>CM077153.1:28859472-29445077 GCA_039583875.1 Platanthera guangdongensis | reverse complement strand
CCGGTAGAAGGAAAAGATCGGGGGGGCTGGCTCTCGGGTTAAGTAGAAGGGTTTTTTTTATTATTATTAACATTATTAGTATTAGTAGTATTATTTTGGAACATATGAGTTGTTACACATATAACGGTCCATCATAGGCCCTCTTCCTATTCTTGTAATAGTCCCACATCTGAAATTGGGACTATTCTCTCCCTATATATATATATATATATATATATATATATATCTGTGTGTGTGTGTGTGTGTGTATGTATTCATACCTGTATTTACATACACAAGAAGTATATAACAAAGGTTCACAAGTTTTCCAATTGTTTGTGCTCTTTTTCTCATATTCAATAATAAAATAACAAATGAGGATGATGTCATAAATCAGATATGTTAAGTAATACTAAGAGCTCAAATATTGCTCTTGGCAGACAAGAAACTCTACTTGGTAGTGGGGAGAGATGAAATGTTTGAGGAAGAACCAAAAACTTCTTATAATATATTGCAAAGCTGATGAAATCCAATCCATGAGAAATTTATCTTAAAAAGGCAAAGAAAAAAATACATTGTGAGGATAGATATTAGGAACAACAAATAGTGAGGAAGAAAATAAAATGGGAAAGAGCAATACGATCTTCAACAAGATCGGTAGAAGGCTTGTTATCAATCATCAAGAACATTCTAAGCCTTCAAAAATGTACTCTTCATGAATAACCGTGAGATTAATCCGATAACTCGTTTTGTAGAATTGATTGAAACAAGTTGGTTTTGTTGTTCTTTCACATTTGGGCTCAAGGTTTGGAAGTTGACATGATTGGATCAGGCCAGTCAGTTAGATTAGCTCAACCAGGTTGAATTAAACCTAATTAGGTAGATAGCATTTGTTTAGATGAGCTTGGGGACAAGAATCACATGGAATTTAGTTAGGTTCAGAGAAGATAATTAGGTTTACTTGGTGTACAACCCGTATTCGTCGAGGTAGGAGGCCCAAGTAAGTATAGTGACCCCCAGTACCTTCAGAGAATGGCCATTGACCCAAAGGTGAGCTCGCCGACGAGCTCACCAAGATGGAACTCGCTCGCAAGCGAGCTCATCGAGCATAGTACCCACAGAACCAGGTACGAGAGCTCCTACCACGCTCACCATCAAGCTCATTGCGCAACAAGTTTTTTCACTCACCAGCCTAGCACAAGCGAGCTCATTAAGAAAGGACCCTGACACATGCGACCACCACCTAAGGTGACCAAAATCAGCTCTCCTCTTCCAGAGGCCACCAAAGAACAAGTCGCACATGTGTCAGGTATCCAGTATCTCAGAAAGGCGGGCGGCTATTCGCAGACCATGTACCCCTAGATTGCCCATAAATAGGGCCCCAAGAGAAGAGTTGAAGGCACTTGCCCCCCCCCCCCCCCCCACCCACCAAGTTCCCTTCCGACAATTCTATGCCTTCTTTGTGTCAAGCTTAACCTTGTCTTAGGAGGCGAAGTTCCTATAAATTTCTAGGTTTGTGGTCGGACCTCCACACTACAGCACGCAAGTCCAATTTGTAGGTAGTCAGAGGAAGAAACTTTGGTGCGAGATCTAATGGCGAACAATGATGAGGTGTCGAGGTCGCAGCAGTCTTCCGAACACAGTACGCCACCCTCGGCAGGGGATCCGAACCAACCAGGCAGCATGTGCAATTGGGTCGCCGCCTCATTAGAGGAGTGACCTATGTTTGAGCAAAGCCAGTGCGTCACCCGCGAGTTGTTCGCTTCCGCGAGGACGACTCAGCTCGCCTTCGACCAGATCGACAAACTAGGTGGGCGAGCCCATTTTGCAAGGCCTTGAGTGCGCCTGTCCAGGAAGGGTTTCGCGAGCCAATGCTTAGTTACAATACGGGGAAAGATGACCTTATTCAACAAGAAGATGCTCCCCGGTAGAGTGGAGAGTTCAGGATGCGGGAGCTATTCCAGAGTATAGGGAACCAGAGAGGAGGTTCCAAGCTCCGTGTGAACATGCCTCATTGGAGGCCAGCAGGAGGAGGACCTCGTCTGTTCGGAACCCGATCCACGTCGTTCCTCGAAACGTCAAGCTCGTTTGAATGCATCAGAAGGCACCCAGAGGTCAGGAGACCCAACAGATCTTCCCCGGGAGGCTATGGAAATTACTCATTCAGCCCATCAACAACGGAGGAGGATCCTGGTTCAGGAGCAACAAGGAGGAAATACACTTCTCTACTGCGATTATTCCATCAGGTGGGAGGGCATGCTACTTCGACATGTCCGAATTTTTGGAAATGATGGCAGGAGCAGAAAGAGCCCCAGGAGCAGGGCGGGTGATCGACAACAAAATGCGGCGGTTGGGGGCCTCTTGCCCCAACCCCCGCTCGGGGAAGGTGCGAAGAACGTGTCGATGTTGGGACTTGAGGAGGTATCAAGTACATCCATGGAAGGATGGGCGTGGAGGCTTCTCACAAGGGAGCCTACACATCATCTACAAGAAGAGAGTCGCTTAGGAGTCTCAAAGCACTCCCCCGATGAGAAAATTATGTTATTAGCGGAAGATATGTCGGAGAACCAAACTCGTTCCATGACGTTGTCGTTAACGAGACAGTGATCGAGAACTTTATCATTTCTCGAATCCTAGTGGACAATGGAAGCACAATCAACATCATCTTCAAGAAATGTTCGACGCAATGGTGGTGGAAGTGAAGAGGGTAACGACTTCCACTGACTCGTTGTTCAGCTTCTCAGCAGAGAGTAAAAAAGTGGAGGAGGAGTGGAGTTGTTTGGTGACCCTTGGGGCACCTCGAATAATTGTTGGTTTGTCATTGTTAACACTCCGAGCAGCTACAATGCAATCTTAGGGAGACCGCTTATCAACGTTTTCCAATTCGTGTCCTCCTGCTTCCATCAATGCCTTAAGTACAATCATGGAGAGGTGCAGATCCGAATCAGAAGCATGGTTGTCAGGATAACGATCCGGATCATAGGATCTTATGATCCTATGATTCATTTTTTTGTAAATCGATCCAGATTTTGTAAAGCAATTATCGATCCAATCCAACCTCAAAACGAACTCATCTATGATCTCGATCCTAACAACCTTGATCAGAAGTGATCTGAAAGTAGCCATGGAGTGCTATCTGCACGTCGTCAACGCCATAGGGTGGAGAGAGGATGCAAAGGAGGTTGATAGGGTGCTGGAAGGAATGAAATGCATAGAAATGACCAAGGAAGTGCAGGAGGTCGAAGTTGTTGTGGGTGGAAGGCCCAGGAGCATAAGATCAGTGGAGAGCTGGCATAGGAAGATAAGCAGAAGACTGTGGCATGTCTGCAGGAGTGCGACGACATCTTTTCTTGGAGCGCGGCAAATATGCCCGATATCGATACTGACATAGCGTGTCATTGTCTCAACTTCGATACGAATGTTCGCCTGATCCGGCAGAAGAAGAAGGAAATCAACGCCTCTTTGTCTGATCCCATCCATGAAGAGGTGCAGAAGTTGCTGAGGGCGGGATCTGTATCAGAGATCCAATATCCTGGCCAAGTCTTTAATGTTGCAATGGTGAAGAAAACAAAAGGGAAGTGACAAATGTGTACTGATTTCTATTTATTAAATAAAGTCTGCCATAAATATTGTTATTTTTTTGTCTCAAATCGACACGCTGATTGACGTAGCCGTTGGTTTTCCTGTAATAAGTTTTCTTGATACATTTTTTTGGATATCACCAGATTTGGATGCATCACCCTGACGTCAAGGACGTCTCGTTCATAACAAACGACGGGTGCTACAACTATAAAATGATGTTATTCGGTTTGAAGAACGCGGGGGAAACCAACTGGAGGATGAAGGATAGGGTCTTCAAAGACCAGAAGGAGCGATATTTGGAATTCTATGTCGATGGCCTCATAATCAAGCGCAAGAACGTCTCAGGGCATTTGGAGGATCCGGCAGAGACTTCTGCGATGCTGCGGAAGTTCAAAATAAGACTTAACCCTGCTAAATATGTCTTCGAAGTTAGCATGGGAAAGTTCTTGGGACAGGGAGTGGAGCCTAATACAGATAAGGTGAAAACTATTGTTGAAATGATCCATCCCAGGGACACTAAGGAGGTGCAGCATCTGACCGGGAGACTCACCGGCCTGAGTCGTTTCTTGTCCAAAGAAGGGGAAAAGTGCTCTACTTTATTTAGAACCCTTCATAGCAATCAGATATTTGAGTGTATCGCCGAATGCGAGTCATCCTTCCAAACCCTCAAAAAGTAGTTGATGCAAGCCCCTCTACTTTGTGGGACTCACGAAGGCGAAGACCTCTTCCTCTACCTGGGAGTTGGAGTCGAGACAGTTAGCTTGGTCCTGGTTAGAGAGGAAGGGAAGCGCCAGTTGCTAATCTACTATGCGAGTAGAGTCCTTCGAAAGGCGGAGCTGCGCCACCCAATCTTGAAGATCCTTGTTTTCACCCTCATTTTTCGGCAAAGAGGTTGAGGTCGTACTTCCAGGCTCATTCCATCAGGGTGATGGCGGATCGCCCCATGAAAACATTTTTGGAAAAATTAGAACATTCAGGTCGGCTCGCTAAATGGGCATAGTGAGTTTGATATAGTAAATGTGCCTTATATGACAATCAAGGCGCAAGTCGTTACAGACTTCTCCCTAGAAGGAGCAGCAGATGAGATGGTAGAAGAATACTTTCTCTGATAGATGTTCGTGGATGGTGCTTCAGGGAAGGATTCACTCGGAGTGGGGATCATTTGATGAGCCTGCAGGAACAAGAATTGAACAAGTAATGGAGATTCAATTCCGGTCACCAACAATCAGATCGAGTTGAGGCAGTTATTGCGGGCCTCCAGTTGGCAAAGAACTGGGAGATCAGGACATCAGGGCTTATACGGCTCGCTGGTGGTGGCATCTCAGATCCATGGGGAGTTTGAGGCTAGAAAGCCTATCATGCAGCAGTACCTCGTAAAGGTAAAGGGTCTGATTAGCACCTTTGGATCTTTCTCTGTGCAACGTGTAGAAGAGAGGCTTAGTTGTCAAGGCGCGCGCCTAGGCGCGCCTGAGGCGTCGGGCGCAGCTTCCGCGCCTCAGCATGGCTGAGGCGGGCGATGTGCTTCAGGCGCGCCCAGGCGCGCACCTCACAGGCTCCCGGGTGCGTCTGGGCCTTTCAGAGTTTTTTTCTTAAAAAAATTTTGATATACGCAAAAACATGATCTTAAACGCAATCGAGGCACCTCTAGGCGCACGTGGACGCCCAATTCGCTGAAATTGAGCGAATTGGGCACTGGGTGGCCAATTCGCTCACGCTGAAATTGAGCGAATTGGGCGCCCAGCTCGCCGAAATTGAGCGAATTGGGCGCCCAGCTCGCCGAAATTGTGCGAATTGGGCGCCCAGCTCGCCGAAATTGTGCGAATTGGGCGCCCAGCTCGCCGAAATTGTGCGAATTGGGCGCCCAGCTCGCCGAAATTGTGCGAATTGGGCGCCCAGCTCCCTGAAATTGTGCGAATTGGGCGTCCAGCTCGCCGAAATTATGCGAATTGGGTGCCCAGCTCGCCGAAATTGTGCGAATTGGGCGCCCAGTTCGCCGAAATTTTGCGAACTGGACGCCCTATTCGCACAATTTCAGCGAATTGGGCGCTCAATTAGCTCAATTTACTTTCCCCCAATTTTTTCGCCTCACGTGCCTCAGGCGCGCGCTTGCACCTTGCGCCTAGGCTCCAGGGGCCCTTTGCGCCTCGGTGCGCCTTGCGCCTTTAATAACTTAGAAGAGAGGAGAACATGGCAGCAGACTGGTTGGCCAAATATGGTCCGAACGAAGGAGGTACCTTGACCGAGCTATTCAGACCATCCATCAAAGAAGGGGAGTTGATGGACATTGAGCAGCATCCATCTGGGATGAATCCACTCATTGTCTACTTCACTATCAGGGAGCTTCCAAGGCAAGAGGCGCTTCGATATAAATCAGCTAATACCTACTCCATGATAGAAATCTGTATCGGAGGACCATTTTTGGTCCTATGGCTCGGTGCCTCTCGGAGGCCAAGGTTCCCCAAGTCTAGGAGGAGGTACACTCTGACAAGTGCAGGAGTCACTCAGGGAGTCATACACTGGAGAAAAGAATTTTGAGGCGAAGATACTTCTGACAAACCAATCGGAAGGATGCATAAAGCTTTCTCTCGCCACTGCCAGAATTGTCAGCTTTATGCCCCGTTGCAGTTGCTACCGGCTCAGCGATTGAGAAATATCATCTCCACGTGGCCATTATCCGGCTGGGGAATGGATCTGGTGGGACCTTTTCCCCAATTAGTGTCCAACGATGATTCATCGTGGTGATGATTGACTACTTCTCAAATGAATTGAGGCTAAGGCCTTGGCAAAGACTACGTCTCAAGTTGTGAGGAACTTGTAGGGAGACAACGTATGCAAATTCGGCATTCCGGGCCATTGTTACAGACAACAGCCCTTAGTTTGCTAACACTGAGCTAAAGGAGTTCTGCAGGCAGATAAGGGCTGACCTATACTTGTTATGATATACATCATCCCTGAAGTAATGGTCAGGTAGAAGCGGCCAACAAACTCACTCTCAACCTCTTGAAAAAGAAGGTTGAAAATCTTTGAGGCAATTGGGTGGAGCAGGTCCACTTCATTTTGTGGGTGTTGAGAACCACATAAAATTCATCCATAAAAGAGACTTCGTTCAAGTTATCGCATGAAGTAGAGGCTCTCATCCCGATCGAGTTTAAGGTCAGTAACCCCAAGGTAATCGCAGCTAAGGATGGGAGTAGGAAATGACGGCTTAAGAACGAAGAGGCTTTGAAGGTCTCGCTGGATCCTGTGGAGGAGCTCCGGGATCTCTCCACGACGAGGAAAGAAGAGGTCAAGAGAAGAATGACAAAGTACTTCGGCACGAACATCATGATCAAGCAACTTCAGAAAGGAGATTAGGTCCTGAAGAAAGTCTACACCGCGACTAAGTCGACAGCCGTCGGGAAGCTCAACCCAACTGGGAAGGACCATTTAAGATCTTAGAGGCTTTAAATACTAGAGGATACTGGTTACAAAACCAAGAAAGCGAGACACTCGGGAACACCTGGAGTGGAGATGATCTGAAAAGGTTTTTACCATGAGCTGGCCACCCCGGACAGGCATTGGGAAGAGGACAGGCCATGGTAACTTTGTATCAAAGTTTTACCACTTCAATGTGATTCCTTTGATTTTTCAAGCAGAAAGATATTTGATAAAAATTTTCTATGCCACATCAAGGAGCATTCGATCTACGCAAGCATTTTAGATCCTGATTCTCCACTTCACCACTAGAAATCCTTAGTCGAGTAACTGGGTGACGTCTTGGGCTCCAAGAGTCTTCATAAGTCTGCCTCTGTAATAGCGACCAAGATCAGCTCCTCCGTTTCATGGTGACCAACAGACCCCCTCCCCCCAAGGGCTGACCTACTTACCCGACTATTGGTTACTACTAGAAGGGAGGACAAAGCCATCATTTTGAAGGTCTTATAAGAGGATGAGCCCCCAACAGCTGCAAAAGAACAACTTGAGAAAAACATAACAGTCACTTAATAAACTCACAAAAACAATACATGTGCCTGGGTAAACGTTGGAACAAATCAATTTGACATTGCTCAAGTTAACATTGATTAAAATAAGATTGATATCACGAGCACTTAATCTTGACCCAGGTTTTCAAGCATTGTCAAATGTCATGCTGCATAGCGGTATATGTTTTCTCTCAGTGATAGTGTTTGAAACCTCGAGTAGGCAAGTCTCCCTAACTCCACATCTCTAGCCTGGTTGTCTGACCCCTCGAGTGATATTATTTCAAAATTTTGAGTAGGCGAGTCTCCATAAGTCCACGCCTCCGAGATGGCCGTCTAACTCCTTGAGTGATCTTATTTTGAAGCCTCGAGTAGGCTAGACTTCATAAGCTAATGCCTCTGGATTAGCCGTCTGACCCCTCGAGTGGCATTCATTTGAAGCCTCGAGTAGGCGAGTCTCCATAAGTCCACGCTCCGGGCTGGCCGTCTGATCCTTGAGTGATGATATTTTGAAGCCTCGAGTAGGCGAGTCTCCATAAGTCCACGCCTTCGGGCCGGTCGTCAGACACCTCAAGTGACTTTTTTTGAAGCCTCGAGTAGGAGAGCCTCCATAAGCCCATGCTTCAGAGCCAACCGTCTAACCGTCGAGTGATGTTATTTGAAGCCTCGAGTAAGCGAGTCTCCATAAGACCATGCCTCCTGGCTAACCGTCTGACCCTCGAATGATGATATTTTGAAGCATCGAGTAGGTGAGTGTCCACAAGCCCATGCCTTTGGGTGGTCATTTGACCCGTCGAGTGACATTAGTTTGAAGGCTCAAGTAGGAGAGACTTCATAAGTCCACCTCTGGTATGGTCGTCTAACCCCTCGAGTGATGCTATTTTGAAGCCTCGAGTAGACGAGTCTCCATAAGTCAACGCCTTCGGGCTAGCCGTCTAACCCCTTGAGTGATGTTTTTTTTGAAGCCTCAAGTACGAGTCTCCATAAGCCTATCCATCCGGGCTGGTCGTCTGAACCCTCGAGTGATGTTATTTCGAAGCCACGAGTAGGCGAGTCTCCATAGGCCTATGCCTCCAGGCTAGCCATTTAACCTCTCAAGTCATGATATTTTGAAGCCTCGATTACGCGAGTCTCCATAAGCCCGCGCTTCCGGGTTGGCCGACTGATCCCTCGAGTGATGTTATTTTCAAGCCTCGAGTAGGCGAGCCTCCATAAGTCTACACCTTCAGGCTGGCCGTCTGACCCCTCGAGTGATGATTTTTGAAGCCTCGGGTAGGAGAGTATACAAAAGTCCATGACTTTTTGCTTATCGTCTGAACCCTCGAATATTGTTCTAAAGCCTCGAATGTGTGAGTAGACCTAAGTCCATATATCCTCGTTGTTGTTTGACCCCACGAGCATTGAACTCCCCAGAGTGTAAATTTTTTTACAAGAACATTTTACTTATTAAAACTCTTCATCCTATGAGCCTCAGCACGTTCTCAATTTCTTCGCCACATGAAGCCTAAGTGAACTCTCAATCTCTAGCCCTATGAGCCTAAGCGAGTTCTCCAAATTTTTGAGAAATGTCAAAAAAAATTCAAGACAAACATAGGAAAGCATACAAAAAAATCTCTTTCTTTCATGAATGAATGTTTTGGGTATAAAACTGTAAGAAAGAACAAAATGGGACAATCAAAAAGGACCTCGCATAGACCTCGGCCTCGCCCGCTGAGTCACCAAGCCCGGACCTCGGCCTCGACTCGGCAATCATTCAGCAACTGTTGGTGACTTGGCCTTAGACTACCGCAAGTGGGAAGAGTCGTCGTCGGAGTCTGAGATTGAACTAGAGCGATTAGAGGGATCGTCTTGCAACCTTCCGACCGTGCCACCGCTATGAGAGGACGAGCCCAAGGCTTAGTCTCCCTTGTCGGTCGAGGTTTTGCCAAGCTTTTCATCAAACATCTTTGGAAGGAGAGACTCGATTAACAAGAGCTCATCTCCTTCGACCAGTCGGTTCAAGCGCCACAAACGGGTGAGCATCAGCTCGCCACCTTCATTTACGTACATGTGTTGAATCGATCGCAGGTCGGTCTGCGAGCAGCTCACGAGCTCCTTCTTATGGGACTAGAGCTGTCACTTAAAACCAAAAACCGCAAACCAAACCATAACCGAATTAGAACCTTAAAGAACCGGACCGAACTGTTCGCAAATTATTCGAGTTCGGTTTGAATTTTGGAAACGTAAACACATTAGTCAGGGGTATGGTTCTTTTATTTTATTATCCGGACTGTAACAGGAATCGGAACCGCAACATACAAGTCTCAAGCAGTTTAAAAAATTTTACACCCGATCCGGACCAGACCAAAACATAACCGAACCACGACGACTATTTAATAGTAATCATGAAAGACAAATCTAATTGTAGTCGGTAAATTAGCCAAATTAGTCTAATTGTACTGTTTTGTGGTTTTCCGGTTTTAGTCTTTAACTTTCAACCACACTTACTATATTATGCAAAAAAAGTACTCATCCTTAGCATAACACGAAATTCCTATGTTCGGCCCGGAACTTCAGTCTTACAGAAAAACCAAGCGAGTATACTTTTCCCCTCCTGTGTTTTATTTTTGACCTCCCTCATTCATTCCACCAAGTTTGGTTTTAGTTCTGATTGGAACCGGACGAACTGCATAGAATCGGACCGATCCGTCAGTGGCTGGTTTGGGTTTGGTTCTTGTTGAATAGTAATCGGAATTGTTGACACGACGGTTCCAAATATTATGCTGGAACCAAAACCGGAACCGACCAAACCAAATAAATTTTTGATTCTAAATTGAAAAATTATTACATTAGGGGTTCAGTTCATGGTTTTAGTAGAACCGGAACCGAACCGGAACCATGACAGCTCTATATGGGACGAGGTCTCTGGAGCAGGCGAAATGATAGCCTGCAACTGCACTATTGAGAGCTCGTACTTTAAAGCCTCCACCACGCCTTGGAGCTCTTTGTTTTCCTGCTCTACGAAAGAGATCTCCTGCACAGTGAGGACCTTGACAGCCTAAATATAAAACATTAAGTCAGAACATGAGCTCATGTGTGAGGTCAGAACGAAGCGGCAAAATGAGTATTACCTCGGCAGCATCGCGCGTCGGTTGCATCTTCCAGAGATCGGCGAGCTCCACCACGGCCTAGGCCAGCTTCTCGGTGGTCTCAGCCAGCTGTTCTGTGGCTTCGACATTCTCTCCTTCCCTCTCTTCGGCAACGACTAGGGCCTCCTTGGTGTTGTGAAGCGCGTTGACACAACAAATCTGTCACAACGCAAGAGAATGTGTCAGCTCGGTTGTCCTCAGGACAGAGCGTGAGGACTGCTATGTAGGAAATTATGGAAAAGCCTGGGCGAGCTCTTTAGCATCGACCCGCCCATACATGGAGTACAAGACGTTGTAGGCATCAACATCAAGGTCGTCATTCCTATCCAAGATGGCAGGAAAGTATTAACGGACATCATATTCTACTTCACATCCCACGCGAACAGAGCTTTACCAAGGATGCCTTCCCCCTGCTTCTTTGTCGACAGTTGAAGTGGGATTTTGGTTGTCACGGTTTTCTGGCTCCTCGGGAATCACGGGGGCCTCAGAGACCGCAGAGTCTTCAGGGACAAGCTGCGAGGCCTCTATAAGGTCGCGGTGGAGAACGTCTTTCTTGCGGTACTTGGACGGCCTCGCAGATCTCGGCGCCGATCCCAAGGGCCTTTTACCCTTAGCATCTTGAGGTTCATCCTTGGGTACCTTGATCAACTCGGCGCCCGCAAAATAAGAAGAAGGTTGCTTCACGCATGAGGGCTCAGCCACACCATTCTTCACTCCTGTAGGAGAGAGCGAAGTCCTGCAAAGCAAGGCACAAGGTGCGGCATAAAGGCGAGGTAACAAGTTCTCTCTCATACCTGTGTTCGAATCAACATAGGCGAGCACATCGGAGCGATGTCGCAATTGGAAGACATCCACCTGCTTTTGGAGAGCGAGATGCAAATTGCGCCCGACGTCGGGGGAATGTGAGGTGGATTGTAGAAAGCTTCGTCCCTATGAATCGGCCAGAAGGGCACCATGCCGAAGGGACCTTGCACTATCACAAATTTGAGGTTCCACTTATGAACCTTGTTTTTGGGTCTCCTTCACTTTAAGGGAGATCCCGCGGAAGTAGGGGACCCCGTCAGGGGTTGCCTTCATAGATAGAAGTTTGTGCAAGACCGTGAGGTCGAAGACAACCCCGACCTCTCACAAGAAGTGAATGAAGGCCGTTATGGTCGTGTTCCCATTCGGGTTGATATGGGCGGGAACGAGGAATAATGGTTCAAGATCTTCCAAACCTCCATTTAGAAGGGAACACGAAGTCTCATCTCGAAATGCGCCAAAAGGATGACGAGCTCGTCCAAAAAGGTGAGTTGGGGAGCTCGCCGGTATTAACTCGACGAGCAGTGAACTCTGCCGGCAGATAACTCTGCCTGAAAAAAGCAAGATCGTCTACCATCGCTGTGCTCTCCTGGAACTCGCATTCAATGAAGTTGATCACTCAATGGAGGCGACCCTCTACCTCTTTTGTTTGCTTTCCTTTGGCAGGAGAACCCACGATTACGGAGGAAAAGCAAAGGAGTAGCAAAATGCCTCAACCTCGCACACTCACGTTGCAAGGGTAGTTCGGCAGAGAAAATGATGTACCTAATTCATTCAAGGGCCCCTATTTATAGCGTGGGACACCGACATAGTAAGCCCAAGGTTAACGGGAGACCTGGTGAGGCGAGCTAGCGGAACGAAAGCGGGAACTCACAAGCTAGCATAATAGCGAGGTCTTCAAAACCCAAATGCTTCTTATTTCATGCCTTAGCGAGGTGTCATGCAAAGTGCGAGTTCGATAGCAATAAAGAGGACCTTGACAATACGCAAGGCCATTATGCGAGCTGAAGACTAAGCACATTGATGACAATACAAATTACTCAATACAGTAGTCACAAATTAGTTCGCAGTTATATAATATTACAACACATTATAAATTAAGAAAACAGAAGAGCGAGCTCTTCAGGCCGGCGGAGGGGATCATGGAGTTCTGAGGCCGAGACATGCGTAGACCACCTGTCAGCCTCACACGCGGCCCGTAACTCCTTCTGGGCCTTATGAAGGCCCTCCATGTGATGGCGGATGATTTCTTCAGTTCGTCGGATATGGTTGGTCATCCTCGACATGTCCTCAGGGAGGCTCGTACTCCTGGAAAGGTTGCGGATGTCGTTCTTCAGCTGCCTCACTTTGTGCTCGACACTTTCGAGTCGAGGTGTGAAACTCTTCCACAAGGGACAAACAAGACTCCACCGCGATCAGACGGCGGTTAACCTCGCTCGCGGCCAGCGCCCTTCAGTTGTACGTCATATGAGGTAAGCAGAGCAAGGGAGCGAGCCTATACTCATCGAAGCAATGACCAGAGTCAGCAAAGAACTCGTTTGCTTACGAGGTTGGACGACGACGAGGCGACAATACGGGAGGAATAGGACCTGTAAAGGGTAGGATTTATTAAACCCTTTTTCTTAGAAATACTTGCTAAAGAAAATATGAGTGAGAAAACCTTATCACGACAATGATTTGGGCTCTCCTTATTCCGGTAAGGAGAGGGGTAGCGAGGTCTTTTGTCCTCAAGCCCATGGCAGTGACCTCGCGAGTCACGGCATTGTCAAATCCAGATGGACTCGCCACGTTCCGAGTGAGGCGCCGCCTCGTGGCCTTTCCCATGGGAAGAGGGCTTGATGGTGGGTACCGTGGAAAAGGGTGCGACATCATGAACACGAGAAGAGGTCGACAGCGGTGCCAAGATAGGGCTCGACACCGTTAGCCGAGTCCCCAACGGAGGTTAGCCGCGAGGAGCTAGTAGCAAGTGCGCCTCTATAAGTGCGCAACGACCGAGGTCGCAATACAGGGCAGGATCCAACAGACCTTGAGATTGCTGCCCGCTCGCTGCAGGCGGAGTCGTGGTGGTTTCGAGTTCTTTCAGAAAGTGATATTCTTTGATCCCGGAGTCAACTCCTTGGTTGTACCATCACAAGGAGGCGTAGGCAAACTCACATACTGCATAGTTGCGGGAATAATCTCCTCAGACAAGGGAGAGGTCTTTAAGATCTAGCCAGTAGCGTGCGCTGCATACAATGTAGTTAGTATGGTGTTAAGATTACACTTTGGAGAGCGAAGAGTCCTACTCAACGGGTGAGGCGGCGAGATCAGACCTTGCCTCGCCCAAAGGTGCTTCGTGGTTCCCTCGTGAGGGAGTGCAAAAGACATAGTCGCCCGGGGTTAGGTCCATGATGGATCTTAAAGCGGCCTGGGAGAGCTGTTAGTGAAGAAGACAATGGTTAGATCCAAATCAAAGTGGGCCTCTACAGATTAGCCGCGAGCTTGATGTTACCTCAACAATAAAATCCGGACGCAGGTCCGGGAGTGAGACAGTAGTAGCGGAGGAAGTGACTATTATGACGTGTGACGAGTCCGGCCCACATTGGGGCCACACGTATCAGCACCAACCACATGCGACGAACCCATGAATGTTGTCTTTTCTGTTTTTAATAGTTTTCGTTGCTCGCGTAATTTTATCGTTATGATATTTTTGTTCCACGTGTCTAAGCCCAAGTGGGGGCGAATTTTGTGAATCGGTTTATGTGGGTCGGCTGGACCATTGTGATGGTATGCAAGTTTTAATTCATCAAAATCCTCCCACTCTCTTTTCTCTCTCTCTAACCCTCACAAGCCCCCTTCCCGATCCCTCTCGGTGACCGAGTCGCACGGTCGCTCTCCCTCTGACAGTGTCTCATGCGTCTCCCACTCTCTTCGGTCGGTTCTTCTCATCCTCCATCCATAGCACTGTCAGGCTCCAAGAAGGGACAAATCGATCACTTGTGGGATTTTCCCATCTCATGCCTCATCATGGCATCTCAGTAGGGAGCCCCAAAAAACGTGGTATTAGAGCCAAACATTGGCGTCTCCGTCTCTAGCACCTACCACGACGCCATCAGCTCGCTGCGCCGATGCCCGCGCACCAGCCGTCGCACAGCACAGCAGCTGACCTGCTGCCCTTTCCCTTCGTGACCCTCCAACATCCCTCCTTCATGGACGAAGGCAGACCTTTGCTTAGCCAGGTTGCAGAGCTCTTCCAGACCATGCTCACCACCTAAAATGTAAAGATGGAAGCCCTAATGATCAATTAGACGCCTTACAAGGCGCCCCTTCTCCATCTTCGGTGGCCACTGCGGCCTCATCCACTGCATGTGGGGCGGACTCAGCCCTTCCTCGGACGGAAGGTCCCCCCTTCGCCAGCTCCATCCGTATGGATTTTCCCAACTACAAAGGCCGTGAATATCCTCTTTCATGTCTCACGTGATGTGATGTCTTCTTCTCAAATCAGTAAACTTCGGATGATGAACGTGGAATTACTTCGTTCCACCTTCTTGGGTTGACACAATTATGGTTAACCCAACTCTTGTGGGAACACACTGACTCCTCTTGGGAGGACTTTTAAGATGCGTGCACTCTCCGGTTGGGTTGACACTGCTGGGAAATCCTGTTGATGACCTTGTTTCCCTCAAACAATCGAGCTTCATTAATGCGTACTTGAAGTCATTTCAGATTTTGTTGTCGCGAGCAACCTCCGTTTTACCGGATTAACAAGTTTCACTGTCGGTCTTCATGAACGATTGCGTTGGGATGTGGAATTCCAACACCACGCATGACCTGATGGGCGCAATGAGCTTTGCACGGGCTTGTGAGCGCTGCCTATCCACCAGAGACACCGTGACTACATCGCCATACGCACATCATTCGGGCATATTGAATCCAAGCCAACCACGGGAGAGGAGCAACTGTGCCCCACCTTCCTCCGTTGTTTATCCCGCGCTAAAATGGAGGCACATCGTGAGAAAGACTCATGTTTCAACTGTCACCCCCAATCACCGGTGCAAGAAGTTATTCAAGCTTGAAGTGGATGACCCATCAGAGGATGATGACGATAGAGTCGAGGACACTGACACTCCTCAACTCTCTATCGACGCCTTGGCGGGACCTCAGGAGGTTTGCACGATTTAGATGTATGTGGATAATGGCGAAACAACTCCTAGCTCTCATGGATACGGGCGACACCCACAGTTTTATCCGCCGGGAAAGGGCCATCAGTTTTCGCCTTCCTTTCGCCTCATGTAGCCACGTCAAGGTAGCAATGGCCAGCAGATGTCGTGCCCCAGGGTTTGCTGTCGTGTGGCCTTTACGGTGGACGGACCACTCCCAGACGGACCTCTTCCTGGTGGACCTCTGTGGCTTCGAGGTCGTCTTGGGCATTTGTTGGTTGTGCACCTTCGGCCCCCTCACATGGGACTTCGACTGCCTTACCATGTCTTGGTACGCGGCTCTTGTTTGGTCCAGTGGCAAGCCCAGGACCCATGGCAGTCTCGTCTTCCTTTTTGGTGCAGATTGAGCCTCTCCCCACTCCTTTGGCATTGTAGACAACCATCCACCCGATCTCTCAGAGCTTCTCCACTTATTTTCCGACATATTCATCCCACGGTCGGGCCTTCCCCCCGTCGCAGACAGGATCCTCGTATATGCCTCCTTTCGGTGGTGCACCCAATTGTGGTACGGTCGTACTGTTATCCATTTCATCAGAAGGATGTAATCGAAGACAATGTGACCTTTTTCCTCCCCAGTTCTGTTTGTGCACAAGAAAGACCGCTCATGACGGCTTGCGTCGTCGACTACCGGGCACTTAACTCAAATACGGTAAATGATAAATTTCCTATTTTGGTGGCGGAAGAACTTTTAGATGAACAGCTTGGTGCGTGCTTTTTTATCCAAAAAAGATGTCTTCGGGCTATCACCAAATCCGCATGACGGACGACGACGTGGAGAAGAACGCTTTTTCGCACCCACCCCGATTATTTTGAGTTCTTGATCATGTCATTCGGTCTCACAAACGCTCCCTCCACTTTTCAGGCGTTAATAAACAAGGTATTCCACCCTCTCCTCCATAAATTTGTACTTGTTTTCTTTAAATATATTCTAGTCTACAACAAGTCTTGGGCGGAGCACATGCAACACATCCATATCATTCTTCAGTTGACTCAAACTTACCAGTTGGTTCTCAAGTCCTCAAAGTGCTCCTTTGAGCAAGGCTCTGTTACTTATCAGGGCATATCCACGGTTTGGGGGTTTCGGCCGACCCGGATAAATTCCAAGGTGTGGCGTCGTGGCCTATGCCACAAACACCTACCGACCTACATGGGTTCCTTGGCCTCATGGTCTACTACCGCCACTCATCCGCGACTACGACACACTGGTCGAGACTTTGGTGAGCCTCCTACGCGATGCCTTCACGTGGATGGAAACCGCTACTCAAGTCTTCTACACCTTACAAGATGCCTTGATGTCTGCATCGGTTCTCAATTTCAGGATTTCTCTGCCATTCCTAGTAGATGCAACATCTGGGCTAGGCTCCGGAGCCGTGCTACAGCAGGAGGGCGTCCCTTGGCTTATTTTAGTCGTCAGGCAACCCAACATCATCGCAAATTGCTGGCCTATTAACAAAAATTCAACGGCCTCGCCAAAGTCATTAACCATTTGTGTCCTTACTTGTGGGGTCGCACGTTCGTGATTCGGATGGACCACTACAACTACTTGCTCGAGTAGCGTCTTTCCATGATAATGCTACTCGGCTTCGACTTTCAGGTGGGTTAGTAAGCTACTATGCTTCGACTTTCAGGTGGAGTATAAAGCTGGAGTTCTTAACCGCGCCGCTAATGCCCTCTCCCGGTGAGATAAGAACCACAAGGCTTCTTTACATGCAATCTCGTTTTCGGTGGCCGACATTCTCTTCTTCCTCCGCCAGGAGATCCAAGTCGCCCTCAATCTGACCGAGCTCCTCCACCGTGCGGAAGAAGACCTCACTGATCCACAGTGGACAGCCCGTCATGGTCTCATTCTATACCGGGATCGAGTTTATGTGGACTCGTCTCCCCTCATTTACACCATTTTGGAGGATGTTCACTGTCGAGGTCATGAAGGCGTCCACTGTGCACTCCAACGTCTCCGCCCAGAATTCTTTTGGAAAGGGATGTGCACGCACATACACGCCTTCATTGCGGGGTTGCGCGGTGTGCCAACGGAACAGGACAGATCATCTCCTTCTGACGGGTCCGCTACAACCTGTAAGACCCCTTTTTTCTACGCTACCGGGTCTTACGCCCAGAATCGTCATTTTGCGGTGACACCGACACTCGGGAGGGTCGCCACTACAAAACGCTGATCCTGCCAGCATTAATGATCAACAAAGAAGTAGAAGTACAATAGTGAAGACAATCAAGTCAAGTCCACAAAAATCACAACATATATATAAGCATGAATCGCAGCAAAGTCCACAGAGATAAAGGTACTGAAACAGAACAGTAAGTAGAAATATAAACGGGCTCATGCCCGGTACATCATGACCTCACTACAACACTCTCGCGGAAGCTAAGAAAAAAACTATACTCACGGAGCCAGAGGCTGGTGCTCCTGTGCTAGACTGGCCCACCTCCATGTGCACCATACTCTGCAGGTGTTGCATATATTGTTGCTGCTCCTTGTCTCCTATCCGGAGTCCCTGAAATGTTTGATCCACCGACCGTTAGTCATAAATACTAAGTCAACTATCATCCCCGTCTCTCCCCCGCGACTCTTAGGCACCGTGCGGGAGGAGAGTTAGGGAAGCTTATGAAGGTGGGGAGTAAACAAAACAGGTGACGACGGAACTATCTAGCAGTCATATAGTACGCCATATACAAGAGTCTAAACTAGCAGTTCTATAACAAGTAGAGCAGTAATAAAGGAAAAGTAAAGAGAACAAGCTATATTTAAAGGTAACTTTAATTTATAAGAATCCACATACAAACTTATAAATTAAGGGGTCGTTTTGCATGGTCTATCGTATAAAAGTCTCGTACCAATTTATACGATATGGGTACGGGTTTAAATGCAATAATGGCATGTTATGCTATATTATGCAGATTTAATGTTATGTTTATACAAGGGCAACACACACACAACTTTATGCGCACAGATCTTTAATTCCTTGATTTTGGAAGCTAGCTTCACTCTCAGGCGTTCTTGTCACGGCGTCAAGGCGAACCAAAGCGAGCGTTGGACGCCTGGACGCTTAGGCGATAAGGCGGACGCCTAAGCGATAATAAGGCGAACAACTCGAAGCGACAATGTGACTTAATTTTTTTTTTAAATGACTTTAGACAGCGGTTTTTATAAAAACCGCAGTTTAAAGTTGTTTTAAAAATAATAAAAAAATTTAAAAAATAAATAATTTTTTAAAAAAAATTAAAAAAAAATTTAATGACTTTAGACTGCGGTTTTTATAAAAACCACAGTCTAAAGTCATTTAAAAATAAAAAAATTTAAATTTTCTTTATTTTTTGTTTTTTTAATGACTTTAGACTGCGGTTTTTATAAAAACCGCAGTCTATTCAAAATCTTTTTAAAAAAAATATTTATTATAAGGCGTCCAACGTCTTATACACATTCGAGCGCCCGGACGTCATGACAGCATGCTCTCAGGAGCCTCCGTAGTGGCCAACGGAGACAGTGGGTTGGTCACCCCACTTCTAGGCCTAGCCCTTACGTACGCCTCTGAAGGACACACCATAGTCACCACGTACTAATGCTGACAAACCCGCCAGTCTTTTCCTTGGCTAAGTGTAAACCACACCCGCCGAGTCATCGTATCGACGTCGGTGTGAACGACCGTCAAATACCGAAGACCACCACCTTATGCACATGCAGCCATGAATTCTCGAGCCATCGGCTCCCCGGACTGACCTGTCCGTTACAACTACCTTTTGAGCCTTCGGCTCGCCGGGCTAACTTACCCATTTCCACAACCACCAAGTGTACCGCTCGGACAACCCAACCAAGCTAACCTCCCGAGTCATCGGGGTGAGTGAAGGTGAAGCCCTAGTTTTACTAATTGCTCTTTAACATTTTAGTCTTACGGTTTAAGGTTAACTTGGACTACCCAGGGCATTCCCTGTGAAGGGCTCTCGAGGGCACTAGGAACTACGATGGGTTGAAGCTCAAAGCTCTCTTTCACAAGTTACTTATTATTATTGGTATCTATCCATGACACAATTCTCCTGATCTTACACTTGAACTAAACCTAAGTGTAATTAGACTTCCTCCAAGGAAAAGACGATCCATCGCCGATCTCGAGCACAACTCTGCCCTTGCACAACCGGGCTCACACAACCTACCTTATTTTGGTGACCCTATATATTCCAACCAGACCAGGTACACCAACTACCCTTTTTCATACCAGTTCCACATGCTTCCATACTTTTACAATTTCTACTATGTGCAGACCAATTAACATACATGATATGTATGAATGGTGATCCCTTCAAATATTCATCCAAATGTCCTAAGATAATTATTGGAGGTCCATCATGATATTTTAGAAACAAATCCAAAAGATTATAATTTTCCTACTTCATTTGGTATTTATTTAATTTCTACAAAATCAGGCCTCATGAGCCTTTGAACACCAAGTGCACTTTCCTGACTAAGTATGGGCTTTACAAAATTATGATAAACTAATAACATCAAAATAACAGTAAATACCAAAAATCCCAATTTTCCAAGGTGGATTTGACCTTCAACAAATAATGTAACAAACAAGCACAATATTAATTTAATTAGGGGAAAATTAGAATCAGGCATTCAAAATTATGAGAAAATTACTAGATGATATAATATGATCAGAAAAGGCTACTGACCAAGAGTTATGTTTTTTCAACTCCAATTGATCACATAAATGAATTATATTAAAACATTCAAAAAATGGGCACTTAAGAAGGAGCCTATATGAGAAGTCTTCCAATATTTTTATAAAAATTCACAAAGCATTATTGTGTCCTAAAATGTTCTCTAACCAAATTTCATCATATTCCAGAAAGCAAATAATCTTAAAACAATTATGTTGTAAGTAAATCAAAATTAGGATTTATGAATGAAATACCACGATTACTAATCCAATATTCATAACAAAATTTCTTGGGAACAATATCATCTAATCAAGTTCACTGCCTAAGTTTCATGAGTATCCAAATTCATTTGAGCAGGTAATTAAATATTGGACCAAAGTGCCATAAACTATCCATATTATTTCAAAAAGGGGTATATGTTCCTAAAAATCCTACAACCACTCTTCTAGAGCTTATTTTTACCCTAGAAACTCACCAAGTTCCAGGACCATCCAAGGACATATAGTATCATATCCTTCACTAGGCCGCAAACTTCAACCCTAAGGCCTATACTAGGGTCTTTGAACATCTCCACCCCAAACCACTCAAAATCTCTTGAGGGGTGCTTTATAGGACTTTGAGACAGTGGCCAAAGTTTCATCCCTTTTGGATGAGAATTGGCCACCCAACCCACCAATTTCCCCTTGCCTTAATTTACTCATAAGGGACCAAGTTTTGACCACACAAATACCTACTCAAACCAACCCCAAATGGACTGAGATTTTTACCAAAGTCATGTCATGACCAAAATGGTGCGCCACAAAAATATGGGGTGGTTTTGAGGTCATTAGACACCTTAATTAAATCATACATGATTTATTAATGTTTTCTAAAACTACAGAAAAAAATATTCCAAAATTCTCATTTTTGTATATGTCTGAGATATAGATTATACTAACTTATGATCCAAATTTCAAAGTATTTGGATGAGTAGATTAGTGGGAGCACACAAATTTGTGACTGGTTAACCCTAGGTACAACTTGCACCATTAGGTGTGTTGTGGTCAAACAAGTGACCCAAATTGGTTGAGACCAATTTAAGATAAACTACACTCTGAGTACTACAACTTTCATATATATCATTTCCTCTGATTTAACCTCTAAGTATTTTTAATAAATTACTCAAGGTACTGCATAATATGTGACATATATAAATTAAAATGAAATTGATATAAAATCACAGCACGAATCTTAAAGTGCCTTGGACGGAATTGATTCGTCTTCAAGCTTGAGCCGACGGTCCCAATTCCTCCATCTTGAAGCACCTTTGGTCGTGAATTCCCGGCCACCCGACCACCTCCCTGGCCGACCACCGCCTCACCACCTCCGTTGAGGTGGTGGCTATCGCCGGGCGGCAGTACGGCCGCCGGAGGGGCCGTTTCGGCGATCCCGCAACCACACTTTCTCATGGAAAGTCTCTGAAATCTCTCACTGGATTGGGTTCAATGAGCCCGATATCACTCCTAGTCGAACTAAGATGCTAGCACAGAGGGAGAGGGGGAGAAATCGACCTTCTGGGGTGGCTGAAGCCTTGTCGATCGTCGTCGTGATGCCATTTCTGGTGGTGGTGGTGTCGGGTGCTCTGCAACTTCTACACCAGAGGTCTCGAAATCTTTAGGGGAAGAGTGGAAACGACTGCTCTCGACCTGGTGAAACTTTTAATTGAACCAGATTGGGGAGAGGAGGGGCCATGACTTGATTGCACCATTAATGGCCATGAAGGAGGTTTTTCGGCCAACTGAAATTCCCCTCCCCTAGCCACTATCATGGTCGGGAAACCTCTTGGTCTTCTCCTAATCAATCAGGGGAGGTGAATCCAGCAATTGGGGAGGCCCTTGGCCTCCCTTGGCCATGAATGGCCTTTACTCCTCATTTTCTCTCTCCTCCATTAAAGGTGAAACTTGACTTTCTCTCTCCTAGTCACCCCCTCCAGAATTTCAATGACAATATAAGTAAATATCAGCCTCCTAAAGCTAGTGGGACACTCAAATTGGGCTTAACCCAAGTGAGTTGGGCTTGGTTAGGTCAACTTGAGTTAATTTGACCTAATCTAGGGTTGAATTAACTTTGGTCAATTTGACCTTTTGGGTGGACCCAAATGGGTCCTAGGAGGCCCATTGACCTCCTTTAAGGGTTAGAAATGTCTAGGTGGGGTCAATTTGGCTAAGGAGAGTTCAATTGACCCTAGGTAGGTTAGTTTGACTCATTTAGGGTTATGGTTGACTTTGGTCAACTTGACCACTTTGATTGACCTCAATGGGTTCTTAGTGACCATATGGACCTCCTAAAGGGTTAAGGGTGTTGTGGTGGAGTCCTGGAGTCAAGTTAAGGCCTTAAAGTCAAACCTTAGGGATGGTGCTTGAAATGAGCTAATTGCAGACCAAGGTGATTTTCACCTTCATGCCTTGGTTCACTTGGTCTTTTTGGGCTTCCTAGGATCTTGTCATGACCTAGTCATGACAAAACCATTCTTAGGGGTCTAGTTATTTGAGGGAAGTTACACAACCTCTTCTGGTTCCTACACAAATTTGGTCAAATTTATCCATGGATTTTGTTGAAGGGTTACATTCCGCCTGCGAAAAATCAATTTTGATGGTGGTGATGGATTGTTTCTCAAAAGGAGCTCATTTTATTGCATTGGCACGCCCGCTCCTCGCTGAGAATGTCGCTCGGATCTTTTTTTCAAGAGACATTCGCTTGCAAGGAATGTCAGAGACCCTTGTTCGGATCACGACAAGGTTTTTACTAGCACTTTTTGGAAAGAACTCTTCGCTCTAAAGTGGCACCAAGCACACACTCTCTCGACATATAACCTCAGTCAGATGGCCAAACGAAGATTGTTAATCGCACCGTAGAGATGCATTTACGATGTATCACCGGACATCGACCATGGGATTGGTCTGGATGGCTTCCGTGGATCGAGTATTGCTACAATACTGCATACCATACAACGCTCAAGATCACACCATTCCATCTTATTTATGGCTGGAAACCACCACGCCTTTTGTCTTATACGGGTGGCTCGGCCTGGTTGGACATCGTGGACCGGGAATTGGAGGACAGGGACGAGTTCTCGATGGCAACACAGAGAACCGCCTTACACAAGCTCAACAACGCATGGAAGTCGCATACAACCGCGGTCACCGCAAGCTAACCTTTGTCATCGGCGATTGGGTATGGGTTCGGCACCGACCTTTCCACTAAGTGACAGTTGTAAAGCCCACCACCAACAAATTGGGACCAAAAATTTTTGGCCCTTTTCCGATCACGGACTGCATTGGAGGCGTGGCTTACCATCCTGGCCTTCCTCAGGAGGCTTGCATTCATGATGTTTTCACATCTCTCAGCTCATGACATTTGTGGGATCGCCACTGCCATCTCCTCTTGTAGACATTCTGGTCCATCTTGAGGACAAGCTGCCTCTCGACGAGGGCGGTGATGTCATGACACGTGACGAGTCGGAGCCACTCTGGGACCGCACGTATCAGCGCCGAACACATGCGACGAACACATGAATGTTATCTTTTTTTGTTTTTAATAGTTTTTGTTGCTCGCATATTTTTATCCGTTATGATATTTGTGTTCCCACGTGTTTAAGCCCAAGTGGGGGAGGATTTTATGAACTGGTTTATGTGGGTCGGCTGGACCATTGTGATGGTATGCAAGTTTTAATTCCCCCAAATCCTCTCTCTCTCCTCTCTTTTCTAACCCTCGAAGCCCCTTCCCGAGCCCTTTCGGTACCCTAGTCGCACGATCGCTCTCTTTCTGATGGCGTCTCATGCTCTCTTCGATCAGTTCTCCTAATCCTCCATCCATAACACCGACGGGCTCTAAGAAGGGGCAAACTGATCCCTTGTGGTATTTCCTCATCTCATGTCCCATCACGAGATCTCAGTCCGGAGAGCATAACAACAATCTTTTTTACAGGACACTCCCCTCCCTCTTTGAGGAGCTCGGCCTCGTCTAATCCTTGATTCTTTAAAGCCAAGGCCTCTGCCTGCTTACCACTTTGTTGTCGCAGTTTCCTCCAGTGCCTGAGGAAGATGCGAGAAAGGGCTTCTCCGAGTTTGGACAGGAAGTTGCCAACAGCTAGGGCCTCTGAATTCAAGAGTGGGCGAGCCCTGCTTTTTGGAACGTATGTCACCACGGCAAGCTAGGTGATCATGTTCGTAGGAGACGAGGTGTCTTTCCTCTCGGAATCCATGACCCAAGATGCAAAGTTTCAGAAATCTCAGCCCCGATTTATAGGAGAAGGGAGACCGACAACCATCAACTCGGCAATTCACAATTCGTCGAATAAGGGTTGGACGATTCTTTCTGAGCACTAAGTGAACTCAAAAAGAGCGGGGATTGTGTACAACCCGTATTCGCCGAGGTAGTCCCGAGCTTACGAGTGGCCCCCTGCTACCTTCGGAGAATGGCCATTGACCCAAAGTTCAACTCATCGACGAGCTCGCCATGCTGGAACTCGGCTCGCAAGGGAGCTCGTCGAGTTAGTACCCATAAAACTGGCTAAGCGAGTTCCTACCACACTCACCATCGAGCTCGCTGCACAACAAGTTCTTCTCTCAGTCAACCTTGGCTCAAGTGAGCTCATCAAAACACAGACCTCCACGCCTAAGGTGACCAAAATTAGCTTGGCTCCTCTCCAGAAGCTCCATAGAATAGGTCTCCCAGGTATCCAGTATCGCAGAAGAAAGGCGAGACGACTATCCACAGACCATGTATTCCCTGTATTGCCTATAAATAGGACCCCAAGGAACAAATTGAAGGCACGTTGACCCCCACCAGGGTTCCCTTCTGACAAGTATGTGTCTTCTTTGTGTTGAGCTCAATCATGGTTTAGAGAAAAAAGTTCCTATAAACTTTTGGGTGTGTGGCGGGACCTCCTTGCTACAGTACGCGGGTCCAGTTTGTAGGCAGTCCGAGATCAGTTCTAACTCTTCAATTTTGTCTAGTTATAATTTTCTCGGATCGACCGCTAGACAAGTAGCCTTTGGTCAACCTTTAGTCTGAATATTTGAGAATCGAGAATTTCTTGGTTAAACACTTGGTTCAAAGTGATTGATGAAATTTATGTTGTAAAAAAGGTGAAGGACATTAGGACAAAAGCTAAAATTCAAAATTTGCAAACGCGTTTCTAAAATGAAATTATGAAAGCAAAATTCTATTTGCATATAGAACAAAGGATAAGTTTATAGATTATGGAGGATAATATTTAGGTAACATTGCAGCCATTTTGACCTAAGTTTGGTATGTGAATTCTACAGGAACAATCCTGGTGGTGTTGGCCTTGAATTGGTGATAGCCCATAAGTAGCAGAGGCTAGTAGCTACTGGGTGGTAATTGATGACACGAACTTGAAAATATGCAAGAACGACATTATAATGCGTGAATGACATAATGCAATAAGTGCAAAAACAGTGGAAATTAGGACAACAGTGAAGCAGCAAGCAAAAAACAGGAAATAAAGAAGAAAAAATGTAATTATGCATAGAAGTTTACCAGATGCAACAACAAGCTCTAGTACCAAGGGACAGATCATGACAGTAATACATTGTGTATGAAGGAAGAATCTGATGAAGAAGAAGAAATAGGAAGGTAAAGAGAAAAGGAGATTGAGAAGAATAGAAGAAATAAATGCTTCTTAATTATTTATACTGATTAGGTCGGGATATTTTAAAATTGTATAAATCTTATATATATTCATTTGGTCATTTAATCATCATAAATGTTGCAACTTTTTTTTACCAAACAAGTACACCCTTTTGGGTTAAAGAGTGGTGATTCTTCAACTTCTGGAAATAAAAAGCACTAGCGTAGAATTATGTTGTAAATTAAATGATAACAAATATTTGCACGGTATCAACCTACCTCATCAGAAATTGACTCATAGCCAGAATCATCGAGTGATTCTTCTCCTGTGTAAGAACTGACAAGCTTTTCATGCTCAGTTTGCAAGATATGGTTTCTTATTTCTGATTTGGATGGTAAAATATCCTGTTTATTGTCAAGCTATCTTTTAGATCAGAGACGGATGTTAAACAAATTTACGACAAAAAATTCAACTAAACTTGCCTTAGGCAGCATGGAGGGGTTTTTCTGCTGCCTGAAATCTTCATAAGCAGCAAATGTTGGTTGATGACAATCCCCTGAATCGAAAGGCAGAAAATGGACATCATTTGATAGCTTGATTCTTGCGCATATGCATGGACACAACTTTTATTACAAGAAAAAAAAATTCTGACTGAAGCAAAATTAAGAAATGGCTATGGTGAAAGCAATTAACCACCCTGAGCATTCTACTATGAGTTGCTTTCCCTCATGTATCGGCTACTTATTTGGATCAAATGAAATCCCAACTGAAAACCTACTATAAATATCTTTAAACTTCATGATTACTCATTAAACACTAAAAATCAACACGATATATAAGACATGCATTTATATGAATATCTGTGTGTGTGATCGCATGTGTATCTCTCTCTCTCTCTCTCTCTCTCTCTCTCTCTCTCTATATATATATATATATAGTGAAGATAAACCAGCCCAGTCGATTCATCCAGATGGTGTAGCCCGATTCAGTGGCTAGAGCCACCAAAGGTTCACATTTAATATTTATAGAGATTGACCAAGAAATTCATGTATCACTTATAACTTGGTACTGGAGTCAATTTTCCCTCATCCTAGTTCTTGTTTCTCTGCTAAGTTCCCCTTGATTCTGATGTTGACTCCTTTCTCCATTTTGTGCATTGAGGTTGAGCATGTACTATTTCGAGTCTGAGATAGAGATTAGGGCGTTCTCTCCCTCGCTCTAGTGTTTTCCCTATGCATCCCCAGGTCACTAATGCGTGAGTATGTTGTAAAGCTATTTAATTCATCAAATATATACCATCAAGTATACTTTGGTTTCAACTCTATTGTTTCCACTCAGGTACCCCACCTATCAACCCGCAAATCCTTGTGTTTAAATGCACTTCTTTTGTTCATATTCATAAAGTCATTTGAGGGAAGGTTTGATTATTGGCTCTGAAGTGTGCCTTTATTAGATGCAACATTACTCAAAAGGTGTACAAGTGTTATCCTTCTCCTATTCGAAAAAAACTTGTTAGTTGTCACTTTGGATTTTACTGTGTGAATCTAAGACCAACTTTCATGCCTCATTTTAGTGGGAGTCTGTCTCCTGAAGGGGTGAATGCGTCTCTACCTCATCTAATACTTGTATATCCATCCAAGAATAATTTTGTTTTCTCAGAAACAAAGTCTGTTATTATACTAGGTGGAACAATAAAATAGGTGTTATCCCACCAAAGTACCAGTACTACAAGATACCTGCTCTAGACTCAAATCTTGATCAACGTCTTATATCTCTATATAAAGGCATGTCATATCACTCAACACCTAGGCGTTGTTTGATTGGGTTGTTGTTGATGAAAAGCTGCTGATAGAAAAAGTGCTGATTCTGGAAAATGCAGTTTTGTTAAAAATCAGTTTGGACAAAATGGAGTTTGCAAAACGAAATTTTAGAAAAATCATATGGAAACAAAATGGATTTTTGAGTAAAATTTTTTTTAATAGCATAATTACCACCCTCGTTATTAACATTACAATTCAATTAAACAATACTGGTAATCACAAAAATTGGTGATCACCAAAACTGGTAAATCATCAAAACTGGTGATCACCATAACTGGTGATCACCATAACTGGTAATCATCAAAATGAAGTTTAACAATTTGGTGATCACCGTTTTTGGAGAAATTATTAACAGAAGATGGTGAAGTTATTAACAAAACAATGATTTAAACATAACTGGTAATCACCAAAACTGGTGATCACTAAAATCATCAAAACTGGTGTATAAACAACAAATACCCGAGAATCATCATATCCAAAAAAAATCATGTATGCAAAAAAATGTCAGGGATCGATGAAGAGGAGATACCTCACCAAAGGAATGGCTCTACTACCTGGAAAAAAACCGAAAATCAGTGACCCTAAAGCGGCAATCTAGCGAGAAGATCCAAGCATGGAGAAAACTTACAAGAGGACGACGACGGAGAGAGATGTACGCACGGAAGACAAACGCCAACAGAGAGAACGACGAGATCTGTGCAGGGTTTTCTGTCGTCGTCGATATCGAGGAGGGGGGTCGGGAGGAGCTCGCAATATCGGGGTAGGGTTTCCAAAAAAAGAGCTACGCGGCATTTACCATTCACCGCAGGAAAAAGTCGCAGCTGGTCATATAAAGAAAAGAGCGGACTTTAATAAACCGTGGTTTGGAAAAATCCGAACCGAACGCCGCTTATTGTCAAAATTGCAGTGCATCCCAGCCGCACACAGCAGCTGCAAAACTTAACCAAATTCCACCCTAATTTATCTCCACACTTCCTATACATCTATTGATGTAGGGGTAGGCTAGTGGTGCTCGGGAGCTAGGACTTTACGTGCACGTGTGAGGGATATGCGAATGCAATGCTACATGCAATGAACAGTCGGATAGCAACGACTAGTAATTTAAGCAATGAAAATTAGCAACACCACGCAGTTAACCGAAATAAAGAAACAATTAAATAACTTTGGCAATTTGGCAACGGCTTCCTCCGCACGGAGGGCCTGAGCAAGCGGCGGCGACTAATTCCACAATAAATATTAGTGTATAAAACAACAACTACCAAACTATGATCACAGCACAAATATAGATAAACAACCAAGTGTCAATGTCAAGTACAAACAGAATACCATGAAATACTCACGATGCAGTGGGCTGATCCGAGGCGATGGAGGATTTGACGAACCGGATGCAGAACGAGCGATCGGAAGTGGAATCGGAGGCGACGCGGCGATGGCGGTGGCTGCCTTCGGAGAAAAGTGGCGGTGACGGATGGTAAACGGCGGATCCGGCCACAAATGAGTAGATCCGGGCCAGGAAAAGATAGATCTGATGATTTGGAGCGGATCCGAACAAAAATGGAAGGTTTGGGTGGAGGGGATAACGATCGATCGGAGTGTCGGTGGATAGATCCGCTAATTTTAGGACGGATCCGGGCTATGGGAGTGAGAATACGTAAGTGGAGAGTAGATCGGGGGAAGGTAGTGCTAGATCAATTAGATCTAGGGTTTTCGGAGTGTTGGGGAGCGCATCCACGAAGGGGAAGGGAGAGGAGTGGCCGGCTAGGGTGGAGGCTCCTCTAGGGTGGCTGGTTTTGGTGAGAGGAGGTGGCGGCTTGGCTGGGCTGCTGTAGAGAGGGTCGGCTGATGCAGGGGAGGCGGCGGGAAGGAAGTAGGAGGGGCGGCTGAGCGGTGGGCTTCGAATAAGGGGCTGGCGGCTGCTGTCTTCACAGCAGGTCAGCGGGTTTTGGAGGGGGTTTCGGGGTTCTCCGGCGGTGGAAAAAGGGGGGGAAAGGCTGGAAAATGATGGGGGAGGATAGGGGTTACCTTGGGGGGAAGATTGGCGGCCTAGGAGTCGTCACCTAGGGTTCCACGGCGTCGGCACCGGGGAGGGATCGCTGGAATCCGGGATTACACTCCTCCAAATTCTGCAATGCCTTTGGAATCAGCCCCTAGCATCCTATTTATAAGAAAACATAACTTAGGGCATCCCCATCAACGGCTATGATTGGCCGGTGGGTTAGTCCTTGAAATACATCAAAATACACTCAAAAAAATTAAAGTAATATAGTGATTTGACTCGCGACGACGTCCCGGACGCAATCGCGGAGTCCGATCGGCGATCCGATCAAGTCTTCCTGCGCGAGTACATGTATGTGGGCCCCGCCTTGCGGCGAGCTCCTCCAAGTGCATCCGATGGCTCCCCATCAACTCCCCCCGACTGAAAGGCCTTCATCTCCGATGAATGGAGATGATCGTACTGAAGTCGAAGTCCGGGGGCGAGCCGATCTAGCTCTGCCGGTAGGATCCAAGTATCGTCTGTGTCAGGTCGTCCCTGCCAATGTACCAGGTAGCGGCAACGCGGTCCGTCCGAGGTGGGAACAAACTGGTGTGATCTGATCTCTGTGAGGCTCTCATCTCTCGCCTCTCGGAAGGTGGGTCCCGGTGCGATCGGTGGTGCCTGCGGGGGAACCAAAGTGGACGAAGTCCCGGGTGGATGAATGGCAACGGTGGGTGGACTAGGATGGCCAACAGGTGGCGGCAAAGCCGACGGGTAGTATGGTAGCGACAGTGGTGGTGGGGGTGGTTGGGCATCTCCCCCGCTCGGGTCCACATACTCATGAGGCTCATAGTATGGAGTCAGGACATCAACATTAAACACCGGGTGAATTCTCATACTGGTCGGGATGTCAAGCCGGTAGGCGTTGGTCCCAATACGACTAATAATGGAATATGGACCTACTCGCCTCGCGCTTAACTTCTTGGCAGGCCCCGAAGGGAGCCTCTCGGGGCGGACTCGCACCATTACCTTCTCGCCTACATTAAATATTTGCTCTCGCCTTCGATTATCTGCATGGGCTTTATAATTATCATTGCTTATTATTATTTGTCGGCGGACCGACTCATGCAAATCATGCAAATGCTGTGCAAATGACTCAGCAGACTCACTAGGGCGGGACTCTAGAGGGCTCGGGACAAGGTCTATAGGTTTCCTAGGGTCGTATCCTGAAACTACGTGAAATGGACTCAACCCGGTGGACCTATTGACTGAGCTATTGTAGGCAAACTCGGAGATCGGCAAATCTAAGTCCCAACTACCTACATGCTCTCCAGCTAGACACCGTAACAGATTCCCTAGGCTCCTATTCACTACCTCAGTCTGACCGTTCGTCTGTGGGTGATATGCCGAGGAAAACCTAAGGATAGTATCAGTCTTGTGCCACAGAGTTTTCCAAAAGTAGCTCATGAACCTCACATCGCGGTCAGACACGATCGACTTGGGTAGGCATGCAACCGAAAGACATCCCTCATGAATATAGATGTAACATGGGTCGCATATGTCGTCTTGCGGCAAGCAATGAAGTGTGCCATCTTCGAAAACCGATCAACCACCACGAAGATGGAATCGTGTTTCTGCAAGGTGCGGGGAAGTCCGAGAACAAAGTCCATGCTGATGTCCTCCCAAGGGCGATGTGGAACAGGTAGGGGGGTATAAAGGTCGGTGTTCTGTTTATTTCCCTTGGCCGTCTGACAGATACGGCAGTGACGCACAACCCGAGCTACGTCCTTCTTGAGGCTAGGCCAGTAGAGACGGTCCTCAACAAGGGCTATGGACTTATCTCGCCCGAAGTGACCCGCGGCTCCGCCCGCATGCAGTTCCTAAATCAGGTAATCTCGGTAAGACGTCTGAGGAACGCATAGGCGGGAAGCCCGGTACAGATATCCCTCGTAAATCTGATATCCCTCAACAGGGTCGGGCGGGTCTCGGGATAGGGCGGTATAAATCTCACCAAAGTCAGGGCACGTAGGGTAATCGAGCATCAGTCGCTCAAGTCCCTGCACACTCGTTGTCATCGTCTGCAATAGGGACACACGGCGACTCAACGCATCGGCCGGCTTGTTCTCAACACCCGCGCGGTGCTTGAGAACGTAATGAAAATCCTGCAGATACTCAACCCACTTCGCATGCCGGTGGCCCAGCTTGCGCTGCGAATCGAGGTAACGGAGGCCTGGTGGTCGAAATACAACACGAACTCCCGGGGAAGGAGATAGTGTCGTCAGTAACGCAGAGACTGGACAATAGCATAAAATTCTCGATCGTAGTTCGAGTACTTTTGCTTTGTTTCATTCAGCTTCTCACTAAAGTAAGAAACTGGGTGTCCCTCTTGACTCAATACGCCACCTATACCGATACCAGACGCGTCGCAGGCGACCTCAAAGGCGCGACTGAAATCTGGCAACCGTAGGACGGGAGCTGTCGTCAATCTCTCCTTAATCTCCTCGAAGGCTCTAGTGGCTGCGGGGGTCCACTGAAACTCTCCCTTCTTGAGACAGCTCGTGAAGGGGGCCATGATCGTGCTGAACCCCTGGACAAACCTCCTATAGAAGGTTGCAAGCCCGTGAAAACTACGAGCCTCGTGGATATTCCTAGGTACAGGCCAATCTCGAATAGATTTGACCTTCTCAGGGTCCACGGAGACTCCAGTGGAGGAAATAATAAAGCCTAGGAAATGGACGGACTCGGAGAGGAAGGCGCACTTCTTCAGGTTCACATACAGTTTCTCTTGGCGGAGGGTGCCAAAGAGAAGTCTCAAATGATCGAGGTGAGCGGCCTGAGTCTGGCTGTAGACTAATATGTCATCAAAGTACACCACCAGAAACTTGCCCATGTAGGGCCGCAACACCTGCGTCATAACGCGCATGAATGTGCTCGGGGCATTGGATAGCCCGAATGGCATGACTAGCCACTCATACAGACCGTCCTTGGTCTTGAAGGCGGTCTTCCACTCGTCCCCCTCACGAACTCGTATCTGATGGTACCCACTGCGGAGGTCGATCTTGGAGAAGATCTGGGCACCGGACATAGTATCCAGTAAGTCATCGAGTCGTGGGATAGGGAAGCGATACTTGACCGTGATCTTATTGATGGCGCGGCTGTCGATGCACATACGCCAACTACCGTCCTTCTTAGGGGTAAGAAGGGCGGGGACCGCACAAGGACTCATGCTCTCGCGAATGAACTGCTTTCGAAGAAGCTCGTCAACCTGTCGTTTGAGCTCAGCGTGCTCATCCGGGTGCATACGGTAGTGGGGCAAGTTCGGGAGGGAAGCTCCCAGGACTAAATCAATGGCATGCTGAATGTCCCGAGGGGGAGGCAGCTCATCGGGGAGCTCGTCTGGCATAATATCCTCAAACTCGCCTAACAGGGGACGCACCGCGAGTGGGAAATCAACTGGGGCGTCCTCAGTAACCTGGGTAGCGGCTACTACAAAAATAACGTCGGACTCAGCACTATCTCGCATAAACTCTCCTCGCCTCAGAATATGCAGTGGTCGCGAGGCGCTCGTGCTCGGAGATGACTCTACCACACCCTTGGGTCGATCTCGGGCTGGGTGGGTGTCAACGTGATCTTCCGCCCTTTATCATAAAAGACACACGTGTTCGAGCGACCGAAACACGTGACATCACGATCAAAAAGCCAGGGGCGGCCAAGCAACACGTGAGCGACGTCCATGGGAATGACATCGCACCAGACCTTGTCCTGAAAGGACGCAATAGTGATCGGGACTAAGCAACGCTGGGTGATCTGAATCGCCGTCTTGTCAACCCAGACGACACGGTACGGATGGGGGTGAGGCTCTGCCTTCACCTGCATACGGTCAAGCGCCTTCTGGGCTACAATATTCACGCAACTCCCACCATCAATAGCTAGCTTGCAGGGACCGCCTGCACTAGGGAAGTACGTGTAAAAGATGGTCGTACGTCACCAGTCCTCGTCCACACGTGGGGTGTGTAGGAGGCGCTGAATCACTCCCACCTCTAACGATCGCTCGGCGTCACTCTCCCAACCTTCCTCGACTGCGGCCCTAACCTCCTCTGGGGCCTCCTCTTCACCCTCTAAACCTTGCTCCTCCTCTTCCTCAAGTAACAGGTTCCGCGTGGGGCACTGCGCCGCCACGTGGCCCCTGCCAGAGCATCTAAAACATACAATGCCCCCAGATCGCTGGCCATCAGTGGCTACGACTTTACCCTTCGCATCCGCGGGATGCGCGAGGGTGCGGCCGTGGTGGTCTGGGGCGGAGCGGGTTTCCTAAAGGTCGAGGAATCAGTCCGAGAGGTGAACTGCCTCGTACTAGACGAACGAAGGTACTGCTCATACTCGAGGGAGAGCTGGAATATCTGATCAACAGTCTCCAAGCGGTGGGGAATCAACTCTCTCCGAATATCGGAACGAAGGCCCGCCTTGAAGCGGGCGGCAGTGGCAATAGGTTCCTCTGAAATATCACTCCTGACGACCAGCTCATCGAAGCGAGCCATGTACTCGGCGACAGTAAGTGTCCCCTGTCGTAGGTTCTGTAGCTGCTCAAATAGCTGATCTCGATATGACGCGGGGAGGTACTTCTCTTTCAGTCTCTCCTTCATCTCGCCCCATCTGGCGATGGGTAGTAACCATCCCGCTCTAGAGCTCTCTCGACACTAATCCAGAACACCTTAGCTTGCCCGATCAACTTCATCTTTGCAAAGCGGACACAACGCTCGTCACTCATGTCGTACCACTCGAAGTAGTGGTCCATGTCCAAGAGCCAATCGCTGAAGGCTTTCGGATCTAGGCGACCATCGAACGAAGGGGCATCGAGTCGGATGCGACAAGTGATGTCATGATAGTGGCCCCCTCTCCTAGGATCGGGGTAGTCCTCGGGGTAGTCATCATGAGCGTAGTCGTATCGAGCGGGTGGGGGACCACGCTCTCTCCTGACCCGGGGGATAATAATCATCCTGGTGATGGTCACGGCGACCGTGTGGGGGCACACGATCTCTGGGGTCCGGCTGAGGCTGACGTGGCATACGGTACTCATCACGCTGGGGTGGCAGCCTATCCCTCACCGGGAGCCTATAATCTCTCGCAAAATCAGGATGTCGCCTTACCGGCGGAATCGGGGCTCGATGAGGACTATCACGACGGTGACGGTCTGCGGGAGGTGGGCCATCCCTCGGGCGTTGCCCTCGACGTGGAGGAGCGTCAGGGTTGTCCTCAAGAGAATCGTCACGCTGTGTCGGAGTGTCCCTGGCATCCTCTAAGTGGCCTAAACGAAGGTTCACCTCGGCAAGGTCATGACGCACATCGTCGAACTGGGCTCCTATGGTGTCAAGGCGACCTAGGACAAGGCGTTGGAACTCAGCGAAAGCGGCGTCCGAATTCGAACTCGTCGCTCGGTCCTCAGTGTTCTGTGGTTCTACCATGCTTACTCTAAAAGTCCTACCACTACGGAGCATGCAAGTGGCCTAACCTGCCTCTGATACCAAATGATGTAGGGGTAGGCTAGTGGTGCTCGGGAGCTAGGACTCTACGTGCACGTGTGAGGGGATATGCGAATGCAATGCTACATGCAATGAACAGTCGGATAGCAACGACTAGTAATTTAAGCAATGAAAATTAGCAACACCACGCAGTTAACCGAAATAAAGAAACAATTAAATAACTTTGGCAATTTGGCAACGGCTTCCTCCGCACGGAGGGCCTGAGCAAGCGGCGGCGACTAATTCCACAATAAATATTAGCGTATAAAACAACAACTACCAAACTATGATCACAGCACAAATATAGATAAACAACCAAGTGTCAATGTCAAGTACAAACATAATACCATGAAATACTCACGATGCAGTGGGCTGATCCGAGGCGATGGAGGATTTGACGAACCGGATGCAGAACGAGCGATCGGAAGTGGAATCGGAGGCGACGCGGCGATGGCGGTGGCTGCCTTCGGCGAAAAGTGCGGCGGTGACGGATGGTAAACGGCGGATCCGGCCACAAATGAGTAGATCCGGCCGGGGAAAGATAGATCCGATGATTTGGAGCGGATCCGAACAAGGTTTGGGTGGAGGGGATAACGGATCGGAGTGTCGGTGGATAGATCCGCTAATTTTAGGACAGATCCGGGCTATGGGAGTGAGAATACGTAAGTGGAGAGTAGATCGGGGAAGGTAGTGCTAGATCAATTAGATCTAGAATTTTTGGAGTGTTGGGGAGCGGATCCACGAAGGGGAAGGGAGAGGAGTGGCCGGCTAGTGTGGAGGCTCCTCTAGGGTGGCTGGTTTTGGTGAGAGGAGGTGGAGGCTTGGCTGGGCTGCTGTAGAGAGGGGCCGGCTGATGCAGGGGAGGCGGCGGGAAGGAAGTAGGAGGGGCGGCTGAGCGGTGGGGCTTCGAATAAGGGGCTGGCGGCTGCTGTCTTCACAGCAGGTCAGCGGGTTTGGAGGGGGTTTTGGGGTTCTCGGCGGTGGAAAAGGGGGGAAAGGCTGGAAAATGATGGGGGAGGATAGGGGTTACCTGTGGGGGGAAGATTGGCGGCCTAGGAGTCGTCACCTAGTGTTCCACGGCGTCGGCACCGGGGAGGGATCGCTGGAATCCGGGATTACACTCCTCCAAATTCTGCAATGCCTTTGGAATAGCCCCTAGCATCCTATTTATAAGAAAACATAACTTAGGGCATCCCCATCAATGGCTATGATTGGCCGGTGGGTTAGTTCTTAAAATACATCAAATACACTCAAAAAAATTAAAGTAATATAGTGATTTGACTCGCGACGACGTCCCGGACGCAATCGCGGAGTCCGATCGGCGATCCGATCAAGTCTTCCTGCGCGAGTACATGTATGTGGGCCCCGCCTTGCGGCGAGCTCCTCCAAGTGCATCTGATGGCTCCCCATCATCTATCTTATCCTATACATCTATCTCATCCTATACATCTATCTCATCCTATACAGCAACTGCAAAACTTAACCAAACGCCGCTTATTGTGGACCCTTTGGTATCTCTTTCTATTCCTATTCATTGATTAGAAAAAATACAATTCCCCCGAAGGGCAAAAACTATGATTGAGGAGATGAATGCTCCTGAGAGGAACCAAACTTGATGACAACCCTACCTAAAGGTAAGAAGGTAATGGGCTTCAAATGACCTTAAAAGGAAAAAATACTGAAAGAGTTACTGAGAGGTTCAAAACAAGACTAATTGTGAAGGGCACTGTCAGACCAAAGAGGTACTATTGCGAGACTTTTGCACTGATTAGATGAATATCATTTGTGTGTAATTTTTGTAACACCTCAACCTAGTTTAACAATAAATCAGCAGTCTGACTGGGCCCCGCGATAAGAAGTAACTAAGAAACGGTAATGAAACTGATACATAACAGTCATGATTAAAAAGTACTGAATGTAAGCTTACAACGGAAGTAAGAAAACAACCATGGGTAAACAAGAATACCTCAAAATCTGATTCACAGAGTCAACTAGAAATGAAAGTGCCACAAAGTTAAATTATTGAAAACTTATACAAAGTCTGATACAATGAAAACATTAGAATATACTGATAACAAAAATAAAAGTACATCAACTGAACTGGAAAGACAACTGAAATGAGAAAATGAACAAATATGAAGAACCGCCACACTTATCCTATACGCAACTCCCCACCGGTTACTCCTGAAAAAGAAGTGTTCAAAGACGGGTCAGCTCAATTGGTGAGTAAGAAAGACTACTCCTCACAGTAACATTAAAAAAAACATAATTTGGCTTGTATATAAAAATAGAAGACTAGACTTGTTAATGTTTGTTTCTGCAAAATTTGTCTGTAAATTTATTTGTCACTTTTTACAAACGTGAATAAGGAATTCTGTCATATTAACAAAGTTCTTGATTGTTCTTATTTTATGTGCCCTGATTTCTTTCTAAAAATTTAGTAGTCAGATTTTATGATTTATAACTTCCGGCATTTAGACTGATTTTGGAGCTCAGATGACGTCCCGAAGACACTTTGAACTGAAGTGCTCCCTGAGTGGATCATGGCTCGCAACTAAAAATCTCAAAGTCTAAAACTGTGTCGGTTGACCCCATGTCTGAGGCTCATACAAACTGCAGCCCACATGAGAATGAAGTCTCTAATATGAAGTTTTGCTTAATTAAAGCTTTTCTTCTGCATTTGAGTATGTCTACATTCTTGGTTTTATATGTTCTTGCTATGGGTGTATGTAAAAGCATTATACTATTTAAATTGCATCTTTCTAATTAACTGACTTTATCGTGCATTACAAAGTCATGGAATCATTGTATTTCTACGATTTCTGAAGTAACTTTTTTTTTATTTCTGAAGTAACTTAATTATTGGTACTGGTTTGAATAATTAAATTACGTAAACTTCTCTAAATAACTTAGAAAATGCATTTATATACAGTGATATGTTTAGTCAAGAGTAGTCGAATATCTTACCTCAGAGTTACGATGCTCGTAAACACAGTGCTGCGGCATGTTTTACTTTTATCACGAACTCCACTTACCCCAATTCCCCTCGTGGAACCTAAAGAGGAAAACGTTAAATAACCAATAGGCTGAGGGGAGTAAAACGTGGCTTATGGTTACCAAAACAATATTGGTTTCCAATTGAACCGATGGAGGGGGGATTTTATTTTATTTACTATTATTATTTTTAAATGCTTCCAATAATGACAATGCCTCTATGGTACCCTAATTTGAGCATAAAAACTCCTACGAACCTCAAAATCGCACCAAAACTAATTTTGATAATTTTACTTAACCGACTTTATTTAATTTATATATTTATATGTTGTCAAAAATGAAATCATACCTCGCCACGATGATGGTTTGATCAATTATGCTCGCGGTCGGATCTTGAAATTTATAGAGGGTGATACATAAATTTTGGGGTGTTAAAATTCTTCTATGTAGCTCTTCGGTTGGGATTTACACCCACTTTATTTTTATGTTAAAAATGTATTCCTTTATGATGATTTGAAGAGGATGTCTACATGAGTGTTCCACCTTGTTTCACTACTAAAGATTTAAATAAAAGGTATGCATATTACAGAAGTCTTTGTATGGGATCAAACAATTTGCTAGAGCATCATTAAGCTCTTTAGTACTGCAATGAAATCATTTGAATACTAGAAATCAATTAAATATATAATATAAGATTTATATATAGAGAAATATTTTGAAGATAAACAAACCTAACCGGTTCTCCGGGTGTTAAGGTTGATTCAGTGGCCAAGGGTTCCTAATACTTAAAAGTTTATGCATGAGACATCGAGATTGATCAAGAAATTCAGGTATAACTTCTAACTCATATGTATACATCTATATTAAGGGAAAACATGTGATCCTAAAATAGGACCATCAAATTTTTTGAGGGGCAAAAGGGCATCCACCAAGAAAGTTATCATGCAGATGAGGGCATTTGATCATTGACGCGCAAAGCTGGTGGCATCATTGAAGATCAGTGTTGGTTAGCAGAGGCGCAAGCGATGGCCTTCACCGAGTAAAAGGTGTCGATACTGCTAGTGAACAAGGAGATTCTAAAAATAGGTCGGGCATGGAGGGTGAGGAAGTCATTGGGTACTTGGAGATGCTCAAGGTATGCGAGTGTACCCGAGTGAAGAGGAACAAAGAGGTGGATGCAACATTTGCTATGTTTGGATGATGCTAGGGTCGTACTCCGTATACTGTAATAGAGATGGAAATTTGACTTTTCATGTTTTTTATTAGATAATGTTGAACCCATCATTGAGCATTCTCTCTATTCATTCAAAACTGTAGAAAAAGAGGATGTGAAATTCTAATATTCATTACTTCACATAAAAAGCTTATAATACAAATATTTGTAAACAAATTTATAGGAAGGAGTGAAAACACAAATCTAAACCAAGATGTGCACTAATCTATGAATAAGAAAATGGAGCTTTGCATGGGCCTTTTTACATGGTAATTCTACACTCTCTGCAAGATGAAGCATACAAATCGTAAACGCCAAGCTTGAAAATGAATTGTCGGTATAGTGGGTAGGGCAAGGCCTTGGTGAGATCAGAAACTTCCTCGACAACAGGTAAGTCCAGTTTGCGAAGTTGAACCATTTCCCAAATGAAATGACAATTGACTTTGATATGCTTGGTATATTCATGAAACATGGGATTATCAGTGATATGGATGGCATCTTGACTATTGCAGTAGGGAATGGACGGAGAAGAGAGGTTTGCCCGAAGATTAGTGAGAAGACGCAACATACGTCATTGAATAATATTCAGTCGGGACCCACGTGAGCTCTAGATACGAGAGTTAGAGATTGCTGAAATTGGATCCCAATGCAAGATCGGGCAGCAAAGGATCTGCGAGCATAGAAGGCGAGCATAGAAGCCGGATGCAAGCGAGCATAGAGGTCGGATGCCAGAAAGCACAAAAGGTCGGAGTATTGATGCCTAGGATTGGAGAGGAGCTGTGATTATGATGGGTTAGGGGAACAACGAAACCTATGGAAGAAAGCAAGCACCCGATTAGAAAGGGCTATTCCGCAAATACTTTGGAGAGGTAGCGAGTTCAAGGGCATCCAATTGGCCTATACAAAACGGGGTGGGCTAGTTGATTTGAGAAGATGTACGGGCGCATAAATGGAGCGAATACCTGAAATAAAAAAAAGGTGTAAGAAAATAGCTCAATTGGCAAGAGCGGGAGTTCAATCGTCGAGAGTCCGATTCGAGGAATCGAGGGACTCGGATACTGCATAGAAAAAGAGAATGTAAGATTCTAATATTTTATTGCATCACATAAAAAGCTTATAATACAAGTATTTATAAACATTTATAGACAGAAGGACTGAAAACTCAACTCCAAATCAAGATGTGGAACCAATCTATACATGATAAAAACGAGCCTTTGCATGGGCCTTTTACACGGTTCTACAAAAACAAACAAATTGTGCACATCAAATATATATTGCTTCGCCATAAGACTACTTTAATTAACTATGCAGAAATTTTGATGTAGTTCTCTATTTCACTGTCAAGAATAAAAACATTTGTTTGATATACCCTCTTTAATGCTCTTTTGTACACAATCAAATTCTTTACTACGATCTATTTGACTCCGTAGAAATTGTGTGCATTTACTTTAATCCATTTGGCTATAATCAAACTTGTGCATTTAATTTGATGGTTTATATGAACTCTGAATTGTTCCTCGGTGCTTCAATTAAGTGGTCTTTACTTTTATCTATTTAAATGAGTAGAAATTTTGTGCATTTACTTTGATCTATTTGACTATGTACAAACTTTGTGCCTGTTTTTGATGATCTACTAGTCTCTGCTTGGTGAAGTGGATAAGACCTCGATTGATATGTGGCAACAAAGTATTGATCATAAGTTGTTGAAGCCTAAACCTTGAATTGTGTTTGAGTGATTTGTGGTCCGACTGCTATTTCAACATAACATGTACTTATAAATCTTTGATTACAACTCTTTACTGTGTAGATGATGTGTAAATTGTCATAACAAATTGCCAATTCCTAATCTTTACATCATGTTTTGTTGATTTGTAGTTAAATCTGAACACTTTATGACTACTTTTTGTATCACATTTACTTAGTTTGTAATTGGAACTTTATTTCCTAATATATAATGAAACTAGCTGTCACGCACAGGATCCCCAATGTACAATGTGCAGCAAGCATCGGTAACAAAAAACCAGTGTTCACTCGCTATTCCCACTACACTTTTTTTTTGCATTCAATGCAGGGATGGCAAGGAAAAGCTGATTTCCTCAACTGTCGCACACTCACTGTACCCTACAAATAAATTCATCGAATACAAAATGTGAGACAACAAACGAAGATGGGTTACTGAAAATTGACTTATGTCATGTAAACTGAGTTTATGATACAATTGTAACGGTTTTCAACTCTAGGAATTGTTGAGGCAATCAAAATTATAGAGATCAAAGTGAAACAATAAAAAATTTATATCGCGAAAAAACATTGTTTAGCCAGATAGTTTATTTGAAAAGGATAATTAGATCTATTCATATCAAATATGTTCGACATTCTTGTACTTTTCTACTTACTAAATTCTTAAATTCATTAATGTATAGGATCAATTCAGAATAAAATTTGATTTCTAATCACTAAAATGTGAAAATAAAAATTATAAATTTCATGTCAATCTACTACAATTTGAGCTATCAATGTCAAATAAAACTCTTTAAAGATTTTTAGGATTTGTTTTCTAACCGTATATCTCACCTAATAACTGTTAGAATGCATGAACTAAAAAAATGTTCACTTTAAACAGTAAAAACCCTTGGGGCTTTGTTATACATATTCAACATGGGAACCATGATTAAGGTTTTGTTTGTGCAACTTATGTTCATGTCATAATAACATTATATGATATAATCAGTTTCTAATCCTCTTGTCTTTGATTAACAACCATTTGCAATCAATCTGTAAATTCTAATGACAATATATTCAAAGTGAAAAAATTCTTGAGTTCTCATTTTCAGCTTAAAAATTTTGGAATTGTTTCATATTTGTAGTTTGGCAATGTTGAATAGGTTAATCAATCATTGTGTAACCTAAACAAAATATTGGAAATACATATTTATTTTGGATTTTCTTGGGATTTAGGATTAATTTGGGAATGTGGATTCTCTTGAGATTTTGATCAATTTTGTTATTTTGGTTCATATTCTTGGCACATATTTTTGCATCTTTTAAACCTTCTCAACGAATCCCATTGCTACGTATACTATCCGAGTTGAAGATCGGCCCCACATTGAGGGAAGAGTCCATAGAAGTCTCTTTTGATTTATCTTTAATATGTACTTAAAATAGTTTAGTTTTCAGATTATCAAGTGTTTCATGCTCCTATATAAGCAGGGCTGAAGGGGTCGGTGTATTTGGAAGTTATCTCATGTTATAGTCAAGGAATCAATCTAATGTTGAGCGAAAGATCCAAGCTGCAATTGCATTTTGGCTGAAGTATGTCTAGAGTTCTAATGTAATTTTTTTTGAATGTTTCTTTCTTCCTATTCGTATCAATTGGCCGGACATGTTGAGCACCCCCTGGTCTTTGTCGGTCGTCGAGCTCCAGCTCCTACTATTTCAAGATGAACAAAATTATCGCCTCTATGCAAGCAAGTTTCAACCACACAAGTGATGGTCTCACCAACATCCTCGCAACAACGTGCCACATTTATCACCGACTCCTCCCAAATCCTCCCACAACACCTTCAGCTCGGTCGCAACCCACTTTTCCCATGCTCCCAACCGTACCTCCATCCATCCTCCCTCATGAATCAATCTCAGACTGGACCACATAAATGTTGGGTTTCTTATGCATCTAATGCGCAAAGGAAAACTAGCAAGAAACTCATTTCTAATTGACCATACAAAAACCAATAGATGAAGGATCAAGTTCATACCTATCGAAATAAATATTTCGTGAAGAATAACTGTCGTATGAGAACCATAACGTAGACGAGGTCTACGTCTCTATCAGTACCCACACAAACGCCGGAAACACTTCACCGTTCATCCAACGAACTTGAGATGGAAGATGATCGTCTTCCTTCATCTCCACAAAATACTAGTTTTGTTCCAGGAGATGCGGCTGCAGCCTGGAGGTTCTTCGGGAGTAGTCAAAAAGACGCACTCGAAAAACCTTAAAACGCACTACATATAGTACTTTCAAAACTCACCCACTTGCACGTCGAGAGGGACTGAACAGAGTATTTTGTGAGTCAAATTCTATTTTACTAGTCGACGTTCGTCAACTTCACAAGTCAACATGTGTACGTCGAATACTATCTCATAGTATAGAAGTTTTCCTAAGCACACCCCATGTCGGCGTACGTCGACTTCACAAGTCAACATACGTCGAGTAATATATGGCTACTTATAGCTCGACATACATCGACTTCACAAGTCGTCGTACGTCGAATAGTATCAAAAATGTATGTGATTATGTTAGACGCACATCAAGTCAATATATGACGACTTCTCAAGTCAAGATACGTCGAATAGTTGTTTAAAATCTTATTCGAATCCAATTCGACATACAAGTACCCTCATTCACTATTCATTTTTTGTACGTTCTTATGTGCGATCACATAGGTTCATACTACGTTGGCAGTAAGACAAAATTATTACTTACTTCTAGATCACAGAATATTCCAACAGTAAAGCCATGCAAACCTTCAACTACCTCCTTAGGTTACTGTATCACCTTCTTTAGCGGCTACGTCAAATTCTTCTTCCTCACACCATGTATGAGGCTCCAATTCAAACCCCACAAGAAATTTGTATCTCAACTTATTTTTAAGTTATTCACTCCAAGATGAAGTAAGGATAGCGAGTACAACATAAAGCACATAATAAAAACTTTTCGAAATTTTTAATCCATACCTTAGCTCATTACAGGGCTAATATCTTCTTTTATCCTCTTTAGGAACACTCAGAGTGAGCTACCTAAAATGATAAACCAAGACGGGTTTAGTCATAAAGAATATCACTAAGCGGGTAACATACATCTTTAACGGTTGTACTTGCAACCAAAAAATTTCAGAATCAATATGCATAAATTTTCAATTTCTAGAAAAATGCAATATCGGTAATAATCAATACAACAACGCAACAACACTCGAGCTTTTATCCCACTATAGTGGGGTCGGCTATATGGATCCTTTGTCGCCATTGTGTCTTATCTTTTGCCATAATCTCACTAATGCCTAAGTACATCAAGTTTTTTTTTATAGTTTCATTCCAAATCTTTTTTGATCTACCCCTCCCTCGTTTAACATGGCTAGTGACTAAACGATCACAATGCCTAACAAGTGCCTCTAATGGTCTCATATGTACGTGTACAAACCATCTTAGTCGAGCTTCTCATATTTTCTCTGCAAATGGTGTTACTCCTGTCTCATCCTTGATACATTCATTCTTAATTTTATCCAGTCTTGTGTGTCCACACATCCACCTAAGCATTCTCATCTCCGCAACTCCCATTTTTTTGCACATGTACACAATTCACTGCCCAACACTCAGAACCATAGAGAATCGCGGGTCTAATTGCAGTACGGTAAAACTTGCCCTTAAGTTTTAGTGGTACTTTACGATCACATAAGATCCCTGAGGCGCCTCTCCACTTCAACCAACCCGCTTGGATTCTATGTCAATAAAAGGGAATATAATATATAGGTAATATTGCTTTATATTTCAAAATATTGTATTCTTTCGCATTCCATTCTCTAAGTTCTTCAAGTTCTTTTCAATGAATTCTCATTTGTTTCTCTCTATTTCAATCAAATGCTCAATTCAATCTCATTCAGATAATATTAAATCGTTCATTTAATTACATAGCACAAAAAAGGTTAAGGGATTCATCATATTCTTGGGTCCACCCTTCACGGGGTTTGTTGATGCGCGAAAACGGCACCGGGGGCACAGCTAACACGGAGGGGGTGTTCGGTCTCACAGGCTAGGAGAGGAGGAGGATGAAGGAGAAGAGAGAAGCTTCTGAGTGCTCGAGAGTGGAGCAAGCAGCTTGTCAAGGAGGTTGCGGGGATAGAGAAGATGCTGCTGAGAGCAGAGGAGGAGCTTGATCAACAGAGAAGGTTGATCAAGAGAGGAGGTTGATCAGGAGCTGTCGAACAGACGGATAATATGACGGTTGTGCTTGCAGGTTGGTTGCCGAGAGAGATGAGCTGAGCATGGAAGAAGAGAGAAGAGGCCGCTAGCAGCGGCAACAGCACACTTCGCCCGTCGCAGCTTAAATGTCACTCTTGCGACGGGCTTTCCTTTTATTAATAGCGTGAGTTACAAGCTTGCTAGTACACCTTTACAACAAAGCACTAAAAGGGGTACAAAGGGAAGCTGGCGGCTAAGGGAGAAGAATGTAAGGAGGCCGCGCGGACTGAAGATCGAAGCCGGCAGACCGCGCGGTTAAGCAAAGGAAGCAGACCGCGCGGACTGGGGATCGAAGTCGGCAGGCCGCGCGACTAAGGAGATAAACTGGTGCGGACTGGGAATTGGAGTCCGCAGGAAGGCTTGCTGGCTGACTTCGAGCGCCTGTCTCTGTCCTTTCGAATGAGAGGCATGGGGGGCTATTTATAGGCCCGGGGAGGTAACGGCTTGCGGTGACGTTAACCCCGGTGAGACGGTAACTTGAGCGGGATGGAGACGGAATTCGCCGAGTCCGCAACAGGCCGCGCGGACTGGAAGATTATTCCGGAGCTGGTGCTGCTGATGGCGAGCTGAAACGCTGAATGGCGGACTGCGGGGGGAGCCCGCGGAGTCCGCCACTGTTGGGCTGATGTTGTCCGCCTGCTGCTGGATTGGCGGACGCTGGAGGCTAAGTGGTGGACTGCAAGGGGAGGCCGCTGAGTCCGCCCCTGCTGAGTTGGACTGCCCGTTGCTGGGAAGCGGGAGCCGGTAGCTATGTGGCAGACTGCGAGGAGAATTCGCAGAGTCCGCCACAGCTGAACTGTGAGTAAAGGGGATGCGAGCGGTGGAGCGTCCGCCGAGTCCGCAGAGTCCGCAAAGTCCACACGAGACCGGGCAGTCTGGGACTGCTTTGAGGGAATTCTGCTGCCTGGCTGTTGGGGCTCACCAATGAAGGCGGGCTGGACGTCTTGACCACACTTTGAGTCCGCCGAGCTCGCAATGAACGGGGTGTTGCTATTGACTGCGAATGGTGGCGGAGTTGGAGTCCGCACTCCTTAGGCGGACTGGCGAAGGTGGTTGTCCACGCTGCTAACATCGTTGGCGAGGCAGGCCGCGCATGTTAATTACAGTCCGACAGAGAGAGACCTGCAGAAACAACCTTGCAGTTAAGCTGAAAAGGGGCGGTCTGCAGAGGCGGGCTGCGGAAGCAGTCCGCGGACTCTGCCGACCAAAGAAAGCCGCGCACGGCCTGGGGTGTCAGACCGCTGAGACCGCGCAGGCCGCACGGCCTGAGCGGACAGAAAAGTCTGTCCGCCCAACCTAGGGCATCGCGGCCTCCAGGAGGAACCCGGGGCAGGCCACGATGAGCAAGCGGGCTCACTTGGGAAGGATCGCCGATTTCGGAGTTAACAGGGTTCATCATCAATCTAGTAAGCAAATCCCCTGCTTGGGAAATCTATAGGTCCCCTACTGGATTCTCCTTAACATTTCATATATGTAACTTAATATTTATCTTTTATCTTGTCTTTCTTCTTAGTATATATATATATATATATATATATATGTTATTTAGTTTTTCATATCAGTATTTGTATCAAATTCTCGATCATCGTATTCTTTATTTACATGTTCGCGTCAAACTTCTTTCATCGCTTCCTTTTATTATTTCCAACTTAGCATCTTTTAGTGATTTTCTCCCTTTCAATTTCATGTCAATTCATGTCAATGCATAACAGCACAAACACTAAATTAATTTTTGTACGAAAAAACTATAAAAGTGTATTCAAAAAATAATTTAAAGTTATGCATAATTAAAGAGATAAGTACTCGCATTGTTTTCTCTTCTCTTTTGTCGTTCTTTGAATTGTCGCATAATTTAGCATCAGTTGTCCTCTTTTGTGATATTTGTTATTAAGCGACCTTAGACGAGAAATCCCTAAACAAAAAGCTTATGGAATTATATTAAATTAAATTTACTAACAAATATTAAATAAATGCAATCTAGATCCAAATTCAATCAAAGAATGACCTCCCAAATATCTACAATCAAATTTACGAAACTACTTCAACACTACTGATTTCCTAACTTTCAAGATATAACATTATCATCGATCAACATTAATAAAAATATGCAACTTGAAATCATGATATATCATCGTCCCCTTTTTCTACATCTAACCACAACTCATTTGTATGTAAACACATATATGTAACTTGTAACACCCCCAACCTAGTTTAACAACAAATCAGCAGTCCGATCGAGAATTGCGATAAGCAGTAAACTAAGCAACGGTAATTAAACTAGTACATAACAGACATAAATAAAAAGTATTGAAAGTAAACTTACAGCGAAAGTAAAAAATGCAGCCAAGGGTAAAAGGTTACCTCAACGTTTCTGAATTCACAGAGTCAACTGATTATAAAATGAATCATGCATCTGAAATACTATATAATGTCTGGTACAATGAAAAACTTAAACATTAAGGTTACACAGTGTCCATGAAAGAAAAAACAGTACAGTACTGGAAGGAAAAAACAACTGAATAAAACGAACTATAAGAAAAACTACACAAACACGCTCATCCTAGGCGCAACTTCTCACCTGAATCCCCCGTAAAAATATGCTCAAAAACGGGTCAATCCAATGGGAGAGTAAGAAATACTATTCTTAGAGACACTAAAAATAAATTGAAAATGAATGCATGCTTTTAAAATAAATATTTATACTATAGAAAAACTTTATCGTAGCACATGAGCTAATTGTGGCAAATACACTTTTTCATAAACACAGAAGAACATTTAATTACGTTTAAAAGCAGACCAAATAAGTCATAAATTGATTATTTTATAACTCGCAAAATGAATAAAATGATTTGTAAGAATTGCAAAATCATATAAGGAGAAAGTTTGATAACACAACACAGTTTAGTGGTGTTAGACGTACAAATTAAATATAATAAGTTTAAGACAAGAACAAAATGTTGCAAAAAATTCGGTGGTGAAACTTGAAGATGGAAAAGCAGGTTGCTTTCAAAACAATAATTATAGAACTAGTTGATGATCCCTATGTTGATCATAATGTCTCATGGGAAGTTATATTTTCATATTTAAGAATAAGTGGAAAGAATGTACTTATAATATCAAAAAGTAGTGTGTCCTCAAATAAAGAATCTTGGTGGTGGAAAGAGGAAGTGCAAGACAAAGTGGGGGCAAATAGAGTCACATATAAATCACTCTATGCTTGTAAAACTGATAAAAACTTAGTCGGGTATAAAGTTGAAAAAAAAAGCTAAACATGCAGTAAGTAAAACAAGAAGTCAAGTTTATGAAGAATTTTATGGCGAATAGATACCAAAGATGCAGAGCGTAACATATATAAAATTGCTCGAGCAAAAAAAGGAAGACAAGATATTTAAGTCAAGTAAAATACATAAATGATGAAACAAATGCAGTTTTGACGGATGACGTGGATATTAAATAGCGATGAAAAAGATATTTTTATCAACTCTATAATGAAGCAAAAGAGAATAAATTGAACTTGGAAGAATCAAGTAAATCGGAGTAGTATAGGAACATAACGTTTTATCGTAAAATTTAAGTATCAGAGTTAAATAATGCTCTAAAAAAATGAAAAATGAAAAGGCGGTTGGGTCAGACGATATGCTCATCGATGTATGAGAATGTCTAGAGAATGAAGAAATGTTATGACTTATATATTTTTTCAATAAGATACTGATATCAAAAATGATGTCAGACCAATTGAGAGAAATTATCTTGGTACCTTTGTATAAAAACAAAAGAGATATACAAAATTGTGTTAATTACAGAGGGATTAAATTGAAAAGTCATACCATGAAACTATATGAACAAGTAATAAAAAGAAGAGTAAGACGAGAGACAAACATCTCAAAAAATCAATTAGGATTCATGTCAGGGCGGTCGACCATAGAAGCTATACATCTCTTGAGGAGACTCATTGACAACTACCGGGAAAGGAAACAAGATTTGCATATGTTCATTGATCTTAAGAAGGCTTATTTATGATAGTTCCAAGAGAGATCTTATGGAGAGTCTTAGAAAATAAAGGTGTAAATGAATTATACATTGACATAATCAAAGATATGTATACAAATTCAGTGACAAGTGTGAGGACATCTAGAGGATTAACACAAGAATTCCTATCACTGTTGGCTTACATCAAATTCCTATCACTGTTGGCTTACATCAAATGGTTCATCGTTTAAGTATCTGGCGAGACACTTTATAAAAAAAGGGTTTTAAGTTGAACAGGGCAAAACGGAGTATATGAGCTTGCAAGAACGGATATTTCGTTATTAAGTTGATTCAAAATATTTCTCGTGGTGAGTGTTTTAAATATCTTAGATGTTCAAAAAGCAGAGGTATTGATAAAGATGTGACACAGAACCAGGTTAGTTAAAGTGGGAGGCGCGTCAGGGATTTTATGTGATCGTATCCATTAGAACAAGAAAGTTTTACGTACTGTAATTAGAGGTGTTTAGTGTTGTGCAGTATTGCGTACATGAGCAAAAAATGGGAGTGGATGATATTGTTTTGGTCAATGAGACGCGTGAGGGTGTAAACGCAAAACTTGTATCTTGGCGAGACACTTTAGAAAAAAAGGGTTTTAAGTTGAACAGGGCAAAGACGGAGTATATGAGCTTAAATTTAGTCGTGCAAGAACGGATGATTTCGTTATTAAGTTGAGTGATCAAAATATTTCTCGTGGTGAGTGTTTTAAATATCTTGGATCGATAGTTCAAAAAGACAGAGGTATTGATAAAGATGTGACACAGAATCCAAGCAGGTTAGTTAAAGTGGAGAGGCGCGTCAGGGATCTTATGTGATCGTAAAGTACCATTAGAACTTAAGGGCAAGTTTTATCGTACTGTAATTAGAGCAGTGATGCTCTAAGTGTTGGGCAGTGAATTGTGTACATGAGCAAAAAATGGGAGTTGCGGAGATGAGGATGCTTAGGTGGATGTTTGGGCACACGAGACTGGATAAAATTCAAAATGAATGTATCAGGGATGAGGATGCAAGAGTAGCACAAATTGCAGAGAAGATGTGAGAAGCTCGACTAAAATGATTTGGACATGTACCAAGAAGACTATTAGAGGCACATGTTAAGCGTTGTGCGAGTCTAGTCACTAAGCAGGTTAAACGAGGGAAGGGTAGACCAATAAAGACGTGAAATGAAACTATAAAGAAAGACGTGATATACTTAGGCATTAGTGAGATTATGACAAAAGATAGGGCACAATGGCGACAAAGGATACATATAGCCGACCCCACTATAGTGGGATAAAGGCTTGAGTGTTGTTGTAGAAAAACTATATGATAGTATATTATGCATGTTTTTTTGAAATAATACTGACAACATAAATATTTGTTTTAGTTTAAACATGTTAAAGATATTATCTCAAGTTCCGAAAATTTGTTGACAAAAAGGATTTCTAAGCTTTGGTCTAATAAACTTGAGTTCTAGGTGGCTTATGTTTGTCACTCTTTAAATTCTAGGAAGAATAGTCTTGATACACAGTTCTAATCTAACGATCTGAGTCCCTACTAAAGAACTCAGGCGTTCTAGTACCTCACAGACACGAACTCGCATCTACTAATCGACAAAAGGGGTATCATCTCCCAAATACTGAAACTCATAAGGTACACTATGCCCCATGAGAAAAATAGTGTGCATCTACCTAGCACGAGAGGCGGCCTCAATCGTGCCTACTAATCATATTCTATCTAGTACTACTCTGCTTACGTATTCATCTGTGTATTTTATGCAGTGCATCATATTAGTTAATCGATCAGAATTCATATTTGTAAGATTAACATTTCCCGCTTCATAAATATATACGAGTGTATATGTTGCATATTCTTCATAATTTTTGGAGGTCTAACTGCTTGAGAAATTTGGAAAATTTATTATTTGGTCAACATATATTAGTTGGATGATTGCTGGGTTAACAGTTTCTAACAATAGTAGCACCTCCTTATAACTAAAATACTTTTTCTGAATTATAAAGAACACATTTATGCAAAAATATCTGGTATGTCAAGCCAGAAAAAATAGCAGTTACTTACAGCAGTATTGTGGTGCTCGTACACCAGACGCGGTGGCATGTTTCTTTATAAATTATATTCTGAAGGCCCAAAGAAGTTCTCTGATCACCAACGAGATTTTACCTTCACAATCCCCTGAAAACCCTAGCATAAATCGATCAAACATGAGGCTTACTAAATTATAAGATCAATAATTCATTACGAGGGGAGAAAAACGTTTACCACTTCTTTGCTAGTGGAGGGTCGTCAATTCCAAATCGGAAAGACCTCGACAACGCTTGATTGTTCAGTCAGACTCGATAAATCAGCTTCAATTTGGACATCCCTGGCCGAGATCATTAAGTCAGGATCTGGGATATATCGTCGAAGTGCTATATGTGGAAAACATCATGTAACTGCTTTAATTTTGTAGGTAAAGCCAAACAATATGCCACTTAGCCAACACGTTCAATAATGGGAAACGGGCCAACATATCTTGGACTCAGTTTTCTGATACGTCGCAATCGGGAGACACCTTTAAAAGTTTTAATTTTTAAGTACACTTGATCGCCAACCTGAAATTCTACCAAATGATGTCGGGCATTATAATATTTTTGTTAACGATCTTGTGCAATTTTCATCTTTTGCTGAATAATACAAACTTTATCTTCAATTTTATCGGTCTTCGTTTTCGGGAATAACTTCTTCTCTCTATCTTCTGCTCAGCTCAAAGGAATTCTGCATCTCCTTCCATACAATGTTTCGAATGGTGTTATTTGTATTTTTTCTTGATAGCTATTGTTATAGGCAAATTTGGCCAATGACAAATATTTTTCTCATGACCCTTTGAAATCCACAACTATCATTCGTAGTAAATCTTCAAGCAACTAAATTGTACGTTCGGATTGATCATCTGTTTGGGGGTGAAAAGTTGTATTGTACAAAAGTCGTGTTCCCAGCTTTTTATGCACCCCTCTCCATAAATCTGAGGTGATATCGTCCATCTAGATCTGACACAATAGTTCGCGGAATGTCATGTAATTTCACAATCGTATTCATATTACAATTCCACCAACTTTTCAGTCGGTCCACTCTGTTTTATTGGGATAAAGTGGGCAGTTTTCGTCAAACGATCAATAATCACCCAGATTCCATCATTTCATGCTTTACTGCGAGGCAACCCAAATACAAAGTACATTGCAACGTCATCACATTTTCATTCCGGAATTCGGAGTGACTGGAGATAACCAGCAGCTTCAGATGTTCAGCTTTCACTATCTGGCATGTATGACATTGAGCAATGTACTGGATCACGTCTTGCTTCAGCTTCGGCCACAAAAATTCTTGTTTCAGATTGTGATACATTTTTGTTCGGACTGGATGTATTGAATAAGGTGTATTATGCACTTCATAAAAAATATCCTTCCGTAGATTGTCTGCATCAGGTACGCATATTCTGTTATTTAAAAAGAGTAGTGCGTCTTTTTCGACAAATGTGCTCATTTCTCCCCTTTTTATTTTTGCTAACGCACTCATCAAAAATGGATCTAGTGGTATAGCCTTTTGGATTCTTTCCTTGAGTGAGTACTGAATCTGCATTTGGAATATTTGTACTCTTCTTTCTTCTTGCGTTGAAATTGCGCAAATATTCACCTTTTGCAAGTCGTGTAGTAATTCCTTGTTAAAGAATGCAACCACTGATACTGCAGTTATACTCTTCCTGCTCAAAGCATCTGCTACCACATTTGTTTTGCTAGGATGGTATTGGATGTTCAGATCATAATCTTTAATAAATTCCAACCAAAGCCTTTGTCGTAAGTTAATCTCCTTCTGGTAAAAAATATATTTAAGACTTTTATAGTCGGTGAAAATTTCACACCGCACACCATATAAATAATGTCGCCAAATTTTTACGCGAACACAACCGCGGCTATTTCTAAATCATGCGTTGGGTAGTTCTTTTTTGCATCCTCCAGTTGCCTTGACGCAAATGCAATTACCTTTCCATGTTACATTAATACACAACCTAATCCTTTATAGGACGGATCAATATAAATCTGAAAACCATTTGATCCTTCAGACATCACCAATACTGGAGCGGTTGTCAGTCTTTCCTTTAGTGCTTCAAATGCTTGCTGGCAATCTTCTTCCCATTTGAACGACACATTCTTTCGAGTTAATTGTGTCAGGGGGAGTGCTAGTTTCGAAAAATACTTGACGAATTTTCTGTAATAACCAGCTAAGCCCAAGAAACTTCGCACTTTAGTTAAAGATTTCGGTTGCGTCCAATTAACGATTGTCTCAATTTTTGTTGGATAAACTGATAAACCTTCTGCATTAACTACGTGGCCTAAAAATGTCACTTCTTTCAACCAAAATGCACACTTTGAGAATTTGGCAAATAATTGTTGTTTCCTCAGAGTCTGTAATGTCAGATGCAAGTGTTGGGCACGCTCTTCTTCGGACTTTGAATAAATCAAAATATCGTCGATGAAGACAATCACAAATTAATCAAGAAACGCTTTAAAGACTCGATTCATCAAGTACATAAAAGTTGCAGGAGCATTAGTTAATCTAAACGGCATCACAATGAATTCAAAATGCGCATACCTGGTACTAAACACTGGTTTGAAAATGTCTTCTTCTTTAATTCTCAGCTGATGATAATCTGATCGAAGATCAATCTTTGAGAATACGCGTGCGCCTACTAGTTGATCAAAAAAATCAACAATATGAGGCAATGGATATTTATTTTTAACTGTCAATTTATTCAATTCGCGATAGTCCATGCATAGACGGAGAGACCCATCTTTCTTTTTAACAAACAATACTGGAGCTCCCCCGGTTGAAGTGCTCGGTCGAATAAATTTATTATCAACCAACTCTTGCAATTGTACTTTTAGTTCTGCTAATTCCTTAGGCGCCATTCGATATGGTGCTTTGGCCACTGGAGCAGCTTCTTCTGTCAACTTAATTTCGAATTCAATTTCTCTGGTTGGAGGCACACCTGACAATTCTTCTGGAAATACATCCAAATATTCACGTACTACGGGCACAGCCGTAATTTCTTTCTTCTCTTCCTTAGCTTCTTTAATCATTACCAAAATTGCTCCACAGCCTTTTCGTACCTTCTTTCACGCCTTCATAGCCGAAATCATGATCTTTGTAACTTCACCCAGACCTTTATACACAATGATACTTCCATCTGGGCACTTAAATGCAACTTCTTTTGTCTTGCAGTTAATTACTTCTTCTCGATTCGAAAGCCAATTCATACTAAGGATAATATCGTATTCAACCAACGGCAGAACGGCAACATCCGCTTCAAGTTGCTTATCGCTAAAAGATAATGAGACTACGGGTCGTTTTTCTATCATCAACATGGTATTATTCGGCATCAGCACATTTAAAGGTTTTGCAATTTGATATTGTTGTGAACGAATTGAATCAAAAACATATGTCAAAATAAAGAACTGACTGACACCGGTATCAAAAAGAACTTTAAGCAATTGATTATGCACTTGTAGCATACTTATCACTACAGTTTCATCTATTTTGGCTTCTTGCTGCCCGAGGTTGAAAGCTCGGGGTTGGACCAGTCTTTCATCTCTGTCCCCTTCAGCGGGTGCAGATGCAATTGACTCCCATTCCCTGGAAGTCCCTATATGATAAATCTTCTGTGTAGGTAAGGCTGGAGCTCCCCTCGAACTTTCATCCCTTTGCAGCTTCGGACAGTCTTTACGTCGATGCCCCGGCTGGCGACAGTAAAAGCAAACACCAGTCAAGCATTCCCCTTTATGCACTCTGTCACATTTGGCAGATTTTGTCGATGACGACTGGGAGAATTGGGTGCTAACTATAGACGCAGATTGTTGTTGCTTCCTTTTCTTCCACAACGCATCGCCTGATCTTCCTAATTTGTCCCGACTGATACCTTCTTTAAATCTTTTCTTCATATCGAATCTTCTCTACCATTTCTCATTATCCTGCTCAACTAATCGAGATTTCTCCACTAATATTGCATAATCAGTAATATCAAACGGTACTACTAATTCCACTTTTCGTTTTTCTGCACACTTCATTACCTTGAATATCGTCTCAATCTGTAATATCCAGTCCTTTGTCACGATCGGAGAGAGGCTGCCACGAAATGTTGGCGGTTTTAATTACAGGAATTGCCTCATATCAACATCAAATAAACGAGGTTATTGCGGTTCTACCGGGGCTGGAGGAGGTATAACCGGGATAACTGGTAGAGCTGCAGGAGGAGTGTCCCGAACAAGTTTAATAGCTTCAGTGATGTCTTGGGCAATGTCTGCAATTTGCAGTGGGGCAGATTGATGCCCACTATCACTTTCTTCTGACATAACTTCCTTACGACCTTCAAGTTCTTCTCGAGCTTCTGGCAGCATGCGACTCGAATATACTTGAAGGGACTCCTGAAATACAATAAGGGGGAAATTCAGTATATTACCATCAACCATCATTGTTATTTATGTTCTCCATCGGGTACAGTACTCTATTTTCGTCACATGTATTTGCGAAAAACCTCCCTCTGAAACCACTTAATTGTAAAGGCTCGTACTCTGCCATAATTTAATTCTAATTCTGAGCAAGTTTTTCACAATTAAGTTAACGTAACAAATCAAGAGTAAAGCACATAATAACTTGAGGAGAAACATAAATAGCAATTTCATTTCCGTCAGAAAGTATACATCATGTCTACTCAAGGGCAAAAAGATCAAATATCTATTATACAAGTACATTTATTATACAAATAGTATCTCAAAAGACAAAGAGAAAACACTAGCTAAGCTAACCCGTGGACGAGCCACGTCTTCTCTCTGTCTTTGATCTGCCTTCGCTGGTGTCCTCCTAGCGAGGACGGGTTTGTTGGCGTCCTGTTCCTAAAACGGAAAAAGTAAAATCAATTAGTTAAAGAAACTAAGTGAGTTACTTACCATTTCTAACCGCCCTGCAATCATGTAAGAATGTCAGCAGTTATAAACAGTTATTCAAATTTATATCAAAACAGTATATATCTAAACATGAAAGGTAAGGCGAACAAGGAATATCTGTTTTGATTCGTTTCCTTCTTAATTAGTGTCTGTAATTAAATCAGTTCAAAATTCATATCAATCGTTGACTCAAAATGCCGAGATCTATTTTAATTTTATTCAAATCTGGACTCATCGGCCCATTGCATCAATGTCCGCTTTAGGGCGATCGTACACGCAATAGACTTCCACGCCTCCTAAATTGGACAAATCATATCTAAAAATCTGTGGGAGTTCGACCCCTCCTACGAGGTGTGAGAGTTTTACCCCCCCTCACGAGGTGCAGGGGTCTGAGGCTCTACCCCCCCCCCCCCCCACTAGGCTGACCTTTTGCATTTTGATATATCAATGTGTATAGTTTCATGTTCTTTTCATATTCATCATATACATTTTCCCAATATACGAGTTATTTATTTTATTTTTCCTCACAGAATTCTATGGTTCGCTAATAGCACCTAGCGATTTCATCTTTTTCATATTCATTTCGTATCTGGGGAAACATTATGCAAATAAAATAACTCTGAGAAGAATAGTGTAAAAATCAAATCTTGAAACTCAAAGTAGTAAGGATTCACCACAAGTTTTGTCATGCCCTTGTCCCTCGTAGGATTCTCGTCGCGTCTATCGCTGGACGTCATCCTCTGCAGTATCAAAATATCATTTACTTTAGAGTTGCGCCGAAAATAAGCACGCACAGACTCCTAAGATGGCCACAACTACGACTTCTAGGAGTTTTCTAGGGAAAGACTAACTTTGGTGACACACAAATATATATATTTTGCTACAATTCCCTTCCACCACAAATCGGTCAGCATCAAAATCAGCAGGAGGACAGCAGGAAAACAACAGGGAGGACAGCAGGAAAAACTGCTGGAATCAGCATCAAAATCAGTAGAAAACCAACGGGCAAACAACAAGAGAATCAGTAATTAACAGCAGGTCATACAGCATGACAGTAAGAACAGCAGGTATAACAACATCAATAGCCGTACAGCAGCACCCAAGAAGTTGTAGGGTTTGTTTCTCCATCAAGAATTATCCATAACCAGCCCACAAAATAACAAAAGAAACATAATAAACGGCCAAGGAAAAAGAAAGAAGAGATCCTCCATATCATTATTTCAACACCAAGCATCCCAAAAATGAAACCCTAGCAGGATAACATAGCAAATCCCCAAATTGAAAAGCCCTAAACATACCCCTTCTAACCCTCAACTTAGGTATGCTAAAGTTCACAAGCATCAGAAACAAGGAAGCGAGAAGGAAGCTCACTATGGAGGTGCAGTCCCACGGTTGTCGGCCAACCAAATCTACAGCAGTGGCTGCCCAGGAAGTTAGCGGCAGCATCAAATAGGTAGCAACAGCACAGAACAGCAAGGCTAAATGAGATGAAGGCAGCGGCAGCAGCAAGAAGAAGGAAAATCAGCAACCCTACCACCCTCCAAGCAGGTTCCAGGCGGTGAAGGAGGAATGAAATGAAAGTCTCGGGAAGGAATAGAGGAAAAGAAACAAAGGCCATCGCCTTATATGAATTATAATATTCATTTTCCAGCCCAGCAGCACAGTCCAGCAGCAAGACAGCCATATAATATTTCATATTCCAGCCAACAAGCAGCCCAAATCTCTCAATCACATATAAAGCCCACTTAGGAACCAAATCAAAACAAAATCAGCCGGCCCACTATAAGCAACAACCAAAGGGCCTGATCAAGAAACTAAAACCAGTCGGTCACCATAGGTTCCAAAATCTCATATCAAAGTTTATTGAAATGATGAAATTGAAATCAAATCGATCGTCGCAAAATACATCAGAAAGCTCGAACATCAAAAATAAATGTGACGTCGAATTGGCGCTGACGTTTTCATCATCGAGGAATTTTTTATAACAAAAATAATAACCATTTATTTATTTTATTCAGGTTCAAATCTTACACCCCTCACGAGGTTCATCATCAATCTAGTACGTAAACCCCATACTTGGGAAATCCAAGGTAAACGCCCTACTGAATTCTCCTTAAAATTTCTCATAAGTATCTTAATATTCATCTTTTAACTTGTCTTTATTCTAAGTTCATATATATATATATATATATATATATATATATATATATATATATATTCAATTTTTAATATCAGTATTTGCATCAAATTCCCGTATCATCATATTCTTTTTTTACATGTTCCCATCCGACTTCTTTTATCGCTTCGTTTTTTAATTCTCGTCCAATTTAGCAATTGTTGTCCCCTTTCGTGATATGTGTTATTAAGCGACCTTAGACGAGAAATTCCTAAATAAAAAGCTTATGGAATTCTATTTAATTAAATTTACTAACAAATATAAAATAAATGCAATTTAGATCCAAATTCCATCAAAAAAAGACCTCCCAAACCTCGATCATCAAATTTACGAAACTACTTCATAAACAACGACTTACTAATTTTCTAATTTCCAAGATATAACATTATTGTTGATCAACATTAATAAGATATAACGACAACTCATTCATATGTAAACACGCATATGTAACAATGAAAGATATCCCATATGGTACTTCTCATCCAAAACCTTAATCGATTCAGCTACCAATATATTAATTCCATTACTAATAGTGATTGAATTTCATCCCACTTAGTCTTAAATTTATTTCCTATAGCATCAAACACTTCTCCAAATCAACCTAATCATAACTTGAGAATTTTTGCATCATAATCATATTTGGCTAAAAACCAAAGATTAGAAACATAGAAAAATCCCTTCTTGCGCTCATGACATAACCCTCCATATCATGTATATCCCCGCACAACTAGCCGGACAACAAAACCAAGTCTCCAGCTCTAGCCAGCCTACATACTAACAACGGCCATTATTTTCCCCCATTAAAAATCAGGGTAGCTGATGTCAAGCATCAGAAAAACCAGTCCAAATAGGAGCAAAATCAGTCTATACACCTTCATAAAACAACACGCCCAATTCCTTTCCAACGAGCTACATCCAAATCCTCTCTAATAGAAATTAACACAGCCAAAGGAATCAAAAATAGCTACTCTTATTCACTCCCACACCCATAAACCGAAACCCTAACTTGCACTTGCAGAAAAATCAAGTATCTAGAAATAGTAAAGATGGGGAGAGAAGAAGAAGATTTTACAGTGGATTAGAAGGATCTAGGGCACAGATTCGGAACTCCAAAACCATCCCAACAACACGTGGCTTCAACAACGGCTCTATGACGCCAACCCCAGCAGTGAGAGGATCAGTAAAGTGAAACAAAGAGAGGGAGAGGACGAAGGGAGGAGGAAGAGTCATTGTTGTCGTCTGGCAGACAGCTCACTGAACCCTAGCCGAGAACTATCCGGATAAAAAAATGAATGGGTAAGATAGAGCAGACGGGCTTTTTGTCCCAAGTGATTAGCGTCACGGTTGGTTCAACTGATGAAGAGGTTAAACAGGGCCACGACATCGCATATGTGTTAGTTGGTTCAATTACTTCAAATTTGTCAAAATACCTCATATTTAATATTGGCAGGCCAATTTTTTTATTAGCAACCCAATTTCATAAATGTATTCTTACCTCTTGGTGCACACAAAAATGTTCTGAACAATTGTATGTTATATTTTCATCTAATTAAATTGATCTTCAAAAATATTCGTCACATCAACACCATTATGTAACTTCGTGTTGAGATTTGGATCGTTACACCAAGACCTCAACTGCTCCACCACCTTTCCTTGCCTCGGCCAAGTTGACATCAACACAATCAATCCCACCACCACTCCAGCACCTCCATGAACCCCAACTGCCTACCAAAAACAACCACCCACACTGTCAGTCTCGATCATCAGTTCCTGTGCACGCTCAATAATAACTCTTATGTCATTGCTCAATTCCCAACACCGATCGGCCATCTCCTTCTGTCGGCAACCTCAGCCCTTGATCTACCCATATTATTGAATCTCTCAAGATTTCTTGTTAAATTAGGGCTTTAATATCAATATTCAAGAGAGGGGCCCCTTATTTATAGGAGAAGATACATGAAACTCAAAATTATAACTGATACGGTCTAATTATAACCCATACGATCTAACACTCTCCTTCAAGTTGGGCATGTTATAATTCTCATACTCAAATTGTCAATACAAGCACAAAAAACATCTCCCCCAAGACTCTTAGTTAGGATATCAGCTAATTATCCCTCTGAGGGAACAAACGATATGCAGATAATCTTATTTTTGATTTTCTCATTTATGAAATATTTGTCCACCTCGATACGCTTGGTGCGATCATGCTGGACAGGATTCATTGTTTTAAATGTCATCTACCATGTCTCCCAACATGTCATTTTTTAGGGCAAAAAGATATGTTTTTCTAAAAAAAGATTGTCTTCTTTGTAAAATATAAGCCGACATGTCCGATTGTTTCTGATATATCGGCCGACGCGACATTTAAATATATCACCCGCTATTTTTATGTTATATTACCAGATTAGCAGTATATATTTAAATCGCATATGAAAATTATATTATGTATGCTTAATTAGATTAGACTTATTATTTCGATTTTTTAAAAATTTTATTCTTACAACCCATTTTGTATAATTGTTTCACAATTTTTTAATTTTATATTACAAAAAATATGAAAACATTTAATACATTTATGAGTTGATTGTTTGCATGTTTTTAATATAAATTTATAAGTTTGAAAATGCTTATAATCAATCAGATTTTAAACTTTTAAATCTTCTTTATTTCACAATATAAATGAATCAATTTTTATTTATTTGTTATATTATTTTTCTATTTTTATAACATATAATTATAGTTATATACATAAAATAAAAAATTTATTTATCAGACATGGAAATCCGATATTTTAAAATATCTCCGACTTCCAACATCCGACATTTAAAAACTCAATCTGATATGTCGCCGACATCCGATATTTAAAACATTGACAGGCTTGTTTGCAATGCTGATTGTTGTCTTGTTGTCACGGTACAACCGGATAGGGCTAGACTCATTCAAACCCAAGTCACACATCAAGGAGTGTATCCATAGTCCTTCACATATGTCATGTGTCATTACTCTAAACTCAGCTTCAGCGCTAGACCTCGAGACGACAGATTGTTTTTTGCTTCTCCAAGTGACTAAGTTTCCACCAAAAATGAGCAGTACCCTGATGTAGATCGTCTGTCTTCAACGTACCCATCTCAGTCAGCATCGGTAAAAACTTCAATCTTCAAGTCTGTATTGGGAGTGAAAAGGATCCCCCTTCCCGGTGAGGTCTTCAAATATCTCAAGATTCGAAGAACAACATTCAGATGTCTCGTCTTTGGGGCATGCATATACTGACTAATGACTCCAACTGCATAAGCTGTCGGGACGTGTGTGGGAGAGGTAAATTAATATTCCAACCAAGCGTTGATAGTCAGTCACGTCTTCAACAGGATCACCATCATTTCTTTCAAGATTATGATTCACCTTCATACGTGTATCGGCAGGTCTACAACCACACATACAAGATTGTTTCAACAAATCGAGGGTGATTTTCTCTGGGAGATAAAGATACTCTGTTTAGATCGTGCTATCTTAATTCCCAAGAAATACTTCAGTTTTCCCAGATCTTTTACTTCAAACTTCTTTACCAAATTCACCTTCAAAGCCTGTACTTTTTCAACATCATCTCCTGTTATGACGATATCATCAACATAGATAATGAGACCAGTCATTAGATTTGTTCTTCGTTTAATATACAAAGTATGATCAGCATAACTTTGTTTATATCCAAGTGAAATCATGACTTTGTGTAATCGATCAAACCAAGCCCTCAGAGATTGCTTCAAACCATAAAGTGCATTTTTAAACGGCACACTTTCCCTTCAGATTCAGAAGGGAAAAAACCTTGAGATATGGACATGTATACCTCTTCATATAAGTTTCCATTAAGGAAAACATTCTTGCCCAATTGATTAAGTTCTCAACCCTTGCACGCGGCAAATGATAACAAAACTCGTGCGGAGTTCATTTTTGCGACTGAAGCAAACGTGTCTTGATAATTAATTCCAAAAGTTTGAGTATACCCCCTTGCAACCAACCGTGCTTTGAATCGTTCAAACAAACCTCCAGGGTTCTGATTTACAGTAAACACTCACTTACAACTGACAACCTTTTTTCCAGGCGAAAGATGAGTTAGGTCCCAGGTACAATTTTTTTTCCAAAGCGTTCATTTCCTCAATCATAGCCTATTTCCACTGTTGATGCCCAAGAGCCTCCTGTCATGTGGATGGGATGGAGACAGAAGCGAGGGAGGAGACAAAAGCTTTGTAGGAAGAAGTTAGAGCCTCATAAGAAACATAACTAGATAGTGGATGTTTGGTGAAAGATCTGGTACCTTTTCGAGGGCGATAGGAAGTTCAAAAGGATCCGTTGACAGAGTTGGCATTGGTGCAGGTGGCGTAAGATGAGCTTGTGTGTTATCTCTACTCTGTTTGGTGTACACTTGTAACTCCTTTTCTTTATAGGAAGACTCCCCCTGATTAGAAGTCTCAAAGGTAGGTAAAGAATGTGAAGGAGGAATCAACAAGGGTAAAATAGGTGAGCTCACTTCACTCATATATATGGGCTCTCCCTGAAGTAAGGGAATGTAATAAAGTTCAGATTCACGAAATGAGGTATCCATCGTGACAAAAGTCTATTTAGTCAGGGGATGTTAACATTTATACCCCTTCTAAGTGGGAGAATAGCCAATGAACACACATTCAAGATCCCGAGGGTCAAGTTTGGACCTACCCGGAGAATGTATATGAGAGAAGCAGACAACCAAAAGTTTTAGGTGGTAGAGAGGTCGGTGTTAGTCCCAAGGTAGTAAGAGGGGTTTGATGTCCCAGTACTGAAGAGGGCATGCGATTTATGAGATAGGCAGTCGTGAGAACGGCATCCCCCAGTAATATTTTGGGAGGTTCATAGTGAAGAATAAGCAGCGAGCCACCTCTAAGAGATGACGGTTCTTGCATTCCGCAACTCCATTTTGAGAGGGAGAGTGGACACACGAGGTTTGATGCAGAATACCATTTGCAGCAAGATAGTCCTGCAATGGAGCTTTGACATACTCCCAACCATTATCACTATGAAGGATTTTAATATGGGCTGAAAATTGAGTAGAAATCATAGTATGAAAATTTTGGAAGATAGAAGTCACCTTATTTTTAGTTTTCATCAAATAAACTCAAGTTGTGTGTGATAAACAATTAATAAATGTAACAAATCGGAAACATCCAGAAATAAAGGTAACAGAGCATGACCCTCACACATCAGAATGAATAATATGAAAAGGAATTGTACTAAATAATGACAAATGATTAACAGGAGTACGCTGATGTTTGCAACAACACAGACGTCACAAACATGAAGAAGAAAAATAGGAAATAAGTGTTGCATTGTTACAACGGAAGGGTGGCCAAGACACCGATGTCATGTAAGCAAGGTGGAGGTGTGTGAGGAGTCGAGAGCTTGCAGTGGCATAGCCTCGGAAGTGGAGTCAAACATGTACAGGTCATCCTTTATGCTACCAGAGTCAATCACTTGCCCCATCTTCAGATCCTGAAATACACAATGAGAAAAAAAATGTAACAGAGCAGTGAAGAGAATTAGTCAAATGACTCACAGAAAGTAGACTACGGGTGAACTTTGGAACATGATGAATAGAGGATAAAGTGAGAGAAGAACAAGAAATGGAGCAATTCCCAGCAATGGAAGAGAAGGACTCATCAGCAATGCTCACTTTATCCTTGCCTAAAAGAGGTGAATAAGATACAAAACCTGAAGCATAACCAGTCATGTGACCAATGGTGCCTGAATCGATAATCCATTGAATAGGACCAGTAGAAGCGGAGTTGGCACTCCATGCACCAGAGTGGGCAAGGGCAGATGGTGACATAGGAGCATCAACAGGCTCAGTAGTAAGGTTGTGCATCAAATGACAAAGGACTTACATCTCTTCAGCAGAAAAGGAGGACGACTGAGAGGAACCACCATCAAAAGTCTCGATCAGATAAGCAGAGTGAGGAGATCAGCCTGGAGTCCGACCACGACTGCGACCACCACAAGAAGTCGATCCACCGCGAGGAGGAAAGCCATGGAGGCTATAACAGGTATCTCGAGTATGACGAGCCTTGCCACAGTAATGACATGTGAGGTGATCCCGATGTGAAGACCCAAAATCTTCGGGCTTCTCAATGATTTCAGAAAGTGAACAGAGTCAACAAAGTAGTCGCAGCATATTTAAAAACAGTATAATTTTATTCCATTTTTTATTTATTTACACCGTCGTACAATTGTTTACTCGAAATCTGCTAAAAATTTACAGTAGTTTTTTGAACATAGTAACTTATGACTCTCAGAACCTTCCTCGATTCCTTTGTAGACATTGAGTCATACCTTCTCTAATTCTTCAGGTGCGAACCTTCCCCGTACACCTGGAGTTCCACCTGTTGTCTGAAAAAAATGTTCACTCTGGGTTAGTCATAAAAATTATGACTATGTGAGAACAGTATTTCGTGAAATGGTTATACATGCAAACAAGGGGGATGATACCGATATACATACAGTAAATAAAATTAATCAATTGATTCCAATACTATTAAATTTCCCCTTAACTTTAGTTGCTTAAAATGGGAAACACTCCGATGATGCATCTTGATTGGGCCCCGCCCCCGAAGAGCGTAAGTGTAGGCTCACCCCTACTGGTGAATCCATCAGTGGATGCCTCCACATCATCGGATTTGAAGCCATCACATTTCCTTATGCAGACTTTTAAATGAACTTTATCTTGGCGTGTAAATAGGAGTTTTTAAAAAAATAATTCCCCTCAGAATAATTATCGCTTAATTGTCCCCTCGCCCACTTTATTTCTTTAGTGATATATCTTTAAGGTGAAACTCATATGCGCAAGCAAGTTTGTTCAAAGACATTAAATATGGCAAAATAATTGAATATCCATAATTTCAAAAAATAAAATACTCACCCTTTCTTTTCCTTTATTCATATCATTTGCCGCATGCATGTCACGGTTATCACAGGACGCCATCCTCGAAGTTTTAAGCTTTGGGAACCACTGAAATAACACGCATCTTAATTTGGGTTGCGTCTCGTTGTATACGTAACATGGAGCGTAAAAGAGTTGTATCGGAAAGTTAAAATAATAAACCGAAAATACCAATTAATTGCTAAAGGCCAAATCTGATTTATACTTTGCCGAACAACTAGACATATGCCTCAAAATTGGGCTAAAAACCAACCCCTCAAATGGACTTCCCGTCCTCTTAAATGTAATTGTCCAGCAAGGCATAAAGGTTATCAACATAAGCTCCCAAAATCAACAATTAAAACCAATAATCAGCCAAACAAGTAACAAAGTAGAGAAAATAAATTAAACCAGCCAAAAGGAGGAGGCAGTGGCTTGGTAGGAGCAGCAGGGAGGCGGCAGCTCGGGAGCAGCTACAAGAAGCGGCGGCAACCTTGCAGTGGCAGCAGCTATACAGGAGAAGCTTAGGAGCAGCAGGAACCCTAGACCAAAAGCCAAGGCAGCCAATGAGAAACCGCAGAGGCAAAACAGAGCCATATACACAAGGAGGTTCTCGGTACAGCAGTAGAGGAAAAAGAAGAACAGAGAAATAATCGGCCAGAGAAGAAGAAGAAGACGAAACCTTGGCGCAGTAGTAGTAGCGGGAGAAGAATGGCAGCAGCCCTAGAAGGAGAAGGGGGAAGCAGCAGCAGCAGCCCTAGCAGGATCATCGGCCCTGAAGAATCGACGGCACAGCAACGACAGAGGCGGAGCAGTGTCGGCACGGGAACACGACAGCGACAATACAGAGAGCTTGGAACAGAGAAGAAGTATAAGGAGAAGATGGAGAAGAAACTCTTCTCTGTCGTAGAGGAGCAGCTGCAGAAAGACGAAGGAAGAGAAGGAGGCCGCGGGATTCACAGAAGCAGAAGTACGGGAGAAATGAAGTAGCGGGCCGACATTTATACAGTGAAATCCTCGGCTAAGCGGTAAGACCGCTCCAGGTGTTAATTAACTGAAGCCCAACATGTATGCTGCCAACACCTCATCCTCCAGCACAGCAAAACAACCTTATCAACAGCCAGCACAGCACATTTGAATACAGCCAGCACAGCCAGCACAGCCAGCACATTATAACACAGCCAGCACACCAGGTCAGCCCAAAATCCCAAAATCTTCAGCCCATAAACAAAGCAGCTAGCCCATAAGCATATTCACAGCCCACATAACTTCAACCCATATAATTTAAAAGGCAACCCACAAAAATATCCAAATCATCATGTAAGGAAAAATATCATAAAATATGTGCATTTTCATCATCGGGGATATTCTCAAAATATTTATACGGATTTTATTTTAGGTTGTTACACCCGATCTGTCAGCCTAGGCTTGCAATCACGATGAGCGCAGCTGCCAAACTGGAGCTGATAAGCCACTAGCGTAGATCCCTCTGGAAGGTTGGAGGTGGTCCAGGACTGTCGTCGATCAAACTCTTGTTGAACAATATTATAAACCTCAGGAAGTGAGGGAATAGGAACCCGCCTCAAGATTGTAATCGGATCAAAATCTCTGTGCAAACCATGTAGGAACTCAAATACCCAATTTTGATCTTCGCGGTTCTTCAGCAAGAGGGCATCCGCATTGCACACCATGAAGAGAGAGTCAAAATGATCATACTTATGGTAGAGCTGGGTAAATTCCAGGTAATAGGCTGAAGGATGATGATCACCCTGACAGAGATTTCCGAACTTAAGGCAAAGCTGGAAAATTTGGGTCGCATTTCCCTTGAGGGAATAGGTAGACTTAGCGCGCTTCCATATGTTTGCAGCAGTATCTAGAAAGAGATAATTATGTGCAATATTCCTGCATAGAGTTGATAAGCCAGGACATGACAAGAGAGTTTTTTTACTCGCATTTAGGCCAAACAATAGAAGTCGAAGTCGGAGTAGGGGTGGTGTCAATGACGTAGCCAAAGAGATGCCGACTCTTTAGGGCAAGGGTAATAGAGCGGGACCAAGCCAAATAATTTGTGTCATCAAGGCGAATTGTGGTAAGCTGTGAATAGAGGTGATCTTGACCAACCCGGGTAGATCCAGCGGGGGAAGTACCAGAATCACTAATCTTCGACATGAAAAAAAAACGAACCGCCAAAAAGATTAAATAGGATAGAGAAGAACATGTCGTCAAGGAGAAAACGAGGAAACAAGCATCAATGAAAAATTAGAAATCTTGATCCATGGCCACAACGAAAACCCTAGATCGAAGATTTGGAGACATCCAACTATTGGAACTGCACAAGACTAGAGAGGGAGGGTAAGGAAGACAAAGAGAAACCTTTACTAAAGTTTTAGGGCAATCGGACAGCCGGAGATTCGTCTGTAGAAGAATCAGCGTCGATCGGCTGACATCTTGTCGTGCGTCGATCGGCGCTGGAGAGAGGTCGGGGGCCGCAGAGAGAGAGAGAGAGAGAGAGAAAGAAAGGAAGGGAGGGAGAGGAGTCGGGTGCGACATTTGAGAAAGGTCGGGAGTGGTGCGGGCGGGGAAGAAACAGCGACGGGAAGCACGAACGGGGGCTTGCTAAAGGCGGAAATTAGAATGGCTCTCATACCATGTTAAATTAGGGCTTCAATATCAATATTCAAGAGAGGGGCCCCCTATTTATAGGGGAAAATATATGGAGCTCAAAATTATAACTGATACGGTCTAATTATAACCCATACGATCTAACACTTCTCACTTAGTAACTTTGTCTGCCATTCAAGCATCCACATGACCACAAGACGCATTGGCACCTCCTTACCCTTGAATTTAACCAAACAATCATCAATCTTTTTGTCTCGAGGCTTGCTCCCCCATCTTCGGAACATCTCGCGTGGTGCCAAGTCCTCATCGACACACAAACCTCTAATCTTCTATAGAACATTTCTCACACATCTCATACAAACGACAATCACATTATCAATTCCTTTTTTTCATTCATTTTCCGCATGTTCCCAACTCTTATGGATCTAACAAAATATCCTTAATAAAATACCATTTGTCATTTCCACCCCACCCCCCCAAACCATATGCAACACAAGTGAGCATCTCAATATTTTTTTTATTTAATACCCACTCAACCCAATGTAAACCACATCCGCACACTAACACAATTGAACCCACACCCCCTATAATTAATTATTAAAAAATCCCCACTCATACACTAATGATGCATATTTTGACTTAAATTATTAAAGTAAAAAAATATTAATTTTAATATAAAAGAATATGCTTTCTGTAAATAATAAACTAATTTGCTTGTTAATTATTTTATAATATAATTTGCCCTGATGTTATTTTTTTGGCAGGCCCGGGGATTTTCAGAATATTTTAATTTTCAGCACATTTTAAAATAAAAGCCTGCTGCCAAAGTTTTGTTCGACGAATGGGAATCCTTTCGTCGATCGGGTTATCTGCTTGCTGATCTGGTGTTGGTCTAGTTGATTGGATGCATTATCTAGCTAATATTGTGGAACATGCCCGGTTCAGCACAAATCCACATGGAACCTTCATGATGATATCCAAGTTGCTGCTCGCCATGCTCGCTGGCCGCGCATATCGCCGAGCACGTGAATTCAAGTCGCTTCTTCGCGCCAACTCTCCTCCGGCCGAGTTGCAACCTATGAAGTTGATGCCTGTCACCTAGTCCCATGCAAATCCATGTGAAAATCAACACATATTTCCATATATGTTGTATGTTGCCACCTATTCCCAAAGCTATCATCAACATTAAACACCATATAGCCACCATTCCCGTGAACTCCATAATAACCCGCCACCTCATTTTCAAAGCTACAGCTACCATATGAATTCATTTTAATTCATATCACCCACATAATCATCCACATGATTGCATGAAGCCCACATCCAAGCCCACTTCATCCACATGATTTTGGCCCAGCTTCAATATATGTCAAACATAACCCGTTCACCTCCACCCCATAAAACATTCATGCAAGTACCAGCCTTGTTCATCCCCTTTCTTTGTTCACGCCATCTTCATAACCTCATGCACATGAAAACCACTATTTAATATTGCTGCCCACGTGGACCCTTCATATTGCCTCCTATATATTATTCATTTCCCCTTGCATGCAAGCCACATCATCCCTTTCATTAAATGTGCTGCCATATTCACACCCTTTTGCTAACCATTTGAACTCATTCTTCCCCCCCTTACGCACATTAATCCCGCATCTTAAATGATGTCATTGCAACCCTTCTTCTACCCATCCACCTTCATTCTCTCATTTTTCCTAAATAAGGCCGGTTGGATCTAAGCATTTCTCCTCCTCCTCCACTTCCCCTTCCGGTTTGGGCGGGTCTGCTTTTCATTTTCCTATATTTTGCTTTTTTTAGCTTAGATTTTATTTTTAATGAACTTTTATTTTATGCAATGTAGCACACTTTCATTTCTTGCATCACTTAATAAAATGTTATTTTTTTCAGAAATGTGTTTTGTGCCTATTTTGGTGGGTTGTCGGAGAGCGAAGGGTGGAGGATACAAGGGATTAAATCCCCTAAGAATGGTGGAGGAGATGAGAGAGAGAGAGGTTGAAACCCTAGAAGGGAGGAGGTGAGAAGAGAAGAAACTAGAGAGAGAGAGGAACTAGAGAGAGGAGAACCTTGATTCATTTCTTGCATAACTACAATGACCTCATGAGTCCCTTTAAATAGAACTCATAATGGCATAATCGTAAATACAACAATAGACGCGTGAATAAAAATATTACGACGCTAAGACTACGACTCGACTCAATAATAACGACTCGTCTCAATACATAACGACTCGATTCGATAACATAAACAAGCCTATCGATATAACTACTAGATAACTGGCGGAGGATCCGTAACACTCCATCCGTCCTTCAAAACGAGCTTGTCATCAAGCTCGTACACCATGTCAGTGGTCGGATCATCTGGTACCTTGACCTCCCTCCAGAATAACGTGCGGTAACGCATATCAGCGGCGGTGGCGTCGGTGAGGCGAGGCAGCGGCATATAGAATGGCTTCGGCGGGTCGCTGGAGGGGCTATGAGCCGCAGCCACACGGAGGTCGGAGGGTCGACGGCCAGCAGTAAGAATGGATCTGTCGGGGTCACTGGTACACAGGCCGGCAAAAGAGGCGGCAATGTGGCCAATGAGAGCGGCAAGGCATGGGCCGGCGGAGCAAGAACCGGGAGAGGAGGCGGCGGCGGCGGTGGCGGCGATGGCGGTGGAGGCGGCGACGGCGGTGGCGGGAGTGATGTGGTCGAAGGGGGCGGCAATGACGGGGTTGGCGGAGTAAGAGTTGGCGATGGCGGCAGAGGCGACGGAGGTGGCAGCGACGACGGCGGTGGCGGCGACGGTGGCAGAGACAATGGCGGCGGCGACAACGGCGGCGGCGACAACGACGGCGGCGGCGGTTTCGGTGGCGGCGGCGGCGGCGGCGGCGGCGGTGCGTCATGAACGACGGAGGACAGTGGTGGCACCATCATTGGAGGGGGAGGCGACGACTCCGGTGGTGGTGGTGACAGAAAAACCACCAACGAGTTGCGAGCATTCTTGTCATGGCGTCGCCTAGGCGTCGCCTAGGCGTCGCCTAGGCGTCGCCTAGGCGTCGCCTAGGCGTCGCCTAGGCGTCGCCTAGGCGTCGCCTAGGCGTCGCCTAGGCGTCGCCTAGGCGTCACGGCGCCCAATTGTAAACAAGGCGTTTGGCGCCTTTTTTTTTTTACAAAAAATATGGGAATAAACTGCGGTTTATATATCAACCGCAGACTATTTTATGAAACCGAGAATATACTGCGGTTATTTTAAAACCGCAGTTTATCCCATGAACCAGAGCATCGACTGCGGTTTGTACAATAACCGCAGTGTAGGGTGTAGAATAGACTGCGGTTGCTATAGCAACCGCAGTTTATGCTACTATAGACTGCGGGTGTTGTATAAACCGCAGTCCATTCTCACATCGACTGCGGTTCTTTTCAAACCGCAGTCTATTCCTTCCAGAGAATAGACTGCGGTGTGTACAATAACCGCAGTGGAATGTAGTATAGACTGCGGTTTATATAGCAACCGCAGTCGTTTCTATCTATTTTTAACCGTGAGCCGTAAAAATCTTGTGTTTCCCCGTGTTTTTGGTTCTTCTTTTTACAGTCCCTGCGCTTTGCGAGAAACCCTAAAGGCGATTTTGTTCAAGTTGCTGCTCTCCTTTGCTTCGAACGATTCTTCTTCGACAAAACTAATATTCTCACTTAGGTATACTATTTCTTAATACATTTTCTCGGTTTTTGAACTTTTGATCTCTTTGCTCTTTGTTAAGCATTGTGTGTTTATTATTATTATACATTTATACATGTCCAAACCTCCTTAGGAACCTTGTTAAACATTTATACATTTATACATTTATACATTTATACATGTATAAACATTGTGTGGTAGTAAGTAGTAACTACTAACTAATAACTAGTAGCTCAATATCATTGCGGTTTTGTATGAATTTTGTTTAGGTTTTTTGTATGGTTTAGGGTTTTTTTAGGGTTTTACAGGAAAATGTCGGACAAGGGATCTTCATCGAGGTCAACAAGAGGCTTCACGAAAATGAATGAACTGAATAAGCTTAGGCTAGAGGGGAGGAAGCTTATTATTTCTTTCCGTGATGATGGCCGCATTATTCCCGGTCCTGAAACAAATAAATTGATGAGTTTGATGGGATCTCTTGTGAAGTGTTATGTGTCAATTACATATGTTGCATGGAGGGATGTTGATAAACAAATTAAAGATCACATATGGGCAGAATTAAATGTACATAACCTTGTTATGACTTATGAGTGATTAGTGATTACATATCTTTGGTGTTTTAGTTACTTTTTAAGTGATATTTTCTATTATTTTTCAGATATTTTTTGATAATATTGATGGTCATTACAAGGCATTAATGAAAAGCATGGGTGAAAGTTGGAGGACTTGGAAATCCAAACTTTTTGTCAATTATGTAAAAAATGTTGATTTGGAGCATCGATACAATGTTCCTGTCAAATATAGTTTTATTACTGCCGAAGACTGGAGAGTTTTTGTCGACCATCGCACTACTACAGAATATATGGTTGTGTTCTTAACTTCTTATTAAATTCAATGTTTATATCATTTTTTAACTTTATAACTTATAACCAAATTAAGTATTAACACATTTATTTTTGTAGGAGAAAAGTAAGGTTAATACTGAGAGAGCAAAAGCACGAAAGACCTTTCATAATACTTCCAGAATGGGTTATTCTGGATTAGAAAAAAGAATGGTATTATCTCTGTACTTCTCTCTCGTTTTTTGTATTTTAAAATTTGGTTTCTCAATTATTTATATGATAATTTATTTTCATTTTATTGTCAAGGTTGAACAAGGTGAAGCTGCACCAATTTCACGTGCGGAGTTATGGAAAGCCGGTCATAAAAGAAAGACGGGTGAATACATTAATAAAGATGCAGCTGAATTGGCATCTAAAATGTTAAGTGTAAATGAATCATTTCATCATTTGTAAATTATCGATAGTAATATTTCTTGAGAAGTATATTTTCTTATCTGCAATTCTGTTCTAACTTCCAATATTTATTACTTTTGTTTAGGACGAGTTGTCGAGCCAAGAGTCCCGGAGTGCTGAAACAGTGTCACAGGGAAGAAATGACATCCTTGCATCTGTTTTAGGCCAAGAACATCCGGGCAGAGTTAGAGCTGGTGGCAAGTTTTCCATCATTACAAGATTTTTCAAGAATGATAGGCGGAGTGATAGGACACCCACACCAATAGCTCGTATTGAAGATGTTGAAGCTATAGTACAAGAAAGATTGAGCCAGCAACAAGAATTATGGATCCAAAAAGAACAAGAGCAACAAGAATTATGGATCCAAAAAGAACAAAAGCAACAAGAATTATGGATCCAAAAAGAACAAGCGCAACAAAAATTATGGAGCCAAAAAGAAGAAGCGCAACAAGCCGAGATTAGCACTATGAAGAATCAAATTGAAGAGCTTATGCGCATGTTAGTGCTAGAACTGGAACAAGTGCTGCACTTCCAGTTGCACGAGTATTATTATGTTTAAATATTTATACTTTTATGAAATGTTGTCTTCTCTTTTTGTTGCGCAGGTAAGTAATTATTTTTTGTTACTTTTTGGTTTCTTAGTCTCAGCCGGAGTACGAATCCAGGTCACATGAACCTGAGAGTAGTCAGAGTAGACATGAACAATTATCTTGCACGGTATTATAATTTATAATATTTTTTTGACTTTTATGTAATCAATGAATTCAATATTGATGTCACATTCCACAATATTAATTCTTTTATTTCCACAGGCTAGTGAGACTGAGACTACAAATGAATTCATTGATATCTTGCCCAGTTTTATAAGTAAGATGGAGAATGAAGATAAAATAATATCTCTAATGTTAGATTCAACAGTATTTGGGAGTGTTGAATCAACATGTACGTACTTTGAAAATTCAGAGTTGTATGATTTTCTAAATATGAAAATGATTGCAAAGACACGAAGTTTTGAAGTCATGCTTGAAGCAGTTGGACAGTATGGGCCTGGTTATAAAGGCCCTAGTTATCATGATTTGAGAGTCCCATTGTTAAAAAATACAAAATATAAAGTCATGGAGATGAAGACAAACTATCAAGCGTACTGGAGGAGATATGGTTGCACACTTATGTCAGATGGTTGGACAGACAGGAGAGGGAGACATTTGATCAATTTCCTAGTCAACTGTCCAGAAGGATCCTATTTTATGGGTTCCGTAGATGCATCCAGTCATATTCAAGATGTCACAATGTTATCAGATTTGCTTGATAGTAAGATTAGAGAGATAGGAGCAGAGTGTGTTGTTCAGGTAATTTTTTTGGTTTCATTAATTTAGTAATTTTCATATTTCAAGTTTAATAGTCTACACTCTACAGCTTTCAATAATTACAAATGTCCGCACTCTGCAGGTGGTGACTGACAATGCTTCTAATTACAAGGCAGCTGGTAAAATTTTAATGGAAAAAAGACCTACATTATTCTGGACTCCTTGTGCAGCTCATTGCATTGATCTAATGCTAGAGGATATAGGCAAGCTACAACAGAACAAAACAGTGATAAGAAAAGCAAGAATGATTACAAATTTCATCTACATACACACTCGTTTACTTGATGCAATAAGGACTACTATAGGCGGTGATCTAGTGAGGCATTCAGTAACTAGATTTGCAACATCATTCCTTACTCTACAAAGTGTGCTTAAACATGAGGAGAAGCTGAAATTATTCTTTGTGTCGCCCTCGTGGAATGCCGCTAATTTGGCAAAAACTGAAGCCGGAAAACAGATTGTTGAAATAATACTTTCAACCAATTTTTGGAATGGAGTAAGAGATTGCCTAAAAGGAGGAAAACCACTGATTGCAGTTTTGCGATTAGTAGATGGAGATGAAAGGCCGGCTATGCCTGAAGTATATGCTGCAATGGAAGAAGCCAAACAAAAGATCAAACAACATTTTGATAACAAAGAAAGATTATTTAAAAAGATTATTGAGATTGTTGAAAATAGATGGACAAATCAAATGGAGCAAAAGTTGTATAGGGCGGCTTTGTTTCTAAATCCAAGCAAATATTTTGAATATGAGGAACAAAATAATGATGATGCCTGGAAATTTCAAGATGTTTTCAATGATGTTATTGCAAGACTAGTGCCCGATCAAGAATTGCAAGACAAGATTGCCGAGCAAGGTACTAACTACAAAGCATCTCGAAATAGTTTTGGAAAGTCTATGGCTATTAGGCAACGAACCACCTTAAATCCAAGTAAGTATTGTTTACATTTTTATTTTTTCTTAAATTATTTATATGTCAAACAATTTATATTTGTCTTAAATGAATAGTGGACTGGTGGGGTGCACATGGAGGACCAAATGTTGACCTTACAAAGGTAGCATTGCGCATAATTGGCTTATGTTGTTCTTCTTCTAGTTGTGAGCGCAATTGGAGTACTTTTGAGTTTGTAAGTATACAAATATTCAATAAAAATTTTAATATTTTATATTTACTAATTTACCAATAAGTTTGAAATTATCTTGATTCAGATTCACACAAAAAAAAGAAATAGATTGGAACATCAAAGGCTTAGTGATCTTGTATACATCCAATATAATCGGCGTCTACAAGCACGATTCCAAGAAAGACGTGAAAAGGGAAGAAATTACAACCCTTTGGTGCTTGATGAGCTCGACTGGAGTAGTGAGTGGATGGTGAACAAACCAGAGGAAGCTCTAGTTTTTGATGATGATAATCTCACATGGGATGCTGTAGAGAGAGCTCTTGGAACTGGGGCTCGAAATTTACGAAGTGGAGTTGGAACTAATCTTCAAATAAATGAACTAATAGCTCAAGGGGATGAAGATTTAGATCATTTTGTAGTTGTCAGTGATGATGAAGATATTTATGATAATTATGGGCAAATGGCGAGTACCTCCATCCAACCAAACACCTGCAATGTCAATGACGACTTACTAGATGATGATTCTAGTTGACCTTGTATGATTATTTAAAGTTAATGTTAAAAATATTATTCATGCTAATATGCTATTTTTGTGTTCCCTTTTTTGTTATTGCTTTCTCTGAAGTTTGTCTTGAGTCTTGACCATTGATAGATGATTGCCACTGTTTTTTCTTACTGTTACATGTTTACTGCTTCATGGTATTTGAGAATTGAGATAGGTCATAGGTATGAATGTATTGATGTTTGAGAATTGAGGATTTGAGATATCATGAATTCATGATTCATGAATTCAGAATACATGATATTGGTAGTTGGAACTTGAAACATTTGTGCTTGCTAGTTGCTACTTGCTACTTGCCTACTTCTTGTCATATGATCATATCAGGTGTTGAGATTTGAGAATTGAGATATGAAGATATCATGAATTCATGATATCAGAAGATTCAGAAGCTATACTTAGTTGCTAAGTGTTAACTGCTATGTTTAGTTGCTTACTGCTAACTGCTAACTGCTAGTCTGCTATGAAGAACAAAAAAAATCTCCAGCTGTGTTTGTAATTGGTAAACAATTTATTTTAAAAAAAGAGCTGTAGACTGCGGTTATTTTTGTAACCGCTGTCTATATATGACTATCGACTGCGGTTATTCGAATAACCGCAGTCGATAGTCAATAGATATATACTGCGGTTATTCTATTAACCGCAGTATATATAACATATACTGCGGTTATTAAACAACCGCAGTCGAGAACATGTATACTATAAACTGCGGTTAGTATAACACCGCAGTCTATATTATGTGTACTATAAACTGCGGTTATTAGAAAACCGCAGTCGATAGCATGTATACTATACACTGCAGTCATTATACAACCGCAGTATATAGCATGTATACTATACACTGCGGTTATTTTAATAACCGCAGTCGATAGTATAGACTGCGGTTAGTATAATAACCGCAGTCGATAGACTGCTTTTTTTTTAAAAAAAAAATGGCACCTTGCGACTTGCTCGCCTTAGTGTCGCCTAGGCGTCCGCTATGACGCCTAAGCGTCAAGGCGCCCAGCGCTCGCCTTGGTTCGCCTTGACGCCGAGACAAGAATGGTTGCGAGACATGCGGAGGGCGTCGAGTTTGAGGTCGAGTTGAGCGTCGAGGTGGACAAGTCGAGCTTCGCGCTGAGCAATATAGCGGCCCAGCTCGGTGAGGGTGGTGAGGAGCTCAATGCGGTCGGCAGCGCTAAGAGACATGATGTTATGTGTAATAATTAATTAATTATGAGAAGATTAAATAATTACTTAATAGGAACTAAGTAATTAATTAACAGGAGTGGGGGTGGGCTCTAGAAGAAAAAATAATAATAAGAGATGGGATGGGGAAAGGACAAGAAACTGTGGATGGTTGGGTTTAGTAAAAAAAAGTAAAATATTGGTACTCCAGGGGCGGGAAAAGGTCAACGGAAGCCAAAAAAAAATTGAAAAAAAAGGAAAAGGCGTGTGCCTTAAGGGACAATGGGACAAGAAGAAAAAAAACGAAATGGGAAGGGGGATGGTGCAGGTGTTGGGCTCGAGTAAAAACATTTTTCTTAAAATCGGAAAAAAAAAAAAAGAAAGCGGTTGCGGTTGTAGATGCGCTGGGCTCTAGGAGGGACGAAGCAGCGTGTGTGGGCGTTTGTAGAGGCGCAGCGTGTGTGGGTGATGTAAAGTAGGATTAGCGTTTTCGAAATAAATACTTTTAAGCAAATATTTTATTTTGTTATAAAATAAACTCGTGAATTTTTAAAATAAAAAGGAATTTTAATTTTTAAGGTGAGCCGAGTGGCCCGAGTTGGCCAAGTCAAGTGTTGCGGGCGATATCATGAACATCATAATGAGCTTTCATTGATTCGTTGAATTTTGCTTGAGATGGAACGTTCGCGCGCTACCAAATTGAATATTCCACGAGGATTACACAACCACAAGCATATCACAATAACAACTTATGAAATGCGGTAATAAGGGCAGATCGAACGTTCGAGACAAGCTTAGCAATCTTTAAAAGAGTCACAAAGAGTGTGTTAACCAGGCCGGACAGTGGCTTTCCAAATCCAACCGTGAGGAAAAGCTCTAGGCGCGTCGTGACCTGTGAACTGGGCTGATTGTTCCTCTACTGGACTGAACAGAAGGGGGTCAGGTCACCAAAAAGAATTGATGTCGTTGACAGCGACCTGAGAGGAAGCGACCTGGTTGACGTCGGGACTGGGATCTAGGACGCGATGCTTGACAGGGATGGTTGGCGGAAGCATGTCCAGGCGGAGAGGCCGGCGGATGGCTCGCCTGGGCGGGAAGGACGCTGATGAGGGCGGCAGTGGAGGAGGCCGCGAAGTCGACTCTGAAGGCAGCCGTTGGACGGAGATTAGGGCGGAGGCTGGGAGTCGGGTCGACAACAGAGGGAAAAATGAAATGACTTGTTCTCCTCTTAATTTTTTGGTCCTTGCTTCGCTGTTGCGGCCCCACTTTATAGGGTTAAAAACTGCATTCAATTTCTTGCCAAATAACATCATATTCCCCGATTTGTTCTTTGATTTCAACATGAAATCCGGCCAAACATTATTTGGGCCAAGATTTTCAAATATTTTCTCATAACTTAATTTTCTATAAATTTTTTTCCAAATAATAATTTTTACCTTAATTTGATTCTCTTAATTAAATTTATACGCTCAATTTAAATAAGCTAAGTTTGCCCCTTACGTCCTAACTACTCGAATTACGGGACCTTTTTATTAAAGGTCTCACTGTTCGATCACACCGATGAGCCGAGACTAATAAAGATTGCATGAAAGGGAAATACATGAAATAAATAGCTGCAAAGGAAACGATCGAAAATAAAAACTGTATGAAATAAATAAATGTTTGTGGTGGCATCACGTGTCCTCGGATGCGGCGAGGGCTGCATCAATTCCCCAGGGTTGACAGAGCTCGACCCCGGCGAGAACTCACAGAAACTGGTACTATAGAGATCGGGCGTTGTTGTTGGTGCTAAATCAGGTGGAATGTCTGGGGGCTCGATGTACTTCGGAATTTGGAAAGGACTAATCCTCCTGTAATAAACAAAAACCCACACTTCCTTTGAAAGTACAATTCATGGCGATAACAATCGACCGTGAGTTTGTAATGTTCAAAAGTTGCTTGCAGATTATCAGTATTAATTTTTCGTAACTCTTTTAAATGATTAGCATGAGCTTGCACATTGAAGGAAATACGTTCATGGAAATGGATGGGGGGCGGTCATGAAGATAGTGTAACAAAAGCAAACACAAAATCTCGAAAGGAGATTTATTATGGAGATGATTGTTAGAATTATTACATGTGAGTGGTGCTCGTGGATGTACAAGATCTCATTGTTTTATATTCGCTCCAGTTCGATGCTTAAGAAGACCCCTCTTACTACCTTCAACAACCTTAGACAACCCATTAGTTAGAGAGAGATAAGCGTTACTATCCTCGAGTTTGGTTCTCAGTCGACCACATAATATATTCCACCAATATGATGAGAATCCTTTAATATAATGATATAATTCCACAGATATGTGTATAACCAAGTGATAGTGAGGTGAAAAGGTGTATTCGCTAAATATGAAATCGACCGAGTGTGGTGTGCTGAGTGAATATCCGTCGGATAAAGTGTAAGAAAACTGAGAAATATCAGATGGCACGTCGGGACTCGATAAATGTGGTGTGAGCGACACACCTGAGCCACGAATTAATTCATGGGTGGGGGTTCAGGAGGAAGTGCAGTGAGCAGTAACTTTAATTTTTAATTTCAGGGTCGGATCGCAGGTAAATTTAATTAAGTTGACGACTTATGGAGGTAACAATCATTTTTAATTAATTCTTTAAATACATGAAAAATTAGTTGTTGGATCTGTCGGCATATAAATGTTAACAATCTGTTGTGGTCGTGATGATTTAAATTTTCTCCACCTCGGCATGATGATTGTGCATGGTTAACCATGAAGGTTGACTTGGTTAAACCTAGGGTTTTAGGTGCTTTTGGTGATAGGGTTTGAGCTCATGTTGACCAATCCAAGCCTCCATTAACCAGGAACAATATCCTAGGACATTCTCCCTCCTCCCCATGGCATGCCAGGTCATCAAGAATGTCAACCTTGGTTATAATAGTCACCAATAGCCTAATTTTGGAGAGAACCAGCTACATAAATTGATTTGATGAAGGATTCGTGTTCTTAAGTCCATAAAACAACCAGAGCATTCAATCCCCTTGATTTTAGAGGCAAGGGATGAACCTAGCCGGCTGAGGAAGCCAAAACAGCCAAGGAAAAGGAGAGGCATGGGAACGCCTTAGCTAACCTCCTTAGCAGCTGGCGAAGCAAAACAAAAGGCGTCGATTTGGGCTGCGGGCGATGAATTCCAGTTCTCCTGACCACCACCACCGTAGTGAAGATAATCTTGAGCTCCAATTGTCTCCAGCCTCTGCCAAATCTCCAAGCGTGAGTATCCTGAACCTCCTCCATTGCTAGGTCCCTCTACATCCTTTAAACACATCCAACGGCCACCTTAGTTAGGCTTCTCGGCCAGGTAACAGCCTCGGACGACCACCCGAGCAGGGACTGCTCCGGGCCCTTAGAGGCTCACTGAAGAGCCATGCCTGGTCAGGGAGGACTCCACAGTCCTCCGCGTAGGCACTTGGGGCGGCACCACCACCGAGATTTCGAGATCCAGGCAGTGACGACAATTATCATATATTTTTGGTCATATGAGTATATCTATTTGACACTTATATTTATCTAAGTTTATCAAGTAGAAATTATTAATGGAGTGACCATGTTATTCTACTTGCGGAGATGGTTGTATATAGGTATCTAAATGTGTTTAAAATGTGTACATCGTCATATTAAAGGCATGCACATAGTGTTTAAAGGAGTCTGAATAATGATTGTATACAAACTTTTAAACATCGTGCACAAGCCATTAATATTATTGTAGACACGCCTCTACGTACTTTTAACCGATTAGTCATATCATACCATATGCACATCATGCATAGTTTTTTTTGCACGCAAAATAGTATTCATATTCAGAACATAATAATTTATCATGTTTGAGGTATTTAGTAACTAGTTGTAACCAAAAGGTGCAATTAAGATTATGGTTCATATCAAGCAAATATTATTTAAGAGTACAGTAGATATCCATAACATTAATAAAAAATGTAAAAAAACATTACATTTCAAAATAAAACAACAGCAACATTGAAGCTTTTTTGCCGTTTTTTCATTTCCAAATAAAAAAGGCAAAAAAACAAATTTGAATAGCTCAATCATCTCAACATATTACCTGCTATGGATTCAACCAGTGATGTCGATGTTGATTGCACCTATTAAAAACAATAAAAAAAACTTAAGTCTCTGAGAAAGTGTTGGATCATATTTTCTCCCAAATTTTTTTACTTAAAGCTCTTTTATATTGGGCATTCATATACAAATACAAAGTTAAAAGAGAATGTGAAATTTCACCTACCTAGAGCTTCCTTTCATCATCTTTGGAACTTTGCTTCTATGATCGCTTGCACAGTTATTGTGATTGAATAGTCTCACGTGTTAATAAGGGGTCATCATTAGATGAATGACTTAATAAGATAAATATGATGAATTAAAAAAAGGCATCTTGATAATTATGAAAGTACTAATTTACTATGATTTCTCACACTACCCCTTAAGTAGACGAATAAATAATCTTTATTCCGAACTTGAAATGTTTGATATGATTGTCTAAAGTGTTAAACTACCCAACCATTTGGGAAGAAAATTTGTAAGATGATACCAGTAGGAAGATGGAGAGTGACGTTGATACAGAGCTTCTCTTTATTATCTATCAATCTCTATGTATTATTTGATCATTATGCACAGGATTATGTATGATATTGATGCAGATTTGTTGTCATGATACAATATCAAAAATATGTCGGATTGCATCTTAAAGTTTTCTAAAATGATCCTCAACCAGTACCTCACATAGTTCCTTGGGTGATTGCGCAAATCTCTGTCTAATCACTTTTATCTTGCCACAATATTCTATTTTTTCCTCATATCACAAGACTTAGGGTTTGTTTGGCTCAGCTGAAGCGACTGGAGAAGCAGCTGATTTGCAGAGTGGTGGGAAAATCTGCTAATTTGCAGCGACTGGAGAATCAGTGAAACTGTTTGGATGATCTGCTTTTTCAGTACTGTTTGAACAGAGAATTTGCCAAAACTGTTTGGCAGAGTAGCTGTTTGGTGGCTTATTCAAAACAATAGTAATTGCAAGCAGAATGTGAGCTTTAAATGTTTTGTCAAATCTTATTATTACATAATCAGATTGTCCAAACATCATAAAAAAAAACTTCAGCGTATTTTGTAGTTGCTTCATTGGATCCACTCGCTTCGGCACCGATGATGTTTACCTACACAATGAAGGAATATAATATCAATGATTTTGAGGTTAAATTTTCTTTTTGACTACTAAAAAATATTGTACCTATGATCATGTTGTAACTGGTCGGCTATAAAATCTCGTAATGCAGACATTTCATTAGCACCAATTCTTTCAATGGTTACTGGATCGATGTTTGGATTTGCATTTGTGGCTCTTCGGTTATGAGTAACTCGCAACTCATACGTCTGTCGATGCACAAAGTTAGCATCCATATCACATGCATTAAACTCTCAATCTACGCGTGAGGGGTGCCTCCGAATATAATTATGTAGGGTCATTGTCACCACCACAATGACACACTGTTTTGAAACTGTGTATTGTGGCATCTTTCTCAGTATGCCCCACTTCTTCTTCCAGACACCAAAGGTTCTCTCAATCACACTACGAAGTTATGAGTGTGACTTATTGAAAATTTCACGTCGTCCTGTAATTGGTCGATTACCCCTCGCAAAATCAGGTAAGCGATAGCGAGTCTCTGGATATGGTTTCAAAATTCCTCGCTGAAGCGGATATCCAGCATCTACCAAATAATATTTACCTACATAAGAAATTTATTAATTTTAAAATAAAGTGGAATTGTATTATATTTTGAATACTAATAAATTTACGTACCATGAGGCGGGTGGGGAAATTCACAACTCGGATCATTAACTGCACGTTGAAAGATCCGACTATCATGAGCTGAACCTTCCCATCCTGGAACCACATAAGTAAAACGCATATCGAAGTCGCATATGGTCATTATATTTTGAGTTTGTGTACCGTGACGTCCTATATATCGCACTTGATCATCCACCGGAACACATGCATCTACATGAGTTCCATCAATAGCTCCAATACAATCTTTAAAATACGGCATGTATCGGTCATCATTTAAGATTTTTGCAGGTATATTCATAAATTGCGGATCTAGTGGTTTTATCATTTCAGCAGCAAGGAGGGTCAATGCATCCAGACCTATCGCAAAAAACCTACTTATAGTTTCGGTGGAATGCTGAAAAAGCTCACTTGTCAACCTCATTTACCCTTTATGCGCTAAAGTACATATGGTAATAGCCAATACCTCTCTCACAGTTGTTCTTTGCGAGCCTTGTAATCCGTAAGATGTTTGAAGTAGATATAACAAATCTGTGAATATTTGAGGTGACATTCTGAACGCAATGTGGAACCTCGTTGGATGACCAGCTAACAGCTCACCAACCCACTTATCTCCTGTCTGTGTAGATGTCATGCATGGTATTTTGTCATTGTATGCCAACATGTATTCAGAAATTGCAATCACTGATGAGGTAACTATATTGTTGAACAATACAAAACAACGTTGTCGATCAAAATCAACAGCTGAAATTTGCTCGTCATCATCAAGGGTAAATTCTTCGTTATCATCTGTCATTGCAAACTACCTATAATCACAACAAACATACTACATTTTTATAATCCAAAGAGGTAAATAGCTTATAAGATAGTAAAACATGCAATTAGTTAAAATAAGTCACAAAGATAGTGAAACATAGAAAATGCATATAGGTTTGCAAAACATATAAGATAGTGCACATGCTACTCAAGAGCTGCTGTGCATGTAGCGATTTTTCAGCCACTCAAGCCTTTTATCACTTGGAATACACATAAATGTAGCTCTGTTGATCAACGTCATTAGGAAAAGTGTAGCCCAATCATAGAACATTTTGTCTTCATAAATCTCTGGATATTTCTCAAGCTCGTCCAACGCTTCATTCAACAAATATACATTTGGTGGTTTTGCGGGGAGAAAGAAAGAACTAGCAACACTTTTGGAAGACTCCACTAGTTTCTCAATATGTGATTCCATTATTTGTTTTTTACCCTTGTCTTTGAAGCTCCTCCCATTGCGTGATCTCTTAGAACCTTGAGAACTTGTACTACTATTCGGATCCTTCGGCCCACTAGAACAGATATCATCAGAGGCGGGTGGTGGCGTAGTTAAATCCTCTACAACATGCTCATCGCTTGACCCAATATTATTAGAAATGTGGTCATGTTGATTAAATGCAGGTGGTATGGCTCCCGTCGACGGGATCCATACATTCTCACCATTAGCAACAACCTGGCTAAACATTCGATCAAGTTTCTCCTCAAGATCTGGAGCAATTCCTACGAATCAAAATTTTTTGGCGGCGGGCAACATCTGAAAGAAAAGATATAAGTTAATTTAAAAAAATATTAACAACATTAACATTATTTAACAAGTAATTTTTCTAACCTCTATTCTTTTTTTCCACCATTCATCTGAGCCATCAATGGTCTTTTTAATTGGATTCCACCCTAACCCAGTCTCCCCTCTTTTTAGATCACGTCATAGCTTCCAATCCCTCTTGAGTTGGTCCCATTTATTTTTTAATTGTGCCCGATCATATGTTAATCCCGTGCGTGCTTTGAAATTATCTATTACGTTTTTTCAACCCTCCTTGCAGAAGTGAGTGGTTGGACGATTTCCCAAATCAATTTATTGGATACATATATCACAAAATACATGAACATGGGCATTCTCCCATGAAGCTGAAACGCCGACTATTTTTTGCTTACCCATCTAGAAAGAACTAGCAATAGCACGATCACTGCAAACATTGCAAATTTATAAAAATGAACATGAAAATACAGGAGTTGGGGCAAGCAAGTCTTTTCAAATTTTATATCAATCCAAATTGAAAAAAAATTGGCCTAGGACAACCTTGTCCCTTCACATAAAATTAGTGTAATTCATTCAACTTTAAAAAATTAAACATTAACGCATATATTCACAAATATATCACAAATGCATTTTACATGTCTTTGATTTTAGAAATATTGTTTTGGGTATAAATGCTCTTTGATTTCTCAAGCTCGTCCAATGCCTTATGAGGCAATGATTTTTTTTGGTAGAAAGAATTGCATTACAAAACATATGATTAGATATATCATAATCTAATATCCATATGGCAGGAGAAGCTACACTGTGAATTGAATGTGGTAAGCAGAAGACTATACACTGTGAAGGGTGGCCTTCACGTCCTTTGTAAATTGATATTGATGCCTTGTGAGGTCAGTTAAGAGAGAAATCAACATTTAAAAATCTATCCTCAACTTTCCAATGACACTCCTTGCTGAAATTAGCTTTAACACGGCCTTGACAATTCTCAATACTACTACAATCACTTCATGCCTTAGAGCACCCACCATATAATACCTGAACCTGGGGGATATTCATCCCAAAACTAGTGAGCCAATGACACTGCTAGGATTTTCGAATAGAAAAAAAAATTGTTATCAAGCAATCAATGTCAATACACATTCATACCATATTTCTCCAATAACTAACCATGAAGTCCTTGTGAACAAAAGGGTGATTACACTCAAAAATAGTTTAAAAACAGCCCCAGGAAAATCTCAAACTCCAAATGAGGTCATTGAAAAACTTCATAAAAGTATTAAAAGTGTCCCAAATTGACAATAAAAAATATCAAAAAACCGCCACTGCATATAACATGGGAGCTAAAATGAAAAACAATGTTGATATGCATACCGGAACAGGATACCTTCTAGGAAGAAGATGGATGTTGTCGGACCACCGGAAAAAACTCCTATTTGCGTCGTCGAAGCCTGGACGGGAGCCCAATGAGAAGAGGAGAAACCCTAGTTGCGCAAGTAGACGGCGTTGTGGGGGAAAATCGCAAGGAAACCACGGAAAGAAGATGGATGTTGTCGGACCACTGGAAAGAACTCCTATTTGCGTCGTCGAAGCCTGTACGGGAGCCCGATGAGAAGAGGAGAAACCCTAGTTGCGCGAGTAGGGATGACGGCGTTGTGGGGGAAAATCGCAAGGAGCAGCGATGAGAAATGCGGTGGTGAAAAAAAACAAAATAGGGCTTTTACAAAAGCTGTGGTGGGAGTAGAGGGGGCATGATTTATGTTAGTTACTGATCCAGCATATCTTCTGTCAGTTGTCAGTTACTGATCCAGCATAGTCAACATCTTTATACACATTAAAGACTAGTACCATGTCCTTTGAAACATAATAATCTTTTATCTTGGAGTACCTTAAAGATGCTATAATACTTGATTAACACCATGTAAATGAGCTTTGGATAGTGCATAAACTGATTAATCATGGCAAATGCATAAGCTTTATGAGGTCTCATCTGAGACAAATATATGAATCTTTGTTCAAGGCAGTATAGATCTCTCTATCTATTATCTACTATACTTAAAATTACAATTCATATCTATTTGTGTGCTAGATGATTTACATGACATTTTTCTTGTTCCTTCGAGAAAAATCTATATTGATTCTTGTTGCGAGAGAAAGATTCATTTACTAAATTGTGCAACTTTAATCTTTAGGAAGTACTTCAACCTTTTTAACCTTTTTAATCTCAAATTCCTTGACCAAGAATTGCTTCAAGACTTGTCCTTTTGATCGCTCTCTATCATGATGATATCAAGCTCATACAAAGCTTTCTTAAGTTTAGAGGAAAAACTGGTGGAAGGCAAAAAGTCCAAATCCATTAAGAGATTTCAATATAATTTTTTTGTTCAAGATCTACATATTAAAAGGCATTCGTAACGTTAAACTTTGGTAAATCTAGTTATAGTCAATTGTTGGCAGCCCGGTGCACAAAGCATCCTCGCACAGCAAGGGTTTGGGGAAGGGTCCCACGACTCCCACAACACGGGTGAAATGTAGTCAAACTTACCCTGCATTTTTGCAAGAGGCTGCTTCCAGGACTCAGGACTCGAACCCATGATAATAAAAGCATAAGTTCAGAACTCAAATCCTAATAGAGATGGGATCGAATGATCGACAACTGTTAATGATTAAAAAATATCTGACAGTATTCATCACAGTACTCGCATAAATCCCATTGTTTCTTGTTGGCAAGCAAGTTCATCAATTGTCATGCCTTATTTTCTCCAAAGCTTTTGTCATTGCATTCATATCTTGTTAGCAATTTTCATTAGATTGTGCCATAGATGGGATAGTCGGGATGAAAATCTAATTTTAAGATAAGTAAATTCTATATGGTTAGCACCTATCAAAGGATTGCATGATCGAATGAACATAATGCTTTTTAGTACACTCTCTGATCATTTTTAACTGCTATAAAAACCTAAAGCTCGAGCTCAGTTTACGAATGAATATTATGAATTATTCCTCATTTTTAAGGAATTGGGTCAAATTATTGGACTTGCACAAGTACATGAAGCAAAGTTTTACCCCTCAAGTACACTTGACTAGCTATTTTATCATCAAGAGCATCCATAAACTCACTATTTTTTATAAGGTTACAAAGATTGCAATGATGAACATACAGGTTCATAGGAATCATGTGACACTGGAAATTAGTTAAAGTAGAGAATGGAAGAACTTGACATAAAACTCAAGGGCAAAAACACTCACTAGCCACTAGCGCGTCCAATTATTGAATTTTTTATTAAATTCCTGAATACTAGCTTTTAATACAATGTTTTCTTAAATAGAAAAAAATAAACTACTACCTAAAGAAATAGATCCCTAGCCTTGATTCTCAATTACAGAATCTAATTATTCATATCAACATTCATTAAAAATTACTACCATTAATGAATACATTTATTCTTTCTCATTTCAAATATTCATTCTCCATTCTTGTTCCTACCCATAATTGTTAGTATGACAACATTTACTCTTCCAACATTAATTACATGGAATGGGACTATCAACCGCGAATAAGGGGTTTCCGGCTTAGAAAGAGAAGCAATGGCAACTGCATCTCTAAATGGCTAGGGGATGTATTACTTCCTTTTAGAATGATATCAGAGTGGTAATCCATCCTTGACATTTTGGCGCAGCCAACTCTGAACATTTTCTATCATTGGCCTTCTGTTTCGAGAGGAACCGTTAGCGAGCCTAACTTCTTCCTCTGGAGTCCTTACCGATCCCATCTCCCTTTCCTGAAAACCCTGATGAGCTTATCGATGTCACCTGCTGAGCCTGTCTTCTTTGCATGAACACCTGGCTGAGCCAAACTACTTTGTTAGGTATTCTTGTCGAATCTATTTTCCTCGCCTACATAACTTCTTCGATCAGATCTACATGCTTTGTTCTAATGTCGAGCTCGCCCTTTAATTTGAGGCCTTCCAGTGAGGAACAAAGTCTCTTCTGAGCCAACAGCAGATCTCTTGTCTCACCCTTTGTGTCGTTGATCCTCAACAATGTAGTTTACAACTTCGCTTATCTTCCTGATGCTTCTTCAGTCCTTACCTTGGTCGATTCTCGGTTTCCGACACTACAATAGGTGGGTTCAACCTTATGCAATTTCTTTTCAGATGTTGTCTACTCCACCTACATACATTGAATTGGGTGTATGTTGTGCTTCGTTCTAGCTCTCCTCTTTCATCCATGAAGTGATATTCCCCTTCTTTTTGAATGTTAGACAATATCAACTCAACATCTTCTGATGCTGCATCAATGAATTCATCTCGGGTGAAATAATTTTCTAATCAGGTTACCACCACTATGATGTTTGTTGGTACTAATTACTTGGCCCTAGAAAGGCATTACCAGGCCACATCAATGGAAATATTATGGAACCACTGCACCGTGATCCTACTTAGAAGAAATGAGAGAACAACGAGTCAATAGTGATGCATTGGCTTGTTACAAATAGGCGGAGACTTATGGCAAAGAGGAATGTTGGCTCGCTCTTCCTTCTGATATCATTTGAAAACCTGATAATAATTGCATAACCTCAAAGTCCAGACTCCTCCTATATATATAGGATAACATAAACATAAACAAGTATTAGATAAAAAAAATACATAAACAAGTATTAGAGGATAACATGACCCAAAGTCAATCAACCGTCGTGACTGAAGCGAGTGAACGGCATGTGTAAACCAATCCATATCATTGGGTAGTGATGGGAACGCTAGTGCTCGTATCAACACCCTTGGATTCCACAAAAACCTTATCCTCAAGATCGAAGTCCGGGAACTGTGACTTGATCTCCTCCGCGAGGATACACGTGGTTTCCTCTACAAGCAGTCCCCTCCACAGGATGAGGACTTGTCGTACCGGCTCACCCTAAATATCCTCGATGCGGGTCCCAACACAACAACAGACTCGTAGCAAGGATTGGACTTGACCATCAACCCCTCGGTAGGTGTCTTGGAGGGGGGTGATCTCTCAACACCCTCTTGAGCTGGAAAACATGAAAGACCGGATGAATGTGCGGTTGGGAGGCCGTTGTATGCAGTAGGTCGCCTCTTTTACTTTCTACAGATTAGGAAAGGGCCAAAGTAGTGAACAGATAACTTAGGATGCAGACAGCCGACTAAGGAACTCAGACGGTGGGGCCACAATTTGACGAACACCTTCTCCCCGACAAGAAGACCACATCGTGGCGGTGGCGGTTGACTTGCTAAACTATGCGTTGTTGAGCGTGAAAAAGATGATGATGCAGTTAGCGGAGGGCCTCGTCGTGATCTTGGAGATCGATGGGCAAGGAATGCACTTGGCACTCCCCAGGTAAGCTGAACGGAAGCTTCGGAAAGGTCACCTATAAACCACCTAAAAGGGGGTCGAGCCAGCAACAGACTGGCAGGAGGTTTTGTACCACAGTTTTGCTCACGCGATCCACTGTGTCCATTTGCGGGGTTGCTCGGTAGCCAAACAAAGCAAGTATTTGCTGACGCGGAGGTCGAGGACCATTGTTTGTTTTCTCGTCGATTTGGGGATGGTCGTCCATGCTAAAGTGCAGCTTGGTGCCTTGTAGAAGAAACATCTCAAGCAAGAAAGAACTCATAAACACTGGATCACGATCACTGACAATGGAACAAGGAAACTAGTGCAAACATACGACTTCCTTTCTACAGATCCAGGAGACAGAGCTGGTCGTGAACGAGTTCTTGATGAGCATGAAGTGCCTATACTTAGAGACGTTCCACCACGACGAGGAGGCAGTCGTAGCGCTGAGAGAGGGGAAGTCCAGCGATAAAATCCATTGTGATGTCCTCCCATACTATATCGGGAACCGACAGGGAATCGGCAGGGGGTAGAGCAGCTCGGCCGAAGCGAGAGTTACTTGGACTTTTGACATGTTAGACAACTGGCAATGAGCTGTTCACTATCTGTATCATACCACGTCAGTACAAGGTGGCGGTTAATCGTCAATCGGTAGGGTATGTGCATGAGTGTCTTATTGTAGAGGTGGTATGAAACTCATGGAGGAACGACAAATCCACGGCGATGACTACGCAACCACCAGATGATTGCGGTAATGGAGCTGGTCGCCAACGAGGTGGAAGGGGTGTGATCCTGAATCTCGTTGTAGGTTTTGAATCATGACGGTGTAGTCGGGATCCCTCCGCACCTCGGTAGGGAAGGCGTCATCATCTCGCCACTGCAAGTGGGAAACAACCAACAGAGTACAACTAACAATTTTGTGTGATAGTTGGACGTCTGTCGCGGTGTTCGTGGTCCCCACCTTGTACTCAATGGAGAAGTGTTATCATAGGAGCTTGGTGATTCCTAGTTAATGTGCGGGGGTTGTGATCCTTTGACTTTAGAGATGAAGCAAACTACAATGATCAGTACGAATCACAAATTGGTGGCCACGTAGATAGGGGCGTCAATGTTGAACGACAAAAACTAGTGCCTGAAGCTCGCTTTCACATGCTGATGTCGCAGCACAACGATCTGTAAAGTCTTGCTGAAGCAGTGGTTAGGTAGCCCTCGTGCATGAGGACGACGCCCACTCTCTTCTCAGAGGCATCACACTTGATGAAGAACGGCTTGGTGAAGTCAGGCATGCGAAGAACAGGGGAGGAGACCAAGGCCCGATGTAAGTTGTGGAAAGCTTCCTGGGTCGCGGGGCTCCACTCGAAAGACACTCCCTTCTTGAGGAGGTTGGTAAGTGGGTATGCAATCGTGTTGTGGTTGTGAATGAAGGGAAGATAATACCCTGTGGGACCCAATAAACATCGTATCACTCGCATGCAGAATGGTGCCGCCCGCTGGAGGACGGTTGCGACCGTGGTCGGGTGCATGGCTAACCCGACGGCTAAAATGAAATGGCCAAGTACTCGATCAATGTCTGATCAAAAAGGCACTTTTTCTGATGGGCAATGAATTGAAGATCAGCGAGGAGCGGTAGTATGATCGCCAAGTGGACAAGGTGGAGCTGCCAAAAAGAGTTGTAGACCAATATGACATTAAAGAAAATGGTCGAACATGCATAGGTGTGGGCGGAACACAACGTTCATGGTAGACTAAAACGTTGTGGGCAGACATTTAGTCAGGACAAAAGACAAGACTAAGAACTCGTAGTCGCCGTTATGGGTGCAGAAAGTCGTCTTGGGCACATCCTCAGCCAGGACTCAAATATGATGGTAGCCCAATCGAAGCTCCAATTTGGAGAAGTAGGTCGCACCCTGTAGTTCATCCAACAGCTCCTGGATGAGAGGGATCGGGTACTTGTTGAGGATCGTGACCTTATTCAGCTCCTGATACTCCACACAAAATCTTCAGCTACCATCCTTTTTCCACACCAGAAGGGCGGGTTTGGGAAATGGGTTGGCACTTGGCCGAATGTAACAACCTATATTATAAAAAAAATATTAAGCAGGTTACGTATTTTGGGGGCAAAATTATAAATAGGGTTAGGTTTCCCCTCTCATAACTACTCGCAGTCCCTCCCCTTAATTAAATATTTCGGCCCAGAGCTTCCGTATCCCGCACGATCCCGCTTCCCGCTCCCGAATCCGTCGCAAGCCGCACGCCGTTGTTTTCGACATCCGCGCGTCGGCGTCGCCTCCAGTTCTGGCCGACGAATCCAGTCTCCCGTAACCCCGACGACTTCCCCTCCAGGTGTCAATGCCTCCTCCAACAATTCATCTCCCTCAAACCTACAAAAGTCTTCCCCTCCCAAGCGCCGACAACAACTCTGCTTTCCTTTGGCCGGCAGTCTTTGGCCTCTCCCTCTTCATTTCTTGAGGCTGACAGCCTTCCTCCCCTGCCGACAGCAATTTCTCCTCTAGTAGCCCTTTTCCTCTCCGTTTGGGCCGGTGATTGTGAGGACAACTAGGGTTTTCTCTCCTCTCCTCCTTGGGCTCAGATTTGGTTTCCTTTGGGTAAGATTCTTCCTCCATCACCGTTATTTAGATTTTTTCTTGATCCCTAATGAATTATTTGTCTCCAAATTTGCGTATATTTTGTGAATCCAAGTTTTGCCCTCTTATACTCGTCTAACCATTTTGTATTTGTGATTTTCAGCGTTGTTCCTCGATTCAATTGGTGGGATCTCTCCAAATCCCTCTCTGATTTAGGGTTTCCCTAACCTAAGCGCCGTCAAATCTTCGTTTTCCATGTGATAATCTCTTCTCTCCTCACCTTTAAGAGAGATAAATTGCTCAACTCTCTCATATTTAGGTTATTTGATGATAATTACATGTGCTAGCATGGGGTTTCCCGTTAAATTCAAATATCGTCATTAATGATTGTGCTTGAACAGGTTTGAAATAAGATTGTTAATTTTGCTTGCGGCGCTTAGCAACCGCCGTCAGTTTCAGTCTTACTTAAGGCAAGTAGAGAAATCTTTCTCTCTCTTGCAAATTTTGAGCTTAAATTAATGCGTCTGTTCTTATGATTATATGATTTTACTCTTTAATATTTGATCTATCAAATGAACTTAAATCAAAAAGGTCTAATCTGACAAGTTGGTAGTTTATGATTTAATACGTTTAGAATGACATGGGTTTGATATCGTGAATGATTATATATCGGGGTTTCACTTAGAAGAATGATTTTCCCATTTGACATATAATTGGAAGAATGATAAATTCTTGGGCATGAACAATTGTCATAATGATAATTGTTAATATTTCTTGTTAGCAAACAGATGATTTTTGTTTTATATAATCAGATCGTACACATGTTTACTTGGAAGATAACTATGTCTTAGAATGGTTTAATCTAGATGAGTACATGTTATCTCAAAGAAAAACAATGCCTAGTAATATTACCACTCACAAATACTTGAAACTCGCAAAGTATAAAGCTAATTAACTAATTTTTGGTGTCATCGAATTCCGCTTCTTATGCATGTTTGGTTGCGAAACCTGGGTAAAGATTATTTCATGATCTGATTTTCCCCTTAACGTAAATTCTTGTCCTCTAGAAACACAAACTATGAATCATTTAATTCATTAAAATCATAAGCAACACATGGAAAGGTAGTGTTTAATTGATGCAACTCATTGACTTGAGTTCCCTCTTAAAATTCACAACGAGAACAAATGAATGGTCATAGCAAGCATGAATTCTCTGATAAGTCTTGCATATGAACTTGAAGACTTTTGTGCATCAAATAAAAACACAATATACCTTTCATTGATTACAGCTTATGTCATTACATGAATAAATATATGTTATACTTCGCAGTACGCTAATAATTTAAGTTGCTTCTACTTGACTCACTTACTTGTCTATCTTGCTAACTTTGTTTCATGAAAACTGGTACACGTACATTTTTCCCTTATTAGTCAAGTATTTTTACCTTGCCTATATTTATCAATGTTCTGAGATTTTTTGCTTCTTGTTTTAGAATTTGTCTTAGCGTTCGTGACTGCACTGTCCGCTACCTGAGCCTGATCTGCGCCAAACTCCTGCTTCTGGAGGTTTAACTTGTTTATTGTTGTGTTAGGTTCTATGTATTTTATTTCTTTTAATATCGAATATTTTTTTTATGTAATAATTATGATCAGTTATTTTCTCTAATATCATGAACAGCTGCTAGGCTAAATAAATTACATACTAGAATTTGAAATTAATGTGTATTCATTCCCTTCGAGATTTTTATTTCATGAAATTGTATCACCACTTGTATCATAAGTTTATTAAAATACGCGTGCATCTAACTTTTTTCACTACCATATTTAAATCTTTTGCATAAAAATAATGTATTTTCCTCCAAACTATTTAATATAAATCTAGTAATACTAATTCCGCTCCCGCCTAACAAATATGGAGTTTCTTTCTCTCATGTCTATGGCATCACGACCAGTCGTAGGCGCACTCTGATCTTTGTTTTTAGAAGAGTCGTGTCACTGAATGATACATGCACATAACATCTCTGCCACCATCACCTCCATGGCAGTTTTTTGATCATGGACGTAATTGTATGGGAGAACGGATAACGCAGTCACCCCGACCGGAGAACATTAGGGTGGTTTGAGAGAGAGAAGCATACTTGTCCAACAAAAGCTGGATAAGTAGGTGTAGGATGGTCAGCAGAATGGGCGCGTCTGTCCCAATATGCCATAGAAGAACGTGAAGCTCAGGGTCGATGGTCCTGAGGATGGAGCGCAGCATGGTAGGTGAGAGGGCTAAGGGGGGAGTCCCCTTGCAGAAGGTGGGAAGTCTCCGGTATCTCAAAATCCATGCTGAGGTGAACCTAGTTATGCTTGGTTTCACCCAGAGTATGTAGCCTAGCCACGCCAAAAATGGCGTCAAGTCCACCAAGTCTGAAGACATAAACATCTGTCATGTCAGAATACGAGCCGATGGTAAGGGAAAGTCCCATGCAGCATCCGACCCTACAAGCGTGGTAAGGGCTGCTATCACTGGAAGTTGTAGCTCGGTCATGAGATCTTGGGAGGTTGTGACTCGCCCCGCTGTCGATCATAAGCATAATGGCTTGAAGTGAAGCCACCAACTTGATAGTGCAAAGGCTAGTCATACCACCCACACCGAGTAACAAGAGATATTGAGGCAATAGAGTTGAGTTGGTGGGGGATCAGATCATCCTCATCTAATTCTGGGGCCTCAAAGTCGGCCAACCCAAGGTCGGCATTCTCTCACCTAAGGACTATCTTCAAATCCTTATTTGCGCAGTTATTTGTGTGGGAGCAAGGGCCTTTACAATGGAAACAAAGGCCTTTGTTGCAGAGGTACAAGTATTTTTGGTGGGAGATTTTGTGCACTGGCGCCTTGGGCGGGGGGGGGGGGGGGGGCCATGGGGGTCCTAGAGGAAGTCATGGCGGTGGGCTACCTGGACCGGTTGGGCTCGACTAGAGGACGAACTGGAGATGCAGAAGGCTTGGACGAGTAGGGATGGGGTCAAGGAGTGGACGATGAGCTAGCAAGAGTTGAAGCATCATGGGATGGAAGCGGCATTGGAGAGGCAGGCGGATCAAGTGTTATAAATAGCGAGAGAATTAGGGAAAAGACGAGCATTGGTCGGTCCCCCTTCCGATTTCATTCAAAAAACCTGATAATAATTACAAAACCTAAAATTCTAGACTCCTTTATATATAGGAGGGTCCACAACTAAAGAAAATACACAAACAATAAGAAAAGGGTAACACGATCCAAAGTCATTTAGCCACTGCGAGTGAAGTGCGTGCATGACGTGTGTAAGCCCGTGCATATCACTGGCGAGGGATGGGATCGCTCGTTCTCATATCATGGCTTCTCACTATATCAAAACTATGTTCTTTTTCATAGTGCATCCCAAATTTGGGCTCAAGCCAATACCAGCTACTCTTGCAAGGAAATTATGATCAGATCTGTAAACTCCAGCCTCAGATTACATGCTCGATTCAAAAGGATCTATTTATAGCCCAAAACTACTCAGAGTTTGTAAGAAAAACATGGATTATGATTACCTTGATCTAGTACCTCTAAAATGTACTATGGAAATGGATGCAATTCATGATAAAAAGGACCATCTTCAGGCCTTTTCTTGACTTCAAGCTTTGATTCAAGAACCTTATTTAAATCGAGTGTATTTTGGAACACGACATATCCCCTCTTATGTTGAAATCTTCAATTTGTTCCAGTAACAATCAGACTATCCACACTCTCACAAATATAATAACCTTCTCGATCATTTAACTTTAGCTACAACAAATACTCGGCCCATGGTTTCTCCTCCAATTACTGTCATAAACCCCGTCACATATGAGAAACTTGCTATAAATTTCATGGTTATCCTTCCTAGCACACATGTAATAATTCAAGTGGTTGAGAAGATGGGCGCAAACTCACAGGTCACTAGGAACTATTTTTCCCATCTGCAGCACTCTTACTGACACTTTTGCTCAACTGGAGGAGCCACTGTAGATACTTCAACATGAAGCATTGTACTTAAGGAACTTCATGCCATGAGAAGGTTTATACAAAATAGGATGACTATTGAGATTAACTCTTCCACTGAAACAACAAGTGTCATTTTAGCTCATACCAAATCCACTGACATTTGTCCAAGTATGCAAAATCCTACAAAATGGATCAACAATTTCGGTGTCACACATCACATAACAGGTTCCTCCCAAAATTTTTTTTCCAACACTCCTCTGTTTGGGAAAGATAAGGTGTGACGCACACATTTTCTGGTATGCAATATTAATTAATGCCTGAAATAAATAATAAATCATATGATGATGTGTAACGAATTCAATTTATTACAGGTAACGTCCCCGATGATGAAAAGAGAGTTAAGCAGTATTGAATCGGCGTCGCCATGAGCTGTGATTCGGCGTCGCCATGAGCTGTGAATCGGCGTCGTGTGAGTTATCACTATGAAAATGTTATGCTAGATTTTATGGGCTACTTAATATATTTGTATATATTACATTTGGCTGTTATGGATATGGAAGGCATATAGTATTGTTGTATGATCGCATGACTTGTTTAGTTATATATCTGTATTTTCAAGAGTATGGCTGGTTGGATTGGTTTGCTAATGATGCTGGTTTAACCCTATGTGGTAATGGTACAAATGAGTGTTATTGGGTGTCTATGGGCTAGGCTGGCTGGTTAGTTCTGTTTATCTTTGGGCTGGGTTAACCGGTTGGGGCTGCCTCTGTTATAATGAACCGGTTTCAGCGGTGGCTTTTGTCTTGCTGCTGCGGGATAAATCCCGAGCCCCTGTTCTTTTTCTGCATTTGCGCTCCTTTCTCTGCAGCCTGGCGAAACCCGATAGCTAGGGTTTGGTGGTTTTCTCCTTCCCGTCGCCTGGTATGGTGAAATCTTATACTCCTTTCTTCTCTTCTACTTGTACGAGCCCTAAACGACTCTTTTTTAGCTGCTTTTGGGGATTTTGGACCTTCGTTGGCTTTGGTGGGAGAAATTTCAAGTTGTTGTAACCAGGTAATGGATCCCTTTCATGCTTTTCGTTTATTTGAGGCTGTATTTGAGTGTTTTATCCGTCCACACTATGTAGTGTATGTAGTAGCTTGGGTGTGCTGAGATCTATACTCTATTTTTGGCCGGCTGTGCCCTAGCTTGGCTGCTGCTTTTGGACTTGTAGCCGGTTGTTCCTAGTTTATATTTTGTAGTTGGATTGTTGGCCGGCTGGTATAGCTAGGTTTGGACTGTTTGGGTTGTTGGCCGGCTGGTTTCGTGTTGGTGTGGGCTGCTTGGTATACTATTTTTGGTTATGCTATGGTTTAATTGGCATATTTGAGTGGCCGGCTATATGAAAATTTGCATGCGTTGGCTTGAATGCGTCGTGTCGCTGTGTGAGCTGCAACCTCGTGGAATAAAGTGTTGTTGCCTTATGAATGCATTATATATACAGATATTGCGAAGGATGGCATCTCCAAGTAGACGCGACGTTTATTCGAGACGGGGCAAGGAAAAGGAACGAGCCACGGTGAGAATTTCTCTTTTTAATGTATGTTTTACCTAAAACATTTCACTGCTATACTGAAATATCATATGTTGTAATTGTTATGAATGGTCTCATATAGAGGCAATCAAGCAAGAAAATATTCTGAGGGGACTAATTAAAATAAAGAACTCATCAAGAAATAAAAAAAAATGTGTCCACACATGGAACTATTAAGGGTGATGTAAAATGAATAATACTGATATTATGTATTGAATTACCAAGCTAGTCAAACCGAAAGACATAAACGCGTGCTGTACGTACTGGCCTGCAGACTGATGACCTCAACGGGGTCCGGCCCAAAGACTGAAAAATGAAATACTGAGACTGATACAGAATTCATTTAATTACACTTAATAGTGCCTATATGAAAAGAAACAAAAATAAAAAGAATATAGTTTTATAGTCTATACTGTAGCAGATGTTTATTGTTTACTGTTTATGATTTCTTATAGCTTATACTGAAACAATACTGTTAGTTACTTATATTGATTTGACTGCAATACAGATTACAGAACATGGTGACAACATCTATTGAACATGGTATATATTTGATATGGTTAAACCAGCATCATTAGCAAACCAATCCAACCAGCCATACTCTTGAAAATACAGATATATAACTAAACAAGTCATGCGATCATACAACAATACTATATGCCTTCCATATCCATAACAGCCAAATGTAATATATACAAATATATTAAGTAGGCCACAAAATATAGCATAACATTTTCATAGTGATAACTCACACGACGCCGATTCATAGCTCATGGCGACGCCGAATCACAGCTCATGGCGACGCCGATTCAATACTGCTTAACTCTCTTCATCATCGGGGACGTTACCTGTAATAAATTGAATTCGTTACACATCATCATATGATTTATTATTTATTTCAGGCATTAATTAATATTGCATAGCAGAAAATATGTGCGTCACAATTCTCCCCTCCTTAAATAATTTTCGTCCCCGAAAATCATTCTTCCATATTATCGAACAATACAGGAAAAAGATTCTGCATTGCATCTTCGCGTTCCCACGTCGCTTCGTGCCTAGGGTGACCCTTCCACCAAACTAGCACAAACGTCACGTCACGATTTCTTAACTGTTTGCTTAGTCGATCTATAATCTGATATGGTTCCGTCGGGCTAGAAAGGTCTGGTTCAATTTGTATCTTTGTGGCTGAAACAATCGTTTCAAGGAAACATACTTTCGTAATGCTGACACATGAAATATATGATGTAACCTCTGCAACTCTGCTGGTAGCTCCAAGCGGTAGGCAACATCACCTACCCGCTCAATAACTGAAAAAGGTCTGACATAACGCGGACTCAATTTCCCAAGTCGTCGGAAACGTGTAACTCCTTTGAACGGTCTGATTTTCAAACATACTTGGTCACCGACTTGAAATTGCACAAGGCGATGACGGGCATTATAGTATTTTTGTTGCTGATATTGAGCTACCTTCATTCTTTGTTGTATCAGCTTTACTTTTTCATGTCATTTATCAATTTTCTCTCGGTTATACAATGTTTGTTCCCCTTCTTCAGCCCAACTTAATGGTGTTCGACAACGTCGGCCATACAATGCTTCAAAGGGTGTCATCTGGATAGACGATTGGTAGTTGTTATTGTACGCAAACTTTACCAATGTCAGATATTTTTCCCAGGAGCCTTTTAAATCCAATACAACCATACGCAGCAAATCTTCTAAGAACTGGATTGTTCGCTCCGACTGCCCATCTATTTGGGGATGGAATGTTGTGCTGAACAATAACTTTGTCCCCAAACGTTTGTGAATATATCTCCAGTTTCCCGACGTGAAGCGACCATTGCAGTCAGAAATAATAGATCGGGGAATCCTATGTAATTTTATAATAACATCTATGTACAGATCATTCAACTTTTCAGGCGGTCCATCGTGTCGCACTGGAATAAAATGTTCACTCTTAGTTAAACGATCAATAATTACTCAAATATCATCATGCCCCAATTTGCTACGAGGGAGACCGAAAACAAAATCCATCACAATGTCTTCTCACTTCCATTCTGGTATTGGTAGGGAATGCAAATATCCTCCAGGTTTCTGGTGTTCTGCTTTCACTAGTTGACATGTGTGACAGGACGCAATATACGTTATTACGTCCTTTTTCATACCAGGCCACCAGAAATCCTCCTTCTGGTCATGATGCATTTTTGTTCGTCCTGGGTGAATTGAATATGGGGTGTTATGTGTCTCATATAATATATCTCTTCGTAAGTTGTTCACATTCGGGACACACAATCGTCCGTTCATAAGTAATAGCTCATTCTGTTCCATAAACTCGCTAGTCTCTCCTTTCTTTACTTTCTCTTGCAATTCAGCGAGAAACGGATCCTTTGGCAAAGCTTCTTTAATTTTATCTTTCAATGTATATCTGATTTGTAGTTGAGATAACTGTGCTCGCTTACTTTCCGGTGTAACAAGTGGAGTGATTTGCATCTTTTCCAACTCGTACACTAATTGCGCTTCATAACCAGACAAAACAGATAATCCAACTGTATTCTTGCGGCTTAGGGCATCAGCAACCACATTCGCTTTGTCAGGGTGGTACTGCATATCGACATCGTAATCCTTGATAAATTCTAACCAACGACGTTGTCGAAGGTTCAATTCCTTCTGAGAATATATATATTTTAGATTTTTGTGATCAGTAAAGACCTCGCAGCGTACGCCATATAAATAATGTCGCCAAATATTCAGGGCAAAGATCAATGCAGCCAGTTCTAAATCATGGACTGGGTAATTCTTCTTGGCATCTTTCAACTGTCGGGATGCATACGCAATTACTTTTTCGTGTTGCATCAATACACAACCCAATCCTTAACCGTACCTGACGGCATGGTTAAAATTGGCGTTGTAGTCAGTTTTTTCTTTTAAGATGTCAAATGTTATCTGACAATCATCCGACCAATGAAATGACATATTTTTCCTGGTTAGCTGGGTCAACGGTAAGATCTTTGAAAAATCTTTTACAAAACGTCGATAGTATCCTGCTAAACCCAGGAAACTCCGTATTTCCGTCACTGTTGTCGGTTGCGGCCAACTGAGGATAGACTCAATCTTTGCGGGGTCTACAGCCAAACCCTGCTCTGTTATCACGTGTCCGAGGAAAGACACTTTTCTCAACCAAAATTCACATTTTGAAAATTTGAAATACAATTGATGTTCTTTTAATATTTGCAAGGCCAATCGCAGATGTCAAGCATGTTCTTCTTCTGACGGGGAGTAAATCAGGATATCGTCAATGAACACAATCACGAATCGGTCCAAATAATCTTTAAAGACCCGATTCATCAGATCCATAAATGCTGCTGGTGCATTGGCTAGCCCAAACGGCATAACCATAAACTCATAATGACCATATCTGGTACTGAACGCAGTTTTGAAAATATCTTCTTCTTTTATCATTAGCTGGTGGTAACCAGATCGCAAATCCAACTTAGAGAATACTCTGGCGTTGACAAGTTGGTCGAATAAATCCTCTATACGAGGGAGAGGATATTTATTCTTCACAGTCAACTTATTGAGTTCACGATAATCTACGCACAGGCGTAACGTTCCTTCTTTCTTCTTTACAAACAATACGGGGGCACCCCACGGGGAGGAACTCGGGCGAATGAAATTTTTATCAATCAATTCTTGTAGTTGCACTTTCAATTCTGCCAATTCCTTTGGCGTCATCCGATATGGTGACTTTGCCACTGGTCTAGCCCTTGATTTCAAATTCAATTTCCCTCTTTGGAGGGAGTCCAACCAACTCTTCCGGGAATAACTCTTGAAATTCACATACGACTGGAATCGTCGTAATGTCTTTCTTTTCTTCTGAAGGTCCTTTCACCATTACCAGGATAGCTTTACCGCACTTCCGAATTAGTGAAAGCGCTTTCATTGCAGATATTAGCATTTTCGACACTTCACCTAATCCTCGGTACGTAATTCTGCTTTGATCTGCACACTTTACCGATACTTCTTTGGTCTTACAGTCAATCACTGCCTCCTGTTGGGTTAACCAGTCCATGCCCAAAATAATATCGAACTCGGTCAGTGGAAGAACCACTAAGTCTGTTGTAAATGGCTTATCATTCAGGGCAAACGTAATGATTACTCGTTGATGTGCAGTGAGTATCTGGTTATTTGGTAACGTAACGTGCAGAACCTCTTGTACCTGGTATGGTTTGGCCGCAATTGCATTCAATATTATTGTAGAAATAAAAGAATAGTTTGCTCCCGTATCAAATAACAATTTAACTAAATAGTTGTCGATATGGATAATACCTGTCACAACGGTGTCATCCGCCTTTGCCTCTTGCTGATTAAGATTGAACACTTGCAGCTGCACTCGGCGTTCTTGTTCTTGACGTTCTTCTATATATGATCCTGCTGACGCTGAAGTAGCAGCTGAGGCTGCATGCTCACCTCCAGTAGCATGACCCATCAGATACAACATATGGCCCTGTGGCACTGGAAACGGCTGTGCTGCTCTTTGTCCTTCTCGGTTACGAGGGCACTCCCTCTGTCGATGCCCAGGCTGACGGCACAAGTAGCAAACGTTGCTTCCCACTAGACATTGCCCCTTGTGGCTTTTGTCACACTTGCCACATCGTTGCTCAACTGCTGGTGCACTGCCACTGCTTTCAATGGGACGAGACCGCTTTCCTGAATCACTTGACTTCCCTGATGTGCTCGTCTTGCTCGAGGACTCCTTACTGGAAGACGACCACGTTGATCTTTTATTCGCAAAATCCCTTCGCTTCTGCGTTTTTTCCGCATCAATTTCCATCAAACCGGCTTTCTTCACCAAAGCCACGTAGTATGTGATCTCCATCGGTATCAGAATCGAACGGATACTATCTCGCAGTCCTTCCTGGAAGCGTCGGCATCTTTCTCTCTCATTAGGCACAAATGTCTCTGCATAAAACGCTAAATTGGCGAACTCTGTTTCATATTCCAAGACTGATCGAGGACCCTGTACCAACCGCAAAAACTTATCTTGTAATAACTTCTTTTATGATTCTGGGACGAACCAATTGGTAAATGTCTGAATGAAAGTGGCCCACGGAATACTTGCTTGTGCGCGGCCTGCTAATCTGCCACGCACATTCAGCCACCACCGCTTCGCTTCTCCTTCCAGTAAAAACGTGACTAAACCCACTTTCTGTTCATCTGGACAAAGCATGACTTCCAGTATTGTCTCAATGCGTGAGATCCAATCCTCTGTTTCCAAGGGCGATAACCCTCCCCGAAACACAGGTGGCTTCAACTCCAGGAATTGTTTTAAATCGACATCCAACCGCCTCTGCTGTAACGGTCCTGCCACTTCCGGTGCTGGTGGAGGGGGCACATCTCTAACCATTTTAATAGCCTCTGCCAACATCCGTGTCAGATCCATTAGCTGCGGTGGTGTTTGTTGCTCTGCATGTGAGTGTATCGTTTGCGTCAGCTCTTGCTGGGCCTGCCCCGATGCACTGCCCTCAGACATTGCCTCGCGGGCTTCCTATGCAAAGTCCTTCAATGGAAACATATGTGCATCCATCTAAAGCACACTTAGATGGATTTACTAACAATAATACATACTCGTTATGGCCAGGGTTCAATTGAAAATCTGGCTCTGATACCATTAAATTGTAACGGCCTGTTTGTCTGCCACAATTAACAATATCACTATTTGCATATAAAATCAGGTACAGCGGAAATATATATATGCATTTCATAACGAGTACGTAACATAAACATCTGCTACATAACATTTTATAGTTATTTATACAGCAAGGACAAAAAAAAAATCAGTAAAGTTCTACCTGAGCTCTAATGACGACCGGTCGCTGGCTTTCTGGTTCCTAAAAATTTATAGAAAACAACCGTTAGTCTTGCATAAATACTAAGTGAAAATTTACCTTTTTAATCTGCTGTACAGTTACATAAGGTCTATCTTGCGGATGGTTCTCAAACCGCCTTTTCTGGGAAGGGTCTATTATGTGTACTCATGCCCTTTGTCTCTCATTTATTTTCCATGTTCCTAGCTTTCCCATAAAATACTTTCTATTTAATAATATTACCAACAATTGAATTATTTTGTCCTTTTTTATCTTTCACACACTATGTTTCAGAATTTGACTACAACATGGGTCCTAGAATCTGGTAGAATGAGAGAAGGATTTTATAATTTGGATGAAGCCTCTTCATTTGGCTTCATCAACTTCTCCAAGCTACATGCGTTCAATGGCCACCCATCCACTAATTCCATGAGATGTATTTTACCTTTTAAGTCCTCCACTTTGTTTAAAAATTTTCATTGTGATATTAGTGAGCTTGCTAAGCACAAGCAATTTTCTTTTAGTCATGTTTCATTAGCCAATGTTAACTATTTGCTTTAGTTCATACCAATGTTAGGGGACCATATCCTTCATGTTCATGGTCATTAGCATTTTGTTACTTATATTGACAGTTATTCTCATACTACTTCAGTGTATATTCTGCATAATGAAAATTGTTGAAGCCAAAAATTGACCTCTGTGGAGTTCGGGGTCCCAAAAGAGGGGTGAGCTCACACCGACTACACTCAGGTGAACGTCACAGGTCAAAAGATCGAGAAGCTAGGAACAGACCCTCGACTCTAGCGCGGAGGTCCCACCTCACACCCGGAAGACCTTGGAGATCTCCCCCTCCCTAGCCAATGCTGAGCTAGGTGTCTTGGAGAAAGAAAGCAAAGGGATTTAAGTGACTAAGAAGCAATGCCCTCCAAGGCACCCTCAAGGGTCTATTTATAGTTTTCTCAAGACTAGGGGCCAAAAGGTCAGCTATACCCCTACAACAAATAGGCCTTGGAGCCAATAGAAAACATTCACACCGGGGGGTAAAGAGGTAATTCCACCCCCGGGGGCACAACGGTAAAAGCATGACCAAAAGAGGTCTAGGGACGAACGGAGGCTAAGCCATGCCCCCCACCTCCCCGGACACCCGAGGCGAACGAGTAAACCCTGCGGAAGAACCAAAAGCTTGGGGCGAGAGCCAGGCTGCCGGCCGGTCTCTCCCGCCAGGCAGGCCGCCTGGGCGAGACCCAGCACGCCAGGCAGGCCGCCTGGGCGAGAGCCAGGCCGTCGGCAGGTCTCGCCCGCCAGGCGGGCCTCCTGGGCGAGACCCAGCCCGCCGGGCAGGCCGCCTGGGCGAGACCCAGCCCGCCAGGCAGGCCGCATGGGCGAAAGCCAGGCCGCCGGCCGGTCTCGCCCGCCAGGCAGGCCGCCTGGGCGAAACCCAGCCCGTCGGCCGGTCTCTCCCGCCAGGCAGGCCGCCTGGGCGAGTCCCAGCCCGTCGGCCGGTCTCGCCCGCTAAGCAGGCCACCTGGGAGAGACGCGGCCCGCCGTCCGATCTCGCCCGCCAGGAAAGCCGCCGGGGCGAGACCCAGCCCGCCCGCCGGTCTCGCCCGCCAGGCAGGCCGCCTGGGCGAGACCCAGCCCGCCGGCAGGTCTCACCCGCCAGGCAGGCCGCCTGGGCGAGACCCAGCCCGCCGGCCGGTCTCGCCCGCCAGGCAGGCCGCCTGGGCGAGACCCAGCACGTCGGCCGGTCTCGCTGCCCCTACCTCGCACTTACCAAGCTGGGGCGGGTGTCGGCCAACTTGCCGCACCCAGCCCCCTAAAAAGAAGGGGGGAGGCAGATTTTTCCTCCCTTTATTAGTGTATTACAAGGGCTCGGCCTAAATTGGCCACGAAGAGTGCAAAACCACTCCAAAACCTTAAAAATACAAAGCTAGTCCTGCGCCTGCCGAGGAGACCCTACTCTGCGAATACGGGGTTGTACACAATCTCCGCTCTTTTCGAGGTTGGCACAAGCTCGGAAAGAAACATCAAACCTAACGTATTCGCTGAGTTATCTTCTTAGAGCCAAAAATACTTGGCCCCTCCCAGAGAAGTCAACCTGTCATGCCAGCTAATGGGAGCCTGGGTGACGAGACGGCCTCGGCGTAAAGAGAAATTAGCCTCCCCGAGGGGTCAACCTGTCATGCCAGCTAATTGGAGCCTGGGTGACGAGACGGCCTCGGGGTAAAGAGCACTTGGCCTCTACGAGAGGTACCACCAGCTCTGTCCAGCTAATGAGAGCCTAGACAGCGGGACCGTCTCGGAGCAGAAGGGACTTGGCCTCAACGAGAGGTACCACCGGCCCTGCCCAGCTAGTGAGAGCCTGGACAGCGAGACCGTCTCGGAGCAAAAGGGACTTGGCCTCCACGAGAGGTACCACCGGCCCTGCCCAGCTAGTAAGAGCCTGGACAGCGGAACCGTCTCGGAGCAAAAGGGACTTGGCATCCACGAGAGGTACCACCGGCTCTGCCCAGCTAGTGAGAGCCTGGACAGCGGGATCGTCTCGGAGCAAAAGGGACTTGTCCTCCACGAGAGGTACCACTGGCCCTGCCCAGCTAGTGAGAGCCTGAACAGCGGGACCGTCTCGGAGCAAAAGGGACTTGGCCTCCACGAGAGGTACCACTGGCCCTGCCCAGCTAGTGAGAGCCTGGACCGCGGGACCGTCTCGGAGCAAAAGACTTGGCCTCCATGAGAGGTACCACCGGCCCTGACCAGCTAGTGAGAGCCTGGACAGCGGGACCGTCTCGGAGCAAAAGACTTGGCCTCCACGAGAGGTACCACCGGCCCTGCCCAGCTAGTGAGAGTCTGGACAGCGGGACCGTCTCGGAGCAAAAGGGACTTGACCTCCACGAGAGGTACCACCGGCCCTACCCAGCTAGTAAGAGACTGGACAGCAGAACCATCTCGGAGCAAAAGGGACTTGGCCTACACGAGAGTTACCAACGGCCCTGCCCAACTAGTGAGAGCCTGGACAGCGGGACCGTCTCGGAGCAAAAGGGACTTGACCTCCACGAGAGGTACCACCGGCCCTGCCCAGCTAGTGAGAGCCTGGACAGCGGGACCGTCTCGGAGCAAAAGACTTGGCCTCCACGAGAGTTACCACCAGCCCTGTCCAGGTAGTGAGAGCCTGGACAGCGGGACCGTCTCGGAGCAAAAGGGACTTGGCCTCCACGAGAGGTACCACCGGCCCTGCCCAGCTAGTGAGAGCTTAGACAGTGGGACCGTCTCGGAGCAAAAGGGACTTGGCCTCCACGAGAGGTACCACCGGCCCTGCCCAGCTAGTGAGAGCCTGGACAGCGGGACCGTATCGGAGCAAAAAGGACTTGGCCTCCACGAGAGGTACCACCGGCCCTGCCCAGCTAGTGAGAGCCTGGACAGCGGGACCGTCTCGGAGCAAAAGGGACTTGGCCTCCACGAGAGGTACCACCGGCCCTGCCCAGCTAGTGAGAGCCTGGACAGCGGGACCGTCTCGGAGCAAAAGGGACTTGGCCTCCACGAGAGGTACCACCGGTCCTGCCCAGCTAGTGAGAGCCTGGACAGCGGGACCGTCTCGGAGCAAAAGGGACTTGTCCTGCACGAGAGGTATCACAGGCCCTGCCCAGCTAGTGAGAACATGGACAGCGGGACCGTCTCGTAGCAAAAGACTTAGCCTCCACGAGAGGTACCACCAGCCCTGTCCAGCTAGTGAGAGCCTGGACAGCGGGACCGTCTCGGAGCAAAAGGGACTTGACCTCCACGAGAGATACCACCGGCCCTGCCCAGCTAGTGAGAGCCTGGACAGCGGGACCGTCTCGGAGCAAAAGGGACTTGGCCTCCACGAGAGGTACCACCGGCCCTGGTCAGCTAGTGAGAGCTTGGACAGCGGGACTGTCTCGGAGCAAGAGAGACTTGGCCTCCACGAGAGGTACCACCGGCCCTGCCAGCTAGTGAGAGCCTGGACAGCGGGATCATCTCGAGGTGAGGTCTACTCCCCCCTCCGAGAGATCAACCTGCCCTACCAGTTAGTAGGAGTATGGCAGCGGAATCATCTCGAGGTGAGGTCTACTCCCCCCTCCGAGAGATCAACCTGTCCTGTCAGTTAGTGGGAGCCTGGCAGCGGAATCATCTCGAGGTGAGGTCTTTCATGGATCACAAAAAATTTTCGGCGGTCACTGTCTTTATTCATAGTTGATACAATGCAAGCAAAGCCCGTTACAAGAGATGATTCACTTATTTCCTACCTCCCTCTTCCCTCGTGAATCATCGGATCTCTCCCCGGGTGCCCACATCAACCCTGTCCTCACATCTCTCCTCTACCGCTTCAGGTTGGACTTCTTCAATCCGCACTGGATCTTGCGCTTGTTGAGGTTGATGAGGCTGTGGTGTCTGAGCTCTTGTCCTTCTCAGCTCCAGAAATTCGGGGCAAGTAGCCGTGGCGTGACCCTCCAACTGGTGGAAGTCACATTATGGCAATGCTCTTGCTCCCCTCCTTCGGCGGGCTCGGCGGTCTCTCCCATCACCTCCTCCCCCTCTGCCTATCGTCAAGGCATGCTGCGGTGGGGGTAGGAGCTGTCTAGGGGCTTGCCTCTGGAAGTTGAACCTCCCCTGGCCTCCATGAAAGTTCCCCCCATCTTGGACGAGACCTCTTCCTGGACCCTGAACGGGTCCTCCCTGCTGCCTCCAACCTTGCTTCGGACCCTCCTGAGGTCCCTGAAACCTCTGAGCTCTCTGCCCTCTTTCTCCCCTCCTGATGCCTCGAGCCACCTTGCTCCTTCGATTTTGCCTCTGTCAACCTTGTCAACTTCTTGACGACACGGGGTTGGCCGCCTCAGTTGCTATCTCCTCCGCCGCCCTTTCCATCAGCTCCTCGAAGGAAAGGGGGGCCTTTCGGGCCAGGCTCATCTTGAAGAACCCCTTGCGCAACCCCACCGTGAACGCCATCTGGAGGGCATACCCCGGCATCTCCTGGATATCCAGGATATCCTCTTGGAACCTGTCAACGTAATGGGTCAGTGACTCCTCGGCCTCCTGTCTTATCAGGAAGATGGACTCAGGACTCTTTTTCCTCTTCTTTGAGGTGGAGAAGCGAAGCTGAAAGCTCCGGCTCAAGTCCTCGAACCCATATATCGATCTCGGTGGGAGTTGGTGGAACCAGTCTTTTGCTTTGTCCTTCAACGTGATTGCGAAGAGGCGACACTTGAAGCATCCGTCATCAGCCTGATGGAGACGGCATCCTCAAATCACTGCAGGTGTTGGACGGGGTCATCCTTCCCAGTATAGTAAGTCATGTTTGGCTCTCTGAACCCCTCGGGAACGAGAGCTGAGATGATCAGCTCGCTGAAGGGTGACCCCATGAGGGGTGGTCTCGCAGCCTCTACTCGCGCGAGCTGCTCGCCTGGAAGGCTGGCACTCGTCGGGCTGGAGAACAACTCCCGGCCGGTGAGGTCTCGCTCGGCCCCATCTCCCATCCTCTCCTTCCCGGGCCTTCTTCCTGGTGCACTTCCTTCTCCCCCTGCTGGGATCATCACGCCTAGACCCCTGGGAGTCGACTCATCGAGAGGGGGGGAGCTAGCTCCTGGGGGGTTGGAGTGGAGCTGCCACCCCGAGGAGCAATACTTTGCAGCATCTCCATGATGTCTTGGATGGAGGCAATGAACTCTTCCCTCCCCACAAAGGGTCATAGGTTGGGGAGTTCGCCGAGATCATCACTACCTCCCGGATCTCCAGCCATGACACTATCCCGAGATCTTCTGTGTTGGTCACTCTCCACGCTCACCGCACCAAAAGTGTTGAAACCAAAAATTGACTTATGTGAAGTTCGGGGTCCCAAAAGAGGGGTGACCTCACACATACTACACTCAGGAGAACGTCACAGGCCAAAAGATCAAGAAGCTAGGAACAGACCATCGGCTCTAGCGCGGAGGTCCCACCTCACACCCGGAAGACCTTGGAGATCTCCCCCTTCCTAGCCAATGTTGAGCTAGGTGCCTTGGAGGAAGAAAGAAAAGGGATTTAAGTGGCTAAGAAGCAATGCCCTCCAAGGCACCCTCAAGGGTCTATTTATAGTTCTCTCAAGACTATGGGCCAAAAGGTCAGTTATACCCTACAACAAATAGGCCTTGGGCCAATAGAAAACATCCACACCGGGGGGTAAAGAGGTAATTCCACCCCCGGGGGCACAACGGTAAAAGCATGACCAAAAGAGGTCTAGGGATGAACGGAGGCTAAGCCATGCCCCCCACCTCCCCGAACACCCGAGGCGAACGGGTAAACCCTGCGGAAGAACCAAAAGCTGGGGGCGAGAGCCAGGCCGCTGGCCGGTCTCGCCAGCCAGGCAAGCCGCCTGGCGAGACCCAGCCCGCCCGCCGGTCTCGCCCGCCAGGCAGGCCGCCTGGGCAAGAGCCAGGCCGCCGGCCGGTCTCGCCCGCCAGGAAGGCCGCCTGGGCGAGACCCAGCCCGCCGGGCAGGCCGCCTGGGTGAGAGCCAGGCCGCCGGCCGGTCTCGCCCGCCAGGTAGGCCGCCTGGGCGAGACACAGCCCGTCGGCTGGTCTCGCCCGCCAGGCAGGCCGCCTGGACGAGACCCAGCCCGCTAGCCAGTCTCGCCCGCCAGGCAGACCGCCTGGGCGAGACCCAGCCCGCCGCCGGGTCTCGCACCGCAGGCAGGCCGCTCCTGGGCGAGACCCAGCCCTCTCGGCCGGTCTCGCCCGCCAGGCAGGCCGTCTGGGGCGAGACCCAGCCCGTCGGCCGGTCTCGCCCGCCAAGCAGGCCGCCTTGGCGAGACCCAGCCCGCCGGTCGGTCTCGCCCGCCAGGCAGGCTGCCTGGGCGAGACCCAGCCCGTCGGCCGATCTCGCCCTCCAGGCAGGCCGCCTGGGCGAGACCAGCACGCCGGTCGGGTCTCGCTGCCCCTACCTCGCACTTACCAAGTTAGGGCGGGTGTCGGCCAAATTGTCGCACCCGCCCCCCTACAAAGAGTGGGGGAGGAAGATTTTTCCTCCCCCTATTAGTATATTACAAGGGTTGGCCTAAATGGACACGAAGAGTACAAAATCACTCCAAAGGCTTAAAATACAAAGCTGGTCATGCGTCGCCTAGGACCCTACTGCCTAGGGGACCCTACTCTGCGAATACAGGGGTTGTACAAAAATGAAGCCTTGTCTTCTTTAAGGCATCCCATAATATGATTGTCAAACAATTAATGTCAACAAAAATTATCAGAATTGATAATAACACTGAGTATATTCAAAATTAGTTTAACTCGTATCTTTCTAATCAAAGCATCATTCATCAAACAAATTTTGTTGGGAATTTTACCCAAAACGAAGTTGCTGAAAGAAAATCAAACAACTTGAGGTAGCCTAAGTCACTCAAAACATCTCCCTTTGAAGAACCAATACAATATGTTTTCATTTCTAACCATTTGGATTTTTAATATTTAATAAGAATAGTATGATTCCTCGATAATTACTTCAATATAAAATTTCTATTCCACTTTTAAGAATCGGTATCAACATTTTTCTCTATCAATTAGCATCTGTTAATATTTCAAATTTCATTAGGAATATTTATTATTTGAACTAATAAATTACCCACCTTTTCCTAAATCTCAATAAATATTCAGTTGGAACAAATCTTAGTTTAATGCATCTTTTTCAAAACTAAATCAACTTCATTATTTTGCTCAAAGCTAACTTTAGCTTTATTATTTGTTGTCAATGCTAACTCAACTTCATTATTTTGTTGTTCAAAGCTAACTCAACTTCATTATTTATTCAAAACTAACTCAATTTAAAGGGTGTTTCTACAGTATTTGTTAAGTTTTCTCTAATATCTTTTAGAGATTTTAAGTTCTCTATTCATGGAAACAAATTCTTTCATAAATGGAGTAAGTCTACGCCAACAGTACAATCAACCCTCCACCAGATTGCATCGACGGCAATGCATGTATCGGGTTCATCCTATAGTTGTTATGCTCATCTTGCTCTTATAAATAAATTCTTAAAGGACTTCTCTCATAATTCACATAACTACATTTTCATCTTTACTAAGATTTTAGCCATAAGCCAACCAAAATACTTCAGATAAGGCCTATGATAATGATGGTAATCGTCACTGAGTTCCTCATGTTTTTCAATCTTAATAAATCTAACATAAATTTTTAAGAAGTTCCTCAGATTGTTTCAGGATTGAAGTAATGAATCTGTGGGAGTAAAGTTACATAGAGTCCAAACTAGCAATTAACACTATCCATTCCTAGAATAAAAATTGGAAGGATACAATCTTATTGGCATTTATACACAAAACTAGACAAAACTTAGACTTTGAACCAAAACGAAAATCATGAGCTAGTGTTACCTTTTTTGATGCGAATAAAGGGATTGAAGGTTCTTTGAGCAGTCAATATCATACGTAATCTCTTGCAACTCTTTTTCATCTAAATAAACAGGTAGAAATAATTCCATCCATCTGTAGATACATAATATTTTTTAGGGTTTCTCGGTGAACGGAGTGTACCTGAAATGCTTTCACAGGGATTCAAGTTTTCCTGGAAAATGAAGAGGAAATTAGGATAACGAAAATAAAATTGGCTGCGGAGAAGAATCGGATTACTAATAAATGATGTTCCAACCCTCAGCAGTCATTTCTTACGGTAACGCGCTTGCGGCCGCATTTCTACTTCACCTCGAGACCGTTGAGGTTTATAGAGAGACTGCTACAATGCCGATGGCGATGGAGACGACAAGGAGGCGTCGGAGATACGCGTAGGTCTGTTTACAAATGCTCGACAAGGAGGTCGGAGATTCTGCTGGCGGAGTTTTCATCTGGGGAATTTGTTTGAAGGATATTGTAATTGTGGTGGTGACTTGTTTCTCTTACCTATTAGTTGAAATTAAAATGAGCGCTGCTATCCGCACGGCTATTCGTATCGTATTTTTTCTGATTTTTCGTATATTTTGAAAATATGCTTTGTACATGCATTTTTAGGAAAAGTGTTCAACACGAAAGTTGTAGATCTCGACGATATCTACAACTTTCGTGTTAAACACGTTTCCTAAAAATGGATATACACAGCGTATTTCCAAAAGGCGTGAAACCTGAACATATTTCTCAAGTTTCTCTTGTACATGCATTTTTAGAAAAAGTGTTCAACACGAAAGTTGTAGATATCGTCGAGATATACAACTTTTGTGTTGATCATTTTTTCTAAAAATGCATGTACAAGACGTATTTTCAAAGTCACAAAAAATTAGGAAAAAATGCGGTGCGAATACCAAAAATTACGGTTGCGGATAGCAGCACCCTTAAATTTGGAAGACTCACTAAAGGTGAGGAAGAATTTTTTATCAAATTATGTTTAATAATAGTTTGGATACGGCTCTTCAACAACCGTATCTAATTATTATTTTTTATTGCAGGATCTTCTCTTTGACGTTACTGATCGGGCCCTAAAAAGGACATGTTTGCTAACCTTTTTTGGGTTTCAATGCATCTTTATATCTTCAATTGTAAACTTTTTGTAATGTCTAACTATCTAATGAATGCATTAGTTTAGCTATAATATAACATGATGTTTACAAAAGAAATTTTTTAAAAATTTTGTACTGGTTTGTATATAACAATTTTGTCTACGTATAACAATTTTTTGTTTGTACTGGTTTTCTGTATAGTAAATGTTTGTATATAGCCAAATCCGGTTTGTCTATATCAACACCCAATTATAATATCCGAAACCCTTATAATATAAATTATAATATAAAATATAAAAAATTATAATATAATCTAAAATATAATAAAAAATAATATATATAAAAAAAGGGGCTGCAGCAGCGCTGCTGCTGTTTTTGAGTCGCGGAAACTTTCCGTGACTCAAAACAGCGGCCCCCCGCTGAAAACCACGGTGGTCGATGCCACCGTGGTGATCTGAAAATTTGTTTGGCGGGGCGGTGGGAAAATTTACGGCACCCCACTCCCAAAACGCCCCACAAACAAAGCCTAGAACACCTTGCAGCCGCTTCTTCTCCTCTCTTCTCACATTCAATCGTCGTTGTCGCACATCTCGGCGTCTGACGATGGCCCCGCATCCCTAATCGGCCACAACCGAAGACAGAGCAGCCGTTTCTACTCCTCTCAGCTCGTTTTATCTCGCCGGTGTAGCACCTCCCGGACGCAGACATCGCCGGCAATCGGTAAATGTAGGTTCTTGTGCATTTTTTTTGTTTTCGTTTCATCTCCCCTACCACCGGCCTGAAATCTCAGTCCTTCGAAGAACCCTGCATCGACAGACAGATTCCTCTCATGCTCCCCGCCTCCGGCATGCCTACCACTGTAGTTGTGATTTGTTTTTTTTGCAGATTTTCCGCAAGGGCAGAGTCTTGAAGTTGGAACTAGCTAGAACAGTCTTGAAGTCCTGTTTTTTTGGTTCCCTATTTTAATTTTTTTAAGATTTTATGTATGGGTATAAATATCAATTATGAGTATAAATATATATTTTAGGTATAACTATCTATGAGTTATAAATATTCATTTATGGGGTACCAATAACAATACCCCTAAAATGTATGATCTTATTTTGGACCAATGATTGCACTATAATTCAAAAAAATGCGTATACAACTCGTATTCGTCGAGAGTGGGTCCTACCACAGCCAAGTCAGCAGAAGTCAAGATCAACAAGTCAAGGCAGGAGTCAAAGTCAGCATTCAAGATCGCGGAAGGCCTGGGCGAGTATAGGCGAGCTCCCCTCGCATACTCGCCAGGTAGGCGACTAGGTGAGATACTCGCCCAGCCCGTGCGAGTTCCCCTGGAAGTCGCCTAATCGCCAGGGGGTGGGTATAAATATGACCCCCCCCCCCCCCTCCCCTTGCATTTGATTATAAATAGGACCCCAGGGGTACGAGGTGGAGCACGGAAAATCCTCGGCAGGATACTCGCGCGCTTCAGTTTCAGGATACTAGCTAAATCTTTGGATTCCTTTTCCTTGGAGAGCAAGTCGCGACCTTGCGACCTCGCCAGCTTGCTTCCCTCGTACCCAGTTCGGTCATCCTTGGTTGAGAAGGGGCTGCTCTTTTCGAGCATCCGGGTACGTGGTGGGTCCTTCCTGCCGCAACATCTGGGGTTCTGTTTGACCTGTTTCTTCTTTCTAGTCATATTTGCCGTCTGATTTAGCTTCTGAGCCAGTAACCTTAGGCGGCTTTGGTCTGAATTCCGAGGTTGGGATTTTACCTGGCTTCAACACTTGGTGCGGTGAGCGTGGATCGCAGCCAAGGAGGAAAGTTTGGAAGTCGAGTGAGATGGCCATAGGTGGCGAGCAAGGAGAGTTGGAGGGCAACTCGGCAGTAGTAGGAGGAGACGTCGCGCGAGGTGGCGAGTTTGTAACAGTGGCCGCGTTTGAAGAGTTCGCGAGAAAGATCGAGCAAACCATTCTCACTGGTTTCGCTCAGCGCCTAGAGGTCACGGCGACTTCTCCTCGTCGTCTGACGCCACTAGAAGAGGAAGTGCCGCCGAGGCGAGCTAGAAAGGAGCCCGCTTGGGCAAGGGAAGAGCGACCAATGCAGTCGCAACTTTATCCGGTGAGCAGCCAGGGGGTCTGTTTTCGGGATCCAATGTCGCCGGTGAGGTTCAGAGATACTCGGCAATACAACGAGTATGACGTCTCCAGCGAGGATGAAACTCGTCACCGCCAGGGAGGGAGGAGCCCCTTCTGTGACGAGATCCTTGCCGCCCCAGTTCCAGAAGGGTTCCGGGAACCCGTTCTTACTTACTACTCCGGCAGAGACGATCCTGTCAGACACCTCCAGTGGTTTTAGGACGTCGTCTCCATTCGTAACATGTCTGATGCCTTCAAGTGCAGGTTCTTCTCCATCACCCACAAGGGAAATGCTCGGGATTGGTTCCATCAACTACCGGCACGGTCCGTGTACTACTTCTCAGATTTGCGTCGGGGCTTATGGCAAGGTTCGCAACTTCGAAGAAGAGGAAGAAGGAAGCGACAGCCCTCTTCAAAATCGTCCAAGGGCAACACGAGAGTGTGGGGCACTACATCGACCGTTTTCAAGAGGAGATTTTAGAGGTGGAGGAGGTGGATAGTTTTACCTTGATGGTAGCCCTCAAGTTCGGGTTGAAGCAAGGTTTGTTCAGTCTGGAGATGGGGTCCAATCCCCCGAGATCTTTTGAAGAAATGATAGAGAAGGCGAACACTTTTGTTCGAGTGGAGGAGAAGAACAAAGACTTCTTAGCAAGGCTGGATGGGGAGATAACGACGGAGAGGAGGGGAACAAGACCTTCGGGGTCAAAGTCGAGGAGGACGCCAGAAAGGAAGGAGGAAAGGAAGAAGGAAGAGCCAAGGCGAGAAGAGAGAAGGAAGAGAGAGGAACCCCGGAGGGTTGAAGAAAGGAGGCAGGAGAGGCCTCAAAGACAGGAAGAGAGAAGGCTGGTGAAAGCTCGGGAAGGAGGAAAGGAGGAAAGACGATTCCAGTATCCAGAGAATCGCTCCCAATGGAGACCAGCAAGGCAGCAGTATCAGTATCAGAAGAGAGGGGGAATGTAAATCGGCAGGAGGGAGGCCGAGGAGGAGGAAGAAGGGAGACAATGGTTATCGCTCTCCAAGACAACAAGCGGCGTCGGAGGGAGCAGCGAGCGATGCGCCAGGAGGCGGCGATTCCCCTTTACTACGATATTCATCGAGTAGAGGGGCACGAGACCTTGGCTTGCCCCGAGTTTTGGGAAGCAAGGAGGAGGCTGGAGGCAGGAGCGGTGGAAAGAGAGCAACAGAGGCAGGAGGCCCCGGTGGGGCAGGTGGCATTTCAAGCTCCAGCAAGGAGGAAGAATGCGGATCGAGTCGATCTGGGGACTCGTGGGGAAGTAATACATGGCCCAGGAGGTGGGCATGTAGGTGTGATCAATGGAGGGGCCGGGCTTGGAGCTTCCCGCAAGGGAAGTCTTCCCCAGATTTATCGGAAGAACGTCGCTTCGACGTCGCAGACCCCGCCGCCATAAGAGGATATCACCTTGTCGGAGAAAGATATGTTGGGAAATGAGAATCCCTTCCATGATGCCTTGGTCATTCAAGTCGCCATCGAGGACTTCACCGTCGACCGAATCCTCGCGGACAACGGTAGCTCGGTGAACGTCATCTTCAAAAGAACCTTCGTCGGGCTTCAGGTGGAGGCGTCCCGGGTCCAAGCTGCAGATGGACCGCTCTTTGGCTTCTCAGGAGAGAAGAAAGAAGTGGAGGGAGCAGTGGAGTTACTGGTTACACTCGGTGGGACGTCGATCCGATGTCACTTCATCATCGTCGACGCACCAAGCGGTTACAACGCCATCTTCGGGCGGCCTCTTATCAAATACTTCAGGGACGTTCCGTCGTCGTACCACCAGTTCCTAAAGTACTGCCGCGGAGATGTGCAAATCAGGATCAGGGGAGATCCCAAGGCTTCCAGGGAGTGCTACTTGAATGCCGTCAGCACCATCAGCTGGATGGGTGACGCAGAGAAGCTGGAGGAGTTGCTGGAGAAGGAAAAAAGGTTTGTGCTGCTGAGGAGGAGGAGGAGATAGAGGTGATCTCTCGAGGGGGAGAGCCGGACTGCTGAAGGTAGGAGGATCCTTGCCGCTTGGAGGGAAGATGGAGATGACTGCTTTCCTGCAGGACAACGTTGATGTCTTTATGTGGAGCACCGCCGAGATGCCAGGGGTGGGAGTCGATGTTGCTTGTCATCGCCTCAACCTGGATCCCGCGGCGGCTCCAGTTCGACAAAAGCAGAGGAAGAGCGTCGCCATACTAGCCGAGCCGATCAGGGAAGAGGTGTAGAAGATATTGAAGGCAGGTTTGTCTTGGAGATCCAGTATCCAGGCTGGGTCTCCAATGTTGTAATGGTGAAAAAGCCTGGAGGGGCTGGCGTTTATGTATCGATTTTTCAATGTTGAATAAAGCTTTAGCTTGCCCGAAGGATTGCTACCCCTTGCCTCAAATCGACGCGCTGGTTGATTCCGCTGTCGGGTTTCCTGTGATGAGTTTTCTTGATGCTTTTTCAGGATATCACCAGATCCGGATGCATCCCCCCGACTGCCGGGACGTCTCTTTCATAACCAGAGACGGTTGTTATAGCTACAAGATGATGCCCTTCGGGCTCAAGAATGCAGGCGGCACTTACCAGAGGATGATGGATCAAATCTTCAAGGGGCAGAAGGGGCGGAACTTGGAGGTTTACGTAGATGACCTTCTCGTCAAGAGTAAAAGCGTCGCAGAGCATATAACGGATCTTTTGGAGACTTTGCTACACTAAGGAAGTACAAGATGCGACTCAATCTGGCCAAGTGCGTCTTCGGTGCAGGAAGGGGAAAATTTCTAGGTCACCTTATAGGAGGGGTCCTTACTCCCAGGGGGGTGGAACCTAATCCAGACAAGGTGAAGGCCATTCTGGAGATGGCTTCGCCAAGGGATCCTAAGGAAGTCTAAAGGCTGACTGGAAGGCTGGCAGGCCTCAACCGTTTTTTGTCCAAGGCAGGGGAGAAGTGCTCTCCGTTCTTCAAAACCCTTCGGGAAAATCAGAAGTTCGAGTGGACGGCGGAGTGCGAGGAGGCTTTGGAAAGCTCAAGCAACAACTAACCCAAGCTCCTCTCCTCCAGGGTCGCGGGGTAATGAAGATCTCTTCCTCTACCTAGGAGTCGGGCAGAAGCAGTTAGTTCGGTGCTGGTTTGGGAGGAAGGCAAGAGACAGCTTCTTATCTACTATGTTAGTAGAGTGCTGCGGCAGGCGGAGACGAGGTACCCTATTTTGGAGAAGATGGTGTTCGCTTTGGTGGTTTCGGCTCGAAGGCTCCGCCCATATTTTCAAGCTCACTCCATCAGGGTCGTCTCGGTCATCCTCTACGGAGTATCCTGGATGGAGTGGAGCACCCTGGCAGGCTGGCAAAGTGGGCAGTGGAGCTTAGCGAGTTCGATATTTCTTACTCTCCAAGGGTAGCAATCAAGGCGCGGGCTGTGGCAGATTTCCTTGCCGACTTCTCGGCCGAGGTGGAGGAGAGGAAGGCTCTTCTAGCACGGTATCTTGGAAGATGTTTGTAGATGGGGCTTTGGGCAGATATTCCGTGGGAGCCGGAGTCGTGCTCGTAAGCCGTCAGGGAACCAGGTTCGAGCAAGCAGTCAAAATTCTCTTCATAGTTACCAACAATCAGGCGGAGTACGAAGCCATGGTGGTCGGCTTGCGTCTCTCCAAGGAGTTGGGGATTCGAGATATCAGGGCCTTCACCGACTCGATGGTGGTCGTGTCCCAGATCCGAGGCGAGTTCGAGGTGAATGATCCGATTTTATAGCGGTACCTGATCAAGGTGAAAGGTCTGATCGGGGGATTTCAATCTTTCTTCGTCGAGCACGTGCCCCGAGAGGAGAATTCAGAAGCTGACTATCTTGCCAAATACGATCCCCGGGCTGGGGGAATCATTGCTGAACTTTTCCAACCATCCATCGAGGAAGGGAGATGATGGAAATCGAGCAGAGGGCATCTTGGAAGGATCCGTTCGTTTCTTTCCTGACAACGGGTCAGATACCTGCCAGCGAAGGAGACCAGAGGAAGTTTCGCTACAAAGCCGCCTACTTTTTGCTTCAAGAAGGAAACTCTACCGCAAAACCATCTCAGGTCCTCTGGCTCGGTGCCTGTCAGAGATTGAAATACTCGTATCCTGCAAGAGATTCACTCAGGAGAGTGCGACAGTCACTTGGGAACTCGGACCTTGAACAAAGGATTCTAAGGCATGGGTACTTCTGGCCCACCATTAGGAAGGACGCGGAGGCCTTCTCCAAAAGTGCCTCCAGTGCCAGCTCTTCGCGCCTCTTCAACTACAGCCAGCTCAACACCTTCGCTTGATCACTGCTCCATGGCCCTTCACCATCTGGGGGATGGACTTGATCAGCCCCTTCCTCAGGCCAACGGACAGAGCAAGTTCGTGCTTGTCATGATCGACTACTTCTCCAAGTGGATCGAGGCAAAGGCCTTAGCCAAGACCACGTCGCAGATTGTGAAGAACTTCATTTGGGGGAAATTGCATGCAGGTTCAGGATTCCTCTAGCCATCGTCACCGACAACGGGCCGCAGTTCGCCAGTTTGGAGTTAGAGGACTTCTGCAAGCAGCTAGGGACGGATCTTCGATTCGCCTCTGTGCATCATCCTCGCAGCAACAGACAGGTGGAAGCAGCCAATAAGTTGATCATCAACCTTCTGAAGAAGAAAGTCACCAACTTGAAATGCAACTAGGCGGAGCAGCTCCCCTCGATTCTCTGTGCTTTGAGGACAACTCCAAACTCGGCCACGGGGGAAACTCCTTTCAAGTTATCCCACGGGTTGAGGCACTCATCCCAGTGGAATTCGAGGTTCGGAGCCCGAGAGTTATAGCAGCTGCAGATGGTGGCGAAGAGTGGCGCTTGGAGAATGAGGACGCCCAAAGACTCTCACTGGATTTCGTAGAAGAGCTTCGTGACTTGGCCTCCATCCGCCAAGAGGAGATCAAGCGACGTATGGCAAAGTACTTCGACAAAAATGTCCGCCTAAAACATTTTCTCGCCGGAGATCTGGTTATGAATAAGGTAGATGCCGCAGGAAGAGGAGCAACAGTGGGCAAGCTGCATCCAAATTGGGAAGGTCCCTTCATTGTTCAGGAAGTCTTGGCCACCGGGGGCTATTATCTCCAGGATCAGGTTGGAGAGCAGCTGGGAGGTACTTGGAGCGAGGATGACCTGAAAAGGTTCTATCCTTAGCGGCCAATGATGTATTTTGTTTGTACATATTTTTACATATATGCAATGACAACTATTCTTCTGCTGTTCATCTTGATTTTTATCGCAAGTTTTCTGGGAACTCAAGGTTTTGCTTCAAGATCGATCCGAGAAGCTGGTCGTCAACTCGTTCTCCCTGGATAGCCCAGTTCGGACGATGGGACGACACCTCGGGATATAAGCGTCCTTGTAAGACCGGACCCCTGCATTGACGGCCGAGATCAGCTCCCCCTTGCATGTCGGCCTAGCTACCCCTGATTGCATCTCTCCTCCGACTGGAGGAACTAGCGGGAACAGGTCTGGACCCCCAACCTCTCGGATTTGAGGAAGGATCAACCTGGCCAGGCTTTCCCTCCATTAGCCAGGGAGCCATAAAAGGCCCAAGGGAATATGTTAGTCACGAGTGCATCCTGGAGGACCCTCGGAAAGACATAACCCCTCGCTCTTGCATTTGCGCTTATGGCCAGTCGGCAGAGCTGAGAGCGATCGCAGCGGTTGGATGGGAAACGTGCCTTCGACCTGTTTCTCGTATATAGCCCAGTTCGGACGATGGGACGATGCCTCGGGATATAAGCTCCCTTGTAAGACCGGACCCCTGCACTGACGACCGAGATCAGCTCCCCCCTTGCATGTCGGCCTAGCAACCCCGATTGCATCTCTCCTCCGACTGGAGGAACTATTAGGAACATGGTTGGACGCCAACCTCCCAACTCGACGTCGACAAGATCGTCATTCGATTTATGTTTTCTTCTTCCTCAAAGATATCGATGCGCCTAAATTATTCTCAAATTCTTGAAGCAGCAGGAAACAACGTTCAAGTCCTCGAGTGGTAGGTCCCCGTAAGTCCAAGTTCCTGCACGAGCTCCGCTCCTGTATATTGGCCACAGACCTCCTCGAGTGAGATCGAGATCCTCGCTGGAGTGATGTCGTAGTCCGAGACCTCTGTACGATCTCCTCTCCTGCAGACCGACTACTTACCTCCCCGAGTCGACCTACACTACTCCAGTTGAGCAAGGCTCCTGAGAGATGTCGACTCCAACAATGTTCAAGTCCTCGAGTGGTAGGTCCCCATAAGTCCAAGTCCCTGCACGAGTTGCTCTTCTGCATATTGGCCACAGACCTCCTCGAGTGAGATCGAGTTCCTCGCTGGAGTGATGCCGTAGTCCGAGACCTTTGTACGAGCTCCTCTCCTGCAGACCGACTACTTGCCTCCCCGAGTCGACCTACACCACTCCAGTTGAGCAAGGCTCCTGAGAGCTGTCAACTCCAACAATGTTCAAGTCCTCGAGTGGTAGGTCCCCGTAAGTCCAAGTCCCTGCACGATCTCCTCTCCTGCATATTGGCCACAGACCTCCTCGAGTGAGATCGAGATCCTCGCTGAGTGATGTCGTAGTACGAGACCTCTGTACGAGCTTCTCTCCTACAGACCGACTACTTGCCTCCCCGAGTCGACCTACACCACCCCAGTTGAGCAAGGCTCCTGAGAGCTATCGACTCCAACAATGTTCAAGTCCTCGAGTGGTAGGTCCCCGTAAGTCCAAGTCCCTGCACGAGCTCCTCTCCTGCATATTGGCCACAGACCTCCTCGAGTGAGATCGAGATCCTCACTGGAGTGATGTCGTAGTCCGAGACCTCTGTACGAGCTTCTCTCCTGCAGACCGACTACTTACCTCCTCGAGTCGACCTACACTACTCCAGTTGAGCAAGGCTCCTGAGAGCTGTCGACTCCAACAATGTTCAAGTCCTCGAGTGGCAGGTCCTAGTAAGTCCAAATCCTTGCACGAGCCCCTCTCCTGTGTATTGGCCAACGACCTCCTCGAGTTAGACCAAGCTTCTCGGTGGGATGATGCGAGCAGCATTGGGGCGAGTATGCATGCAGGCATCAGCGAATATGCGAGTATGACATAGCATAGAGCGAGTATGGTATGACGAGTAGCTACGGGCGAGTGCCGGGGTGCGAGTTATGAAGAACGACTACGGTCGTGCGAGCATCAAATACACGATTATCAACAATATCGACGTGCGAGTAAAACGTCACGAGCACTCGTTCTCCTCGAGCCTATGAGCCTAGTGAGTATCATCAATCAACAAGCATGCGAGAAAGAAAAAGGGCGATAATGTGGTAATTCAAACTTGTATTAATATTTCAAAATTTTACAAGTTAGTTTGGTTACAAAAATTCTCTAACGGCTATCATGCGAGTATGAGGAATATCAGGGAGTAACTAGGACTCATCGTCGTCAGTATCAGGCCGATATTCCTCATCTCCAATGTCGGCGTCCTCTTCCTCGCCGCTTTCATCACTTTCCTCCTCGCCTCTGCCAGTCCCGCTGCTGCTGTCACTGCTGTCGCTGCTGCCAGAGCCCGACGATGGTGAAGGCAGGCGATCTGGCGAGACTGTCTCGGCGAGTAGCTCAGGGATGAGTTCGTCAACTATGAACGCCTTCTCCCCCTCGTCGAGCTTCCCGCTAATCCTCAGCATCGCGAGGACGACGTTGCCTGCCGCGCGGGCTATCTCGCGGCGGACCGACGACCTCTCCTCCCACAGGATGCGAGATCGCTTGATGGCGTAGTGAGGATCGTCCTCCGGTCGCGGCTGAGGAGCAGAGGAACTCGCGCCGGCTTCTAAAATGGCCAGGCGAGATTCCATCTCAGCCGCGCGGATTTGGGCTGCCTCCAGATCAGCCCGAGCTTTGGCGAGTTCCGCCTCATACTCATAGAGCTTTTTGGCGGTTTCCATCTCGGCAGCCTGCGACAAAGAATGGAGTCAGCAAAAAGATCGACATCGCGCGTAGAGGCAACTCACCTCATAATCTCGCCAGCGAGTAGATTCCATGCCGAGATCGATCGCCTTCTTACTGATGATCTTCAAGGATTTCGTCCTCTCCAACATCCTCCTCGCCGCGAAATGATTTAGTTCGACGGCTCGTGCGAGCGAGCAGGCCGCCTGCTGGGCGAGTTCCTCCTCGCTGAGATCCAGTATTGACTCGGCGTCGCCTCGCCCATACATCGCGTGGAGGACGACGAAGGCCTCCCCCTTGTCTTCTCCTTCCTCCGCCCAGGAGGGAAGGTTGGTGCTCAACGTCACCAGATGCTCGTCCGCCGCCCAGGTCACCAACGGGCGACCATAGGCGTCCACCGCGCCCAGCCCCAGGTTGAAGTTGGGGTGGAAGTGGGGAAGCCGAGCATGGAGCGGCGAATCCTGGTCGTCAAGATGCGGCGACGACACCTTCTGTTTCTTGGTCGCGGGGCCCGGCGACCTAGCTTTGCCTTTTCCCTTGGCGAGTTTCTTCTTCTCACCGATATCAGCCGGCGAGTAGGGCTCAAAAAGCGAGGTGGCGACTTCTTTGGCTGGAGGGAGCGGCCTCGTCGGGAGATCGTTTGGCTCTGCAAAAGGCCGAGTAATGTAAACAAATGACTATCACGATGAGTATGCAACAGACGTTCCTAGCTAAGATTTACCTTCATTGTAATGGAACTCGAACAGCGTATTGACGTTTAGTCGCCAAAAGATCACATCGAACCGGTGACCTCGGAACGATTCAACGAGTTGCTCGCGCACACCCTCCAGTATCGGCGGGAGAAAGGCGACGTCAGCAGGCTGGTGCGGCCTTCCCTGGACGTCACCAAAGTCGCCTTCAACGACAACTAGCATCTCGCTCCAGCAATGTACTTTATTCGCCGTCCCCACCAGGGTACAGACATGGCTATTGAAATATACCACGCCCTCGGCAGTCGCGGTGAAGGCGAATATTTTGCGGAAGACGGAAAGATCGAAGATGATCCTCTCCTCACGCAAGTAACAAAGGAACCCCATGATGATGGCGACGCCGTTGGGGTTGATCTGCGCGGGAACTATGCCGAAGTACCGAAGAATATCGCAATACTCCGGCCATAGTGGAAGTCGCAGGCCGGCGTCAAAATGTCGAAGGGGAAGGACCAGCGCGCCCTCGATGAAGGTGTTGAGTCGCTCGCTACGGCTCGGGAGCCTGGCCGAGTATCCCTCGGGGAGGAGTATATCCCTAAAGTTCTCTAGGTCGCGCTCGGTGGTGATAAACTTCTTGAAAGCCGCATCCACAAAGTTGGCGGCATGAGCTTGGCGGCGAGCACTGACATCGTCTCCAACCATCTCGCGAGTTCTAACGAGAAAGAAGAGAAAAGCGAGGAGCAAAGCAAAGGCACAGCACGCGAGCAGGAAAATATATTCGCGAGCTAGGGGTTTAAAAGCACAACATCGTACTTATGTCCTACCTACCCCCCCTCTATTTATAGGCGCCGGGGGGGGGGGGGGGGGCGGTATATCATCCTTACGGCGAGTATCAGACCAAGTCGCGCCCTAAGCGAGCAATCCGACTCCGTTGCGTAGGTCGCATAGAACAGATAAAGCATTATTGCAACCTGCAGAACAAACTCGGCACAGACCAGACAAGACATCGCATAAACAGCACAGAGAAGAAACTAATATGATAAAAACACGAGATTCAAACTCGCTTATTACAATCAATAATAGTCCATTAAAAACCACATTTGGCGAGTTCCAAATAGAAGAAGAATAAAAAGAAAGAAAAAATTCTAAGGCCTAGGCCTCTCTGGGGGATGAGGATGTCGCCCGGCCCAACCCATCTCGCGCGCTCGCCGAAAATGCTCTGTCGCCATCGCCATCGCGTCATCGCCGAGCCGCAACTGCTCCTCCATCCTCGTCAACCGGCCGATAGAGTCCATACTCGCGCGAATACCGGCAACCTCGTCAAGGACGAGCTGGAGGCAATGATTGTTCACCGCCAGCTGACGATCATTCTCCCTTAACATGTGGAAGCGGGATTCATAGCTCTCCAGCGTACTCTTGAGCTCTTCCATCTTCGCCATCCGCACTTCCAACGATGATATTCGGCGATGAGGCTCGTAGATCGCCAACTGGTCAAACTTGCTCTCCAGCTCCAGGTAGGCGCGAGCTGCAGCACGGCGATATTCCATGCCCAGTAACCCCATGGCATCGATGAAGGCCTCCCCTGGAGTCGCTGGCCGATCTGACAGCAAATAAAACTTGCCAGATTAGACAAAGATTTATAGCCGCCCTATACACATCAATAACGATACATACCGCTGCGAGGAGACCTAGATCGGCGAGGATACCTAGATCGGCGAGGAGAGGATCCGCGAGTTGGCTCATCTCACCGGCTTGAGGATGGCCCACAAGTGAGCTCGGCCGCCTTGCCTTGCCCGCGCCCCCTTGTCAAGAATCTGCGCCTCTTAGCAGGAAGTAGCTAGGCCGCGGCTTGACTGGCTTACTACCCGCGGGATATGATGAAGGAGGCGGAGGGAGCGACGAACTCGCCGGTGGCTGAGGATTCTTCAGTGGAGGAGGCAGAGGAAGTCGCGTCGTGGTGACTTGAGAAGGCGCGACTAGAGGCGGCGGCAGCGGCAGCGGCAAGGATACGGTCACCGACTGGATGATGGCGAAGTTGGTAAGCGGCGGCGGCGGGGGTAGCGAGGAGCTCGCCTCAGGCAGAGAAGACCTCGCCGGAAGCAGTGCAGAACTCACGGCGGGCGGAGCAGAAGTTCTCGCAGGCAGCGCAGAACTCGCAGGGAGACCCTTGCTTGCCGGCGGATCCTTCTTGGGCAGAGGGTCCTTCGGCAAAGGATCCTTGCTCGCCAGAGTCGTCTTCCTCGGCGGAGGATTCTTCGACGGCGGTTCCTTGCTCGCCGAAGGAACCGAGGCCTCAACTGTCCTTTTGGCGCCGATATTGATCCGCACCGTGTGCGCGGTCTTTACTTGTCTCCCGGCGGGAAGGGCGACCAGCGGCACGGAGCTCAACGGGGCGACATTCAGAACCGCGCCAACACCCCCCGAGGGAGAATCTGCGAGTATCATGGTCCAGTTAGCAAGTAATAGAAACAACCGTCAGAACGGGAAATCATCTCTGCAAAAAGACAACCTGGCAGGTCGACGACTTCAACCTGTTATGGCGCCGGAGTGGAGGCGAGTTCCGGGGCCAGGGTCGTGGCGAGCTCAGGGATGTCGAGCGAGTCGAGGAGACTCGCATCAGAGACGACGACATTGGGAATGTCATCAAGTCCCAAGTCGCTAAGCAACTGTTGTGTGCTGGCAGAGCGCACGGGGTTGCTGGTGGAGGCCGCGGGTCGAGAAAGAGGTGGCCGCGAGATATCATCACCAGAGGCGGGTTTCTTCTTGGACTTTTTAATCTTTTTCTTCTTGAGGGGGGGGGGGGGTAAGTCGGCGGCGACATCCTCTTCGCGCGGTCGCTTCGGTTTAGTGACTCCAATAGCACCAGTCAGCGCGGCGAGACTATCATGGAGAAACTTCTCAGCGTTCGACATTATGCGCGAGTTATGGAGAACCGGCTAAAGAACTAGGCCCCCCTATTTATAGAGATCGGCAGGCAGTCACAAGAGGCGAGCAACCCAGATACTCGGCAGAGCAGCTCGCCGAATAAGTGTTGGATGTTTCTTTCCAAGCTCCGATGTCGCTCAGAAAGAGCGGGGATTGTGTACAACTCGTATTCGTCGAGAGTGAGTCATACCACAGCCAAGTCAGCAGAAGTCAAGGTCAACAAGTCAAGGCAGGAGTCAAAGTCAGCATTCAAGATCGCGGAAGGCCTGGGCGAGTATAGGCGAGCTCCCCTCGCATACTCTCCAGGTAGGCGACTAGGCGAGATACTCGCCCAGCCCACGCGAGTTCCCCTGGAAGTCGCCTAGTCGCCAGGGGGGTGGGCATAAATATGACCCCCCTCCCCTTGCATTTGCCTATAAATAGGACCCCAGGGGTATGAGGTGGAGCACGAAAAATTCTCGGCAGGATACCCGCGCGCTTCAGTTTCGGGATACTAGCTAAATCTTTGGATTCCTTTTCCTTGGAGAGCAAGTCGCGACCTTGCGATCTCGCCAGCTAGCTTCCCTCGTGCCCAGTTCGGCCATCCTTGGTTGAGAAGGGGCTGCTCCTTTCGAGCATCCGGGTACGTGGTGGGTCCTTCCTGCCGCAACATCTGGGGTCCTGTTTGACCTGTTTCTTCTTTCTAGTCATCTTTGCCGTCTGATTTAGCTTCTGAGTCATTAACCTTAGGCGGCTTTGGTCCGAATTCGGAGGTTGGGATTTTACCTGGCTTCAACAATGCACATGGTTGAAATAAAGATTATACGGACAAATTTGCTCGCACACAAGAAATACATGTTTATACGTACCAAAAAAATCTCTATTGTAGGCGAATCTCTGTTGTAGGCGGTATCAAAGGTTGGTATACATTGTAGCTAAATTTTTGATCCAAAAATTTTTGATAAATTTTTAGCGGGAGATCAGAAATGATCTTTTGGGAGATATGTGTGCGCGCTTAAGTGAAGAAAAAATAGTTTTATAAGATTTTTGACATGTGTCGCGCTTGGCTATAATCCTGAGCGAGTCACCGATCCATATCACAGGAGAATTAATGTCAGCCGGATCAGAGTCAAGCGGGTCACCGAGCCATATCACAGGAGAAATTTTGGAATCGGGCTGTCTTTGGTTGGCCCGACCCCGCCCAACCAATTATAATGGGGTTTAAGACTTCGTTTGGCGCGGCATTTTTGCTCCGATGAGTTTGGAGAAAACCATCATAATTATAGAATGTATGTTTAGCATGACACTAGTTATAACCGCCACCAAGAAAAAAAACTAGTTTCGAACATAAAAGTGAATGAAATTTCTTAGATGGGGTCGGACAGTCATGAACGACAACGGTTCATAACCAGCGCATTCACGAACACCACCACCACACCAAACAGAACATAACCATATTATTACATAGTTTTAATTGAATAATTTTAGAGGTTGTTGACTTCAATAGACAATATATATTTCTTGCCACTTTCCACTCCACCACATATTTCAACACAATTTTAGCTTGGCAATTTAGTATTTGGCAAGGCTGACCCAACCTTTCCCCAAATATGTTGACTCGAACTAGGGCTACATAATATAGAAGAAGTGTAACCTCTTCCAATCTGACACAATCCACAATATTTAAAGTATTTCCCATATTATGGGTTTGTTTGGCACGGCTTATTGCAGCTTATTTGCTCCTGTGAGGTTGGATAAAAATGTCAATGTCATAGAATGTATGTTTGGTATCACAAATGTTACAAAAAAAACTATTTTGAGGCAGAAGATTTTGGTATGACAATGAGATTTTTGTTCAACCACACCAGAGCAAATAAATCGCGATAAGCCGCGCCAAAGGTACCCTAAGTTGTACCTCAAAATTTTATTTTATTTCATAGGTGTCTATGAGTATTTCTCATGAAATCGCGCATCTTAAAACTACTCTTACTCGGACCTCGCTTAACTTTGAACTTCATGGGTTAACTCTATCACTTGCTTTGAAGAGACACCTAGGTCTAAATTATTAATTAAGCTCTATTTTTCATCAATTTCAATTGGTCTGTATAAAAACCACACATCAAACTATGAGTGGCCAGATTATAATATCATTTATAATGACCTCACTCACAATATATGATATATTATTGTCCCCTTTAGTTCAACCATGGTAAACTAAACACCACAATTTTATCTTTTTTTCCCTGAGATAACATTCAAGAACTTCCAAGCATGTCACTCATCACTCATTTAGGCTCTATTCGGGAGGACTTATTTTCACCGGTCAAGCGGTTACGACCGCATGAACCGGACCTTAATTACAGTCTGGTTCATGCGGCCGTAACCGCTGGACCGATGAAAATAAGTCCCCACAAACGGAGCCTTAGAATGCATTGTACTATGAACAATAATTTCATTGCTTGTTCTAAGAAGATGACTTTATATTACACATGGTATGAGTTACTTAAACCAAATAACTTACTCAAATTATTGGATGAAATTAAATTCATTATTGCACGTCTTTTCTCCTAGAAGCCTCCAAAGTTAGACTCATGCTTACGAGGTACTTTTTGTGAAAACGAGTGTGTAGAATAGGTGGAGGTGAGTATTCGAGAAGTAAAGTGATCAAGAAAGTTGATATATGGTTACTTGAGTTTGATGTGCAATTGATGGACATACAAAGTTTCTATCATGGATGCTCATCAAACTCCACTTATTTTTCTACAAGTTCACCACATTACAAAGCAAAACTTTTTTCTCATAGTATCAAATTCTTTCTTGATAGATTTGTGTTGGGAATATAATTTGTTTCTAGAAAAAAAAATTCTCACTCAACTGTCTTTTATGTGTATGAAATATTGGAGAAATAAGAAGTTTTTTGGGTGCTATTATTATCAAATTTTGTTTAATTGTTAGAAAAAAATAGATTTATTTTTGTAATAGTTATTTGAAATATCTACGATGTATATTATCAAATCTTCACGAAATCACCTCCCTCCTCGTGCTCTAGCATTTCCGCCCACCTTCTTGCTCGTGTATCCTTCTTGTGTCTCCTTTGACACGAGGAAATCCTTGCTCTCCCTTCCTTTTGCATCTTCCTCCGCGGCCTCGGCTCCCTCCCGTGGTCTTCTTCCTCGACCCAGTCACGACTACGCGATCTACATAATCGACGTGGTCTCCCTCCCATGATCTCATCGTCGTTCTGGTCTACTAGTAAAAGCAATTAAGACCTGATGGAAAAATTAAGTGCGTCACTGTAGATTTGTATTATCAAAAAATTTAGGACGATGACAAAACATTATATGCAGTGATGGTAAATACAGGATTGTTTTATTCAAAATCTACTAATCTCTATTGCAGTGATATGCAATTAAACCAACTAGAATAAGAACACAATTAATATGAAATAAACTTGAGCGAACAATAAATATACTGAAGTGGAAATTAATGAATGATGCTCATTGGGTTCAAGTTTGTGTTTCATCATGATAAACGACATTTGAAGATCCATACAACATATAAGAATATTTTTGAGTTGGATATCTACAACAAATGATAATTAGCACAAACCATACAGATATGTATTACTTCAGAAATCTGATATTAATGGTTAATTTGAATGATCTCTAGTCAACCAAAAATCACTTAAATAATTTTTTGTAGCATATCAGATTTCACTATGATAATGGATAATGACTTGGTGTGTGAAAATTTTCACTTCAAAATGAAATGCATTGGAAACAGCTGGGAAATGGAATGAGATCAGAAAAATCAAACCAAAGATTTAACACGCACTCGTAAGAGTCCTAAAAGATTCTAATTTTCACGTATAATCCTATCGACACGTCTCGATTAATTGAGTTCATTCAATGGAAGAATTTCAACATTCTTTCACTTGAACTTATGTTCATCGCAACATATGATGTTTCGTATATATAAATTCTTCACTAAACATAAGGGTATCATTAACGAATACAATATTAAAAAATCTACTCACATCAATCAGGTCCAATCAATTCATTCACTCTGAATCATGGAAGCAACCACGTCATTGAGTGGCATGAGACCTCCCATGGTCATAGTAGCTTACAGATGCAATCGAAGTGGGCAATGCATGGTTGGTATATAGAACAACATAATGAAAAATGTGCACACATAGTTATTGTTCTAATTTGGTGGTCAACCGATTTCTCTATAGAATGTATTAAATCATGCTCCTAGTAATTCTTAAGTGTTCGAAAGAATATGTCGTTATTTTAAGATTTTACTTAGTGTGTCACATAGACATATCAATGCTTTACAAAATAAAATGAAGGGCCCTAATGCTTATGCTCATACTAACACTCGTTTGAGTCTTTTACATGAAGTGTGATATATCACATAAATGTTATGAATATTGAATCTTAGTGATATTCAACATGAATATTCACTTAATATTTGATCTCAAACAATAAATCATGAATTTACAAAAAATGTCTAATGAATAACAGGTGAATGAATTAGAGCCTTAAGTACCCTTCCACTAATCAGGCATATCAATCATTTCCATAAGCCTTATACTTTAAGTATGCATTTGAAATACATTGGGGCAAAGTCCTTTAATGAGGGGATCAGCTACCATATCATCTGTCCCTATACGATCCACTATAGTGTCACCTTTCTTAACCGACTCTTTAACAGTTACAAACTTAACCTCCATGTGTTTTGATTATATGATACTTTTAATATACATTGAGAACATAACTGCAGAAATATTATCATAGTACAACTGAATGGGTCAAGATATAGAATCGACGAACATCAATTTTGTAATAAAATTCTTAAGCCATGCCTCATGAGTAGAAGCTCCAAAAAGAGCGAAAAAATTTGCATGCATTATTGATAAAGTAATAAGTATCTGTTTGACATTCTTCCACAAAGAGGCCCCACTAGCAAACTTAAATATGTAACATGAAGTAGACTCCATATTATTCTCCTACCCGACAAAATCAAAATAAGTATACCCCCACCAGTTCAAGATTTTGAACTATATTGTAGACTAACTTAAAATCTTTTGTTTCCTTTAAATACCATATAACCTTCTTGGCAGTTACCTAAAGAGTTGGTCCTGGGTTTGACTGATATATATCTATAAGTTCTACCGCGACGGTAATATTCAGTTTCATATAGACTTGGGCATACATTAAGCTACATATCGTAATACCAAAAGGTATATCTTTCATCCACATTCTCTCTCTCTCTCTCTCTCTCTCTCTCTCTCTCTCTCTATCGTTCCCAAGGCATTATGACAAGCTTAGCTTGTAATAGCTAAATTTTTTGCGCCGTCCCTAATTAATTGTAGGTTTTGATCACGAACATTAAGGATCAGTGTCTTCGGCAATTCAAGGTATAAGTACTCGCGATATTTAAATTTTATGCATTCGATGAATAATAAACTAGTTCCAAGTGGTACATGACTTAAGAGATTCGTTGCTGGTTGAGCTCGTAGTTCATGAGGGCGCTTCTTTATTTTTAATGGTGGGGTTTTAATGTTTAATGACATTTCTGTAATTTTTGGCTTTAGGGTTAGTTGTTACTTTCTTAATGACCCCTCCTCCTCTTAGGTGAAACGTGTGAACCGAGAACTCTCCCTCTCAGCCACACGATATAAAAACAACAGACCCCTCAGTCATGTGCCCTCAGCGGTTCTCTCGTCTCCTTCTCATGTAGGAGTTTCCTACGATCTCTGCTTTAGGGCCGTATACCTCCTTTTACCCTCTTCTCACATTCCAGCAATTTGGCGACTCCCTCAATCCCGATACAAGCATTTGATGTCCATCCCCAGCCAATATAGAGAGCGATGATGCCTGGAGTTACCTATCTATGCCTTCAGAAATTGTCATTCCCCTATTGACAGCAACAAGTTGACACCCTCTTGCTACACTTAGAGACCTCTCGACCCCCCCTCTGCTGATATGTGATGCTTGCACTGTACAACCCCGTATTCGCGAAGAGTGGGCCCAAAACAAGGCAGGTGTGTTTTTAAGCTTTTTGGAGATTTTGCACTCTCGGTGGCCAATTTTGGCTCTGGCTTGGAAACATACTAGTAGGGGGAGGAAAAATCAACATCTTCCCCAGGGCCCTTTAGAGGGGCGGGTGCACAAGATGGCCGACACCCCCCTGGCGTGCTAGGCGCGAGGTGGGATGGCGGGACTGGCTGGAGATCAGGATCCCGCCCCCGACACCCTGGCCATGGGCAGGGGCAAGACCGGGCGACCAGCCCTCTCGCCCCAGGCGGCGAGCTCGTGGGGCGAGACCGGGCGGCCAGCCCTCTCGCCCCAGGAGGCGAGCTCGCGGGGCGAGACCGGCGGCCAACCTTCTCCCCCCAGGCGGCGAGCTCGCGGGGCGAGACCGACGGCCAGCCTTCTCACCCAAGGCGGCGAGCTCGCGGGGCGAGACCGGCGGCCAGTCTTCTCGCCCCAGGCGGTGAGCTCGCGGGGCGAGACCGGCGGCCAGCCTTCTCGCCCCAGACGGCTCGCCCGCGGGGCGAGACCGGGCGGCCATCCTTCTCGCCCCAGGAGGCTAGCCCGCGGGGCGAGACCGGGCGGCCAGCCTTCTCGCCCCAGGAGGCTAGTCCGGGGAGGGTTCGCCCTCCGCCCCCTAGACCTCTGTGGACCTTGATTTTATCATTTTGCCCTCGGGGGGAGTTACCTCTTTACCCCCGGTGTGGTTGTTTCCTATTGACCCAAAGTTTTTTGGCCCTAAGGGCATTTCGGGCATTTTGGCCCATGGGATTTGAAAAACTATAAATAGACCCCCTTGGGTGCCTTTGAAGAGGACTTTGGCCCTTGCCTCCTCCTCCCTTAGCTTCTTCTTGGTAGAGTAGAGAGAGCTCCTCCAAGGCACCCTAGCTCGAGCATTGGCTAGGGAGGGAAAGTGCTCAGGTAGCCTTCCGGGTGTGAGGTGGGACCTCCGCGCTAGAGCCGAGAGTCTGTTTCTAGCTTCTTGATCTTTGGTCTGTGACGTTCCTCCGGGTGTAGTAGGTGTGAGGTCACCCCTTTCTAGGGACCCCGAACTCCACATGGACCAAGTTTTTGGTTTCAACATGCACCGCCTTCCCCAGCCGGCGATTAAGTCGTGGAAGCCCAATTTCCCTTTCCAGTAGCTATTTTCAGCATGAAGAGCGTTCACCTCCTATCTCCCAACCGTAGGCATGTAAGTTTGGAGTTTGGTGTTTCTCATTTTGTAGAAATTTCAGAAGCCCTCAACGAGACTCCACAGTAGAATTTTGGTGTCGATCCTTGCCATCTTTCAGCGTGCATCACACTTGTGGAATCAGTCCTGTTGGAACACCCTATTACTAATTTGGGTCAGGATCACTATGTCTCTAGGAAACATATGCTTGACCTCCTGTATAGCTCAATAGGTCAATTAGAATTGAGTCTAAGGGTTAGAAGTCTAGGTTTGGAAGCTGCCCTCAAGACCAGGATTTTCTATTTGGAGACCAAGTCTTATCGTCGAGCTCAGCACGACGATTCGTCGAACTCCGATCGACGATCGTCTAGCTCAACTTCGACAGATCGTCGAACTCCATTCGACGATCGCTGAGCTCAACTTCATCATATCGTCGAACTCCATTCGACGATCGGTGAGCTCAGTTCGACGATCTTGACTCAGCATTGAATTTCTATCTCTGAGCTCAGTTCGACGATCTTTGAGCTCAGATTGACGATATTTTACTGCTGTATATTTCCATATCGCTGAGCTCAGTTCGACGATAGCAGAGCTCAGTTCGACGTTTTCAGATAACTTCAAGAATGTTTCTAGATTCAAATTCAAATCAGTTAAGGAGTTATTCTGCAATTAATTCAGAGATTTGCTAGCCGTTTTCATTCATTTCTAGACCAAGTTTCAAGGAATATTTCTATGAACTTTCCTCCAGAAGAGATTTTGCAATTAAGGATGCAATTAATGTTGGCCAATGACTATTCTTCTCAGAGAATGTTTTTGTTCAGTACCAAAGAATAAAAGAGAAGAATTTTTGAATCTCTGAGACAGGTTACAGAGAGACATACAGATTACAGAAAAATACAGACACACATAGACAGACATCAATAATCTTCAACAAAATATTCTGTCTCAAAGAATTCTCAAGAACACTCATCCAAGGAGATCAACCTTCTCTGAAATCTTCAGATCTCTTTAGTTTTCAAGTGTTCAAGGCCAACATATTTTCAAGACTCCAGACATTCAACATTTCAGTCATTGCTGAAATCATCTATTGCTGGAGTTCAATCTTTGAAGGCCTATCACCCTCAGCAAAGCTTTTCTTCCTGAAGATCTCAAGGATTCAGGGGGAGCTTTGACATCACAATCCATATAGTCTTCTCAGTTGTTTGAGAAAGAGAAGACTGCCATCACTCTCTCACCCCCTCTCTGTAAAGGGTTTCTCAAACTCCCTTCAAAAGTTTGAGCTTGGTTTTTGAGCACCTTGTCAAAAGCTCATTGGTGGAAAGACACCTGATCAAAAAATCTGATTTGGTTTTTGAGCACCTTATCAAAAGCTCATTGGTGCCCAGGACACCTGATCAACTCATCCTGCAGTGGATTCCTACCTAGGGTGGTAGAAGAGTGGATGTACCTAAGTTTAGGGGAACCACTATATTTCTTTGTGTCTTCTGGTTTTGCTTGTCTTTATTTTTGTTTCTGGCCTTGATTATTCTGTGATTAGCTTTTGTTTAACTTAGTTCTGTGATTAGATTTTTAATTGCTTCCCTGCTCACTCTTATTATAACAATTGTTGTAAAAAGTTTCAAAGCACTATATACTCTATTCACCCCCCTCTAGAGTATATCAGATCTAGCTGCACTTTCAATTGGTATCAGAGGGAGGTTGGTTAAACATACCATACCTGATTGATTGTACAGGCTAACACCTGAACCCAAAGATCCCAAGTTAGATCTGTTTTTCTGTTGTATTTTATTATTAGATTTTGTTTTCACAAATCATGGCCCAAAACAAAGATTATGCTAGCACCAGACCTCCAGTGTGCAATCTATCCAAGTTTGCACTTTGAAAAGCAATGATCAGACTGTACATGAATTCTATTGACGAAGATATTTTCAACTCTATTTTGACAGTGTGTCCAAGACCTCCAGAGAACTCCAGTACAAATGCTGTTCCACCTCCATCAGGAACAGATGCTGATATCAAGAGATGGAAGGTAGCTGATGCCAAAGCTATGAACATCTTGGCCCAGACAATGTCTGATGACATATTTCAAAAGGTGGCTGAATGCAATTCAGCAAAAGAAATTTGGGACAAACTCTCAGAAATAGTCTCAGGCTCAGCTGATGAGAGAAAGGATAGGAGATCCCATCTCATATCTCAATATGAGAACTTCAAGAAGGGAGAAACTGAGTCAGTGGGAGACATGTACAACAGGCTCAGTCTAATTGTCAGTGAACTCGGGACATTAGACAAAGAGATCTCACTAACTGAACTTAATGACAAGATTCTAATGTGCTTCCCTAGCACTTGGGATTCAAGAATCTGGCCAATTAAGGATGCCAGAAGTCTGAATGAGATCACCACTGAAGCTCTATTGGGTAAGCTCAAATCTTATGAGCTACTCATCAAAAATAGAGAAGAAGAACAGAAGGCTGCCTCACCAGCCACAAGAAAAGAGAAGACCATAGCCTTCAAGGCAACTGAAGATCTGCCTGAAGACAAAGCCACAGGCAATGATGAACTACTCAGTTTGTTGGCCAAAAGATTCTACAAGATGGCCAGAAAGGACTTCAGAAGGAGATCATACAAGGAGCAGGATAAGCCAAGGTATGACAAGTCCATTAACAATAATAAAGACATTATTTGCTTTGGTTGCAGGAAACCAGGGCACATAGTTCCTGACTGTCCAGAGAACAAAAACAAGGACAGAAGGGACATGAAAGAAAGAAGAAAGGAGAAAGACTCCAAGAGGAATGGCAATGGCAAACCCTCATCAAGCAAAAAATAAACATACAAGAAAGGGATTTGTTGCTGAATCCTGGAGTGAGACTGAAGAAGAGTCAGAAGCCTCATCCAGCTCCAGTGATGATGAGGATAATGCAGAAGAGAAAGAGTTCTGCATGATGGCAATCAATGCCTCACAACATAATTCAGAAGAAGAGGAGTCAGAGTCAGACTCAGAGACTCAACCTGAAGAAGATCAGGTAATTGGTTCTTTTGATTTTAATTCAGAGGACTTTAAATCTGAATTTAAAGCATTGTGTTTAGACCTGCTAAAATATGAGAAAGAAATTATCTCTCTCAGAAATCAATTATCTGAACACTATACTTTAAAGTCAGAAAACCTCAAACTCTCTCAGGAGTTGGAGTGTTGTAGGGAACAGATAGCTTCACTGAAAAGTGAGCTCTCTGAGGCCAAGAAGCTTGAAGAATCCCTTAATGGGAGAAGCGTCAAGCTGATGGACATCACAAGCACAGTGAACTCCAGATTCAATAGTACACTGGGCTTGGGTGCTTCATCCAGCCAACCCATAGTTCTAACAACTCCAATCATATTCATTTCTGACAAGGAAAGGGAGTTGTAGAGGTTGCTATGAAAAATTCTGATCTGCCCCAGAAAACTAAGTCCCACCAGAAATCGTCGAACGGAGGTCGACGATCGTCAAACGGAGATCGACGATCGCCGAACGCAGATCGACGATCTCAGCCAAAATCGTCGAACGCAGCTCGACGATCTCAAGTACCTGATCTCAGCCATAGTCGACTGTCGAACGGAGCTCGACGATCTGACCCAAGATCGTCGAACGCAGCTCCAAGATTGTCGAACATAGGTCAGAGCTCTGGAAAATTTTTCAAAGGCAAATCAAAATCCAATCCTAAGGGTCCTTCATCCCAAATCTTTAACTCTTATACTGAATGGATTATACCTCCAAGGAGATATCATCCTGAAGGATATAAGAGTCAACCTGAGATGTCTTTCATTTCAGAATTTAAAGGTTATCAACCTAGGCCCAAGGTAAACTGGGTCAAAAACAAATGAATTGTCTTATGTGCAGGTGAAGACCTATCCAACATCTAACCAGCAATGGTACTTGGATAGTGGGTGCTCTAAGCACATGACAGGGAACAAGGACAACCTCACATCCTTCAGAGCCAAGTTTGGACCCAAAGTTATCTTTGGTGATTCAAATTTTGGACAGACTAAAGGATATGGTGCAGTCCAGATTGGATCAGTAACTTTCAAGAAGGTAGCTTATGTGGAAGGACTGAAGCACAACCTAATTAGCATCAGTCAGCTGTGTGATGAAGGCTACCAGGTGACCTTCAGCAAAGCCTTATGCAAAATTAAGTCAGAGGACAACACAACTGTGTTGACAGGTAAAAGGAAAGGTAACATCTATCTAGTGGATTTTCTTTCAACTGATGTAGATATTTGCTTGTTTAATTCTGTCTGTAGACCAAACATCTTATGGCATAAGAGACTAGGACACCTAAACCTTAGAACTATTGTTAGGCTATCCAAGGACAACCTTGTTAGAGGACTACCTTCTGGCCCCTACAAGAAGGAAGGACTCTACAGGGCTTGTCAATTAGGCAAGCAAACTAAAAACAGCTTTAAGTCACTTAATAAGAGTGATTCACCTAGGATATTGTATCTGTTACACATGGATCTTTTTGGACCCATCACAGTACAAAGCCTAGGAGGGAAATCCTACACTTTAGTAGTTGTAGATGACTTCTCTAGATTCACTTGGGTGTTCTTTCTAAGGAAGAAGTCTGATAACTTTAAGTGTCTGACAGAGTTTCTCAAATGTATACAGATTGAGTTCAATACTCACATTGCCCTGATCAGAAGTGATCATGGGACAGAGTTTGATTCTCTTCTTATGCAAGAGTTCTGTCAGAGTGAAGGGATCATGCATACTTTCTCAGCTCCTAGAACTCCTCAACAAAATGGGGTAGCTGAAAGGAAAAATAGAACCCTTATTGAATCTGTCACTATATTATTGTCAGATGCTCACCTTCCTCTATCCTTCTGGGCAGAGGCAGTGAACACCTCCAACTATGTGCTGAATAGAAGTTTGATACATAAACTAAAGGGAAAGACTCCCTATGAATTACTCAAAGGGAAGAAACCTAAAGTTGATTATTTTAGAGTCTTTGGTTGTATTTGCTACATTCACAACAATGACAAGAAATATTTAGCAAAATTTTAAGCTAAAGCTGATGAAGGAGTGTTTCTGGGATACTCCATGATCAGCAAGGCTTATAGAGTCTATAATAAATCATCTTTAAAAATTGAGGAATCTGTTCATATATCATTTGATGAATCTAACATGTCTTTCAAGGAGAAGATTTCTTCTACCATAGAACCTTTGCAGGAACATTCTCTAGTTGAAGACTTGAACAAGTTACAGGTTACTCAAGGGGATGAAAGCAGTGAAGATGAAGAAAATGCTCAACATATTGAAGAACAACTTGAAGAGCCAGTTGTTGTACCACAAGAGGAAACAACAACACAGGTTGGTGAACAATCAACACCCCCTGTTGATTTAGTAACATCAAGAGACCATCCAATTTCCCAAATAATTGGAGACATCTCAGTTGATGTGCAAACCAGAAATCAGGTCAACCAAAACCTGTTGCACACCTGCTTCCTATCTCAAATTGAACCTCAGTCCATTCAAGATGCAGAGCAAGATCCACACTGGATCATTGCAATGCAAGAGGAGTTGCATCAATTTGAGAGAAACAAAGTATGGGAACTAGTTCCAAAGCCTAAGGATCATTCCATTGTTGGAACAAAATGGGTATTCAGAAACAAATTGGATGATCAAGGAGTAATTATAAGGAACAAGGCAAGGCTAGTTGCTCAGGGATACTCTCAAGAAGAAGGAATAGACTACGACCAGACTTTTGCACCTGTTGCAAGATTAGAAGCCATCAGAATATTTTTAGCTTATGCAGCACATAAAGGCTTCAAGGTATATCAGATGGATGTCAAAAGTGCCTTTTTAAATGGAGACATCAAAGAGGAAGTATATGTCAGACAACCTCCAGGTTTTATCTCTCCAACTTTTCCTGATTATGTTTTTAGATTGAATAAAGCATTATATGGTCTCAAGCAAGCTCCTAGAGCATGGTATGAGACCCTAACATGCTTTCTCTTGGAAAATGATTTTATAAGGGGTAGAGTAGACCAAACTCTTTTCATTAGAACTCATAAGTCCCATACCCTACTAGTACAGATTTATGTAGATGATATTATTTTTGGTTCTACTGACTCCAAATTGTATAGAAGGTTTTCTAACTTGATGCATTCTAAATTTGAGATGAGTAGCATGGGTGAGCTATCCTTCTTTCTAGGATTGCAAGTCAAATAGCATGCTGAAGGCATCTTCATTTCTTAAACCAAGTATACAAATGAATTGGTTAAGAAATTTGGTATGTTTGAAACATCTTGTATGAAAACACCCATGCCGACTAATGCTGTATTGGATGCTGATGAACATGGGAAACCTGTTGATCAGACAACATATAGAGCAATGATTGGCTCTTTATTGTATCTTACAGCTAGTAGACCAGATATAATGTTTGCTACATATATATGTGTTAGGTTCCAAGTAAGCCCTAGAGAGTCACACCTAACACTAGTAAAGAGGATTCTCAGGTATGTTAAAAGTTGTCCAAATCTAGGTCTCTGGTATCCAAAAGATTCAGCATTTGATTTAACTGGATTCTCTGATGCTGACTATGCTGGATGCAGAATTGACAGGAAAAGCACCAGTGGAACTTGTCAGTTCCTTGGTGACAGACTTGTCTCTTGGTTTTGTAAGAAACAAACATCTGTGTCAACTTCAACTGCTAAAGCTGAATATATGGCTGCAGGCAGTTGCTGTTCACAAATCTTGTGGATTCAAAACCAACTCCTAGACTATTGCTATAACTTAGAGAAGTCTAAAATCTTTTGTGATAACACCAATGCTATTTCCATAGCTCAAAATCCAGTCCTCCATAGTAGGACAAAACACATAGAGATTAGACATCATTTCTTAAGGGATAATGTTGAAAAGAATAAAATTGAACTACACTATATCCCAACTGATTTACAAAGGGGAGATATTTTCACCAAGCCATTGGATGAAAAGAAACACACCTTCTTCCTAAATCAATTAGGAATGTTAGATGGAGGAAGTCTTAAATAATATCCAAGATTTTGAAAGCTTAAAAATTGACCAAGACTAGGCAAACATCCTGATTTTTCTTAGTGTCTAGAATTTTTCTGATCTCTGAACTGCGCTCGACGATTTGCCCCAAGATCGTCGAACGGAGATCGACGATTTCCGAAATCGTCGAACTGAGTTCAGCGTCTCTCAGATAGTATGAACTATCTCTTCCGGTCAACGATCGTCGAACGGCGCTCGACGATTTTGTTCTCTGAACGATCGTCGAACAGAGCTCGACGCTCCCCAATATCGTCGAACGGAGATCGACGATGTTGAAGACTCTTCAGATTCCTTTAGAAGCCTCGATCGTCGAACTGAGTTCAACGATCTTTCCAATTCTGCGTCGAACCCTAATATAAAATTCATTTTTCGCCGTCGTTCTCCTTTGTGCTTTCGATTTCTCTGCAAGAATTTTCTTTCCCTCCAAACAGTTCTGCACTTGGTCGTTTTGTTTGTTGAATTTTTGCAGGTACCCATGGCTGTGTCTGTTACTGTTCTTGCTGCCATGAAGTTTGATGCTGGTTTCGATATTGACATGGAATCCTTCAGCACAACTGACCAGGCTTTTCAGGATATTTTGGGATTATTCAAAGACCAGAACCTGACTGCAATTATGACCACAAGGATCAAGCTGACATCTGATGAGATAAAAGAATGGGTCTATACTGCCCACAATCAAGATAACAACGCCATTGTTGGGTCTATATCTGGCACTCAGGTACCCTTAACCCCAACAATTTTAACAGAAGTTTTTGAGTTGAGGAATGGTGAAGATACTGCTGACTTGTCTGGAGAAGAGTATTCTGACCTGCTTGCCAGAATGGGTCATTCAGAGGCTAACCCTAGCAAGCTCTTCAAAAGGAACCTTTCTGTAGAATACAGATTCATGACAGATGTTGTTGGGAAAGTGCTACTGGCTAAGCACTCTGCCCATGATACAATCTCAAGGTATCAGCTCTGCCTCATGGGAGCCCTTGTAGATAAGAAAAATCTGAATTGGGGAGAAGTCTTCTTTGACCTTATCAAGAAGAAAATCAACAAAAGTTTTGTCAACTTTGGAAGGGTTATTGGGGTGTTTCTGCAGCACAGGTGCCCTGCTTTGCTGGTCTCCTCTGGAATCCATATCAATGCTTCCAAGAGACTGTCTTGTGCCCTCTTTGGAAAGTGGGACAGACAAATCAGTAAACCCAGCAGGCCCTCCTCCAGCACTCCTTCAGGCACAAGGACTCTAAGAGTCACTTCTCCACAGGTCTCTGCCCCTGCAGATGACCTGCCTGCTGTTGTTGCCTCTCCTCCTCCTCCTCCAATTCCATCCCTTCCCATACCTTCTACCATTCTAGCTCCATCCACCATCATCATATCCAGCCCCTCTCCAACATCCACACCATCTCCAGTACCCATTCTTCCAACACCAGAAGAACAATTCCATCCAATATTCTCCTACCCTCCACCAGATGTCACTTCATCACCCTCCCATCCATCCTTCACCCTCATTGATGATTCCTTTATGGATGATTCACCATCCTCTCCTCCTGAGCTACCCTCATCCTCCACTTCCTTTCAAGACCTTCTACAACAAATCATTGATCAACCCACATTCACCCCCTCTATCTCCATCCCACTGTCCTCCATCTCCACCTTACCAACTCCTCAGCCATCCCTTCCCCCATTCACCAGCTCTCCACTACCCTCACCATCAGCTGCTCCTCTATCTTCTACCTCTGCTCCAGTCACCCTTGAGCAAGTAGACCTTCCAGCCCTTGCTGACAGGTTGTATGAGTTGCTTGCCCCCAGGCTCTCTCTTCTGTTGGAGACCTCCTTGGCTCCATTACACCTGTCAGTGGCAGCTCTCTCTGCTAAGCTCTCTTCTATATTCCCTTAGGCAGGCCCTACATCAGTGTGCCTTGATCCACCCTTGTCTGAATCTAGGCAGGGGGAGATGCCCTATGAAGTGAGTCTTCCTGCTGCTGCTGTTTCTATGAGCCTATCTGCTGCTGCTGCTGCTGTTATTGCTGCTTCTTCTGCTCCTGCTCTTGCTGCTGTTGTTGTTCCTCAAGCACAAATTCCTCCTGCTACAGTCCTTGCAATAGACCTCAGATCTTTGCTTTCAAATTTTGATTCTGCATACTTCAGCTGTCTGCCAGAGATAATTGTTGTCCAGCCTCCAGAGGATCTATCTAAGGCACTTGTGTCATTCTCTTGCTGTGACCCAAGCATTATCACCTCTTTTGTCAACTCAGTGTATGCTGCTGCTTCTTCTGAAGAAAGCATTATTGTTGCTTCTGATATTGTTGACTCTACTGCTGCTGAAAATGTTGATACTGCTGCTGAAGTTTCTGTTATTACTGTTGAACCAATTTCCAAGGAAATTCTTATGTCAGAGGCACCTGAGTTTGAGCCTTCTGCAGTTTCTGATGATATTCCTGCTGTTGATGCTGTTGTCAGTGAGACTGTTGCTGCTGCTGTCACCTCTCTAGAGCCCATTATTGTTGCTGCTGTTGTTGCTGCTTCTACTCCAATTGCAACACCTTCAATATCTGCTGCTGTCATTGCTGTTACTGCTTCAACATCTGCTGCTACACCATCTGTTGCCTCATCTGCTTCTGTACAGCTCAAGAAGGACTTAATGAAGAAAATAGATGCTCTTTATGATGACCAGAGCTCTGAAAGTGATGAATTTAGAACAGACTCTGATGACTCTTCTGCTACCATTGCTAGGAAAAGAAAGGCAAGGAGCAAAGCTATGAAGAGAGTACCTCCTGCCAAGGTCAAAGACAACAATGATATTCCATACTACATTCTTCATGACTGTCCTATCACTAAGCACTGGATGCAGTACTCCAAGAACCAACTGAAGGCAATGAAAAAGAAGAGAAAATATGAAAAGGGTTCCTCTCAATTCCAACACTCTCATCCTCCTCCACCACCTCCTCCTGATGCAGGTGTAGGTGGAAGCTCTGCAGCTCAACCCCCAGCCAGAAGTCAGGCCCCCTATCAGCCTCATGCTAGATCTTATAATAGGGGAAGCCAATTCAGGGGTTCTCAATCCAGGAGAGGAGGATACAGAGGAAATCAAAGAGATCTTCAAGTCTACTCCAAAGGTTACTCCAGGCAACACCCATATTCCAGGGGAGGACAAATTTCAACTGATACCACATCTGGTCCCTTTCCCTACAAATTAAAAGAAACTGTGTCTTCCAGGCCTCCTCAAGACAATCCCTCTAACAGATATGAGCCCCCTGTACCTTTTGAGGATCCTGAGAACAATCCAGCTGCTTGGACTGCAAGATTAAAGGAACTAGCTGCACTGGATCAGATCAAAAAGGCTAGAGAGCAAGGAAAAGATTCATCTAATATCTCAACAATGTCTGAACAAAGAAAGAAAGAGCTAGAAAGATATGCATCAAGCAAGTTCTTTGATTCTGACAGGTATATGGAATTGCATCCTGAAGCTGTGGTTCCCAGGCCTAAACAGCAAACATCCTTAGGTGCAGCAGATGATACCAGATCAAAGAAGGAAGCCCTCAATCCTAACAGAGAAATCAAACTTGTTAAGGGCAAAGAAAAGAAATGATAATGTAAGGTGACAATTTCTGTGATTTCTGATTACTATCTGGATGTTATATATCTCTGTGGTTCTGCATTGTCTAGCTTGTTGCTTTTCTGTTTTGCTGCTTGAATGTTGTTATTTAATTTTTCCAAAGTCTGTAAATAGTAATCCTAACCCAAATAGAGGGAGATTGTTGGAACACCCTATTACTAATTTGTGTCAGGATCACCATGTCTCTAGGAAACATATGCTTGACCTCCTGTATAGCTCAATAGGTCAATTATAATTGAGTCTAATGGTTAGAAGTCTAGGTTTGGAAGCTGCCCTCAAGACCAGGATTTTCTGTTTGAAGACCAAGTCTTATCGTCGAGCTCAGCACGACGATTCGTCGAACTCCGATCGACGATCGTCTAGCTCAACTTCGACAGATCGTCGAACTCCATTCGACGATCGCTGAGCTCAACTTCATCATATCGTCGAACTCCATTCGACGATCGGTGAGCTCAGTTCGACGATCTTGACTCAGCATTGAATTTCTATCTCTGAGCTCAGTTCGACGATCTTTGAGCTCAGATCGACGATATTTTACTGCTGTATATTTCCATATCGCTGAGCTCAGTTCGACGATAGCAGAGCTCAGTTCGACATTTTCAGATAACTTCAAGGATGTTTCTAGATTCAAATTCAAATCAGTTAAGGAGTTATTCTGCAATTAATTCAGAGATTTCCTAGCCGTTTTCATTCATTTCTGGACCAAGTTTCAAGGAATATTTCTATGGACTTTCCTCCAGAAGAGATTTTGCAATTAAGGATGCAATTAATGCTGGCCAACAGCTATTCTTCTCAGAGAATGTTTTTGTTCAGTACAAGAGAATAAAAGAGAAGAATTTTTGAATCTCCGAGACAGGTTACAGAGAGACATACAGATTACAGAAAAATACAGACACACATAGACAGACATCAATAATCTTCAACAAAATATTCTGTCTCAAAGAATTCTCAAGAACACTCATCCAAGGAGATCAACCTTCTCTGAAATCTTCAGATCTCTTTAGTTTTCAAGTGTTCAAGGCCAACATATTTTCAAGACTCCAGACATTCAACATTTCAGTCATTGCTGAAATCATCTATTGCTGGAGTTCAATCTTTGAAGGCCTATCACCCTCAGCAAAGCTTTTCTTCCTGAAGATCTCAAGGATTCAGGGGGAGCTTTGACATCACAATCCACATAGTCTTCTCAGTTGTTTGAGAAAGAGAAGACTGCCATCACTCTCTCACCCCCTCTCTGTAAAGGGTTTCTCAAACTCCCATCAAAAGTTTGAGCTTGGTTTTTGAGCACCTTGTCAAAAGCTCATTGGTGGCAAGACACCTGATCAAAAAATCTGATTTGGTTTTTGAGTACCTTATCAAAAGTTCATTGGTGCCCAGGACACCTGATCAACTCATCCTGTAGTGGATTCCTACCTAGGGTGGTAGAAGAGTGGATGTACCCAAGTTTAGGGGAACCACTATATTTCCTTGTGTCTTCTGGTTTTGCTTGTCTTTATTTTTGTTTCTGGCCTTGATTATTCTGTGATTAGCTTTTGTTTAACTTAGTTCTGTGATTAGATTTTTAATTGCTTCTCTGCTCACTCTTATTACAACAATTGTTGTAAAAAGTTTCAAAGCACCATATACTCTATTCACCCCCCCTCTAGAGTATATCAGATCTAGCTGCACTTTCAAGTCCCCTGTTTAAAAGACTGTGTAGCTTTCTTCTCCTTTTCTGAAGTTGAGCAGCACGCACCGTGTCATAAACTTCATTGACCACTACTTCTCGGACGCGAAGACGACCTCTGTCGAGCTCAAGGCCTTCGAGGCGCGGTATCTCCCTACCGGCTATATGGTGTGGCAACCCATAAACCAAGAGGGCATCAACATGTTTTTTGAGGATGAGCTTGCTTTTCCTTTAGCTAACTTCGAGGGGGGATTGCGGCTTCCCCTATGGCCCGAGATAAACCAGGTCCTCAAATACTTCGGGCTAGTCCCGACCCAGATAAACGCCAATGACATCAATGCCCTGGTCGCCTTATCGTGCTACATGTATGAGGAGGCGGTCGATTTTAACCTCACAGCTTTTCGCAAGATCCTGAACCTGAAGGTGACCCACGACGATGTCGTCTTTTTCTCCAGCACTTGCGTCAGGCTCTCAGAGACACTAAACAAAGTCCGTCATTGGACTCCCAAATTCATCTTTGTGCGCGGTTCGTTCGGGATGTCTCTGCTTGCGCCGATTGAATGGAGCGAGGGTGTCTTCAAGCCGCCTCGTGTGGATGGCGAGCCCCTTGCCCTCTACCAAATGTTGAAGTGCAAGGAGTTCGATGTCCTGTACTTGAGGTAGTGGCAGGACCTGCTCGCCTTCATCATGCCCGAGACTGGTATGGACTCACCAACTTTCTATTCGCACCAACACGATGTTCTTGCTACTTACTTTGTGCTGGCAGGTGTACAAACACTACCCGTTAACTCCCGCAATCTGCGGATGCGAGAACCATCCCGAGTAAAGCCCTCGTCTCGCGACCCGGCGTGGTTCTCGTGGTGCGCGTTGGCGGCTCTTCTTCAGCACCTTCCAAGGGGAATGAGAAAAAACTCACCCTACATATACCCCTCCCCTGAGCCGAAGCTCAAGAAGCCAAGAACTAGCAGGCTGAGCATCGCAACCCCCCGGGGGAAAGCGAAGAAGACCCCTGGCACCAAGGCGCACGTAAAGCTGCCGAGAAGTAGCAAGAGGAGAACCCCAACAAACACCTCAACTTTGGGTTAGGGATGTGCGCCGAAGACGTGGTGGGAGACATCCTCCTCCAATGGAATGAGGGGATGCACTATGTGACTTTGAGCTCGCGGCTCCCCTCCTGGATGGAAGACGAGGACCCAGATGATGATGCCTTTAACGTCCTGTTAGAACTCTACGACCAGGAGGATGCGGTAGTGTTTGCGAGTACCTCCATTCGCGAGTTTGTCAACTGTGGTTGTCGCTCTGTCCTGCGCTCTGCCAAAACCTTCCATCAGATAGCGAGGCAGGTCCTCAGTATAAATCGCAAGTTGACAGGGACCCAAGATGCCCTTCGCGACTTCGAAGACGAACTGGTGAAAACCAGAGGCGAGCTTGCGCCGACCCGCTAAATCACCGTGTCAGCCTCTAATGAAATTCATTTCCTTTTTGTTAGACACACCACATAGATAAATCAATCCAATTCCATCGAAGCATTTTTACCTTTGTACGAAGAGTTATGACATGAGTGAAAATATAAAAGAAAAATAGTATATTTAGTAGAGTGGAAAAAATTAATTTAGCAAGTTATCAATTGTCACTATTTTGCGAAAGTCTATATTAAGATGCAAGAAGTGTGTTGTGGTTTATCTTACACACTTATGTAAGAATGTCAGAAATTCATTTCCTTTTAGCTTACTAAGTTGTGACAGAATTTATGGTAACTAGTAATGCTCTTAGTTTTTGTATTTCATGATAATAAATAAAAAAAATATTACATAACACACATGAAATTGAATCATCGGTAACATACAAATTTATGTTAAATGTTAATTAAATTAGTATAATTCAACATACAGATTTGTGCACAAAAACTTACCTCTTAACGCACGAACAAAATCAGTTAAAGATGGTGAATGCAAATAAAGCAAGCAACAAAAAATCAAAGCTTGAAATATGTCTCAGACTAGTGTCCTCTAGTGGGTGACATAATGTAATGTCCGTACCAACCACTAGATGATCACTTTAGAAGGGGCATGGGACTATGGGAGGTATATTTTCCCTCATGTTTGATAAAGGCACACCATCATACTCATGTACAACAATACACATGAGCCTCTTGTTGGGGAGTTGACACCCTATACAAAGATTAACATATTCAAGTCCGTGTATGTGGCCAAAATACACTAGAACACATATGTTTGCTAGTAGGGACTCAGATCATTAGAATGTGCATACAAATTTACTTACCTAAGAATGAGATATAAGACATATCAATTCCATATGTAAGTTGAAATCCAAAAAATTCTATAGGTTAATGATTTCGAAATTTAGAAGAAAATTTAGTTTAAGATCGTGTAATTGATCAGACATTTAATAGTTCAAGTACTTTATAGAAAAGCGAACATGCTTTATACTTACTAATATAAAATGTTATTTTAAAAGCATGCTCATATAATTTGATTAAAAATATTTTGCATCACTTGGGAAAAATCTTTCTTGCTCGTTTGTGGATTGATCCGTTTTTAGAATTTTCATTTCTAGGATCACGGGTTAGGTTGTTCGGTCATACTTCCTAATTAACTTTGTGTTTCAGTTGTGAGGTATTTCTCTATTTTTCTTTCTAGTCATTTACCTTCGCTATAAACTGTAGTTATTCATGTTATGATACTAATTTTATACTGCTTATTTGTTTTCTTCACATCATAAGTTTCAGATAGGCTTCTGAATTGATGTCAAACTAGGTAGAGTATTACAATTGGTATCAAAGCTAGATTATGCTCCCATGACTCAATAAAATTCATAGAGCCTAGGATTTCATTCAAATCTCTCCTTTGATGTTAGAGTCATTAAGTCATAATCTATAAGTTTAAGTAATAGTGATATCAGATGCTTTCTTAACTAAGTTTAAAGTTGGACACTTGGTTGATCTCAAATACTTTGGTGTCTCTTGTTCCTTTAGTGTCAGAAGTGATTATCGATAAGAATGTGACCCGACACTCTTTAACTATGGTACTCTCTAAAGCCAATCTTGAATTCTTCACAACTTATATGACAAATTATAGATCATGTCACTTGAAGTAACTTCCTCAAATTAGCATGTGACCTCTTTCAAGATTGACATATATAGAAGAAGAACCTCAAGATAATATCTTGTTCAATTACGAATTCTTGCATTTATGACAGTCTGCAAAGTATCGTTAAGAAATCAAAATTCTTAGGGTCAACACTCATCCATGATATGGTAGGATTCAATATATTTTAGACGAATTAGTTATCACCTCATCTTGTCAACTTTTTCATTCTGAATTGTACAACCCCGTATTCGCGAAGAGTGGGCCCAAAACAAAGCAGGCTCATTTTTAAGCTTTTCGGAGATTTTGCACTCTCGGTGACCAATTTTGGCTCTAGCTTGGAAACATACTAGTAGGGGGAGGAAAAATCGGCCTCCTCCAGTGACCCTTTTTTTTGGGGGGGGGGGGGGGGTCAGGGGTTTCGCCCCTGCCCGCGGCTTGGTGGGGCGAGACCGGCCAAGGCCGGGGGTCTCGCCCCTGCCCGCGGCTTGGTGGGGAGAGACCGGCCAAGGCCGGGGGTCTCGCCCCTTCCCGCGGTTTGGTGGGGCGAGACCGCCCAAGGCCGGGGGTCTCGCCCCTGCCCACGGCTTGGTGGGGCGGGATCGGCCAAGGCCGGGGGTCTCGCCCCTGCCCGCGGCTTGGTGGGGCGAGACCGGCCAAGGCTGGGGGTCTCGCCCCTGCCCGCGGCTTGGTGGGGCGAGACCGGCCAAGGCCGGGGGTCTCGCCCCTGCCCGCGGCTTGGTGGGGCGAGACCGGCCAAGGCCGGGGTCTCGCCCCTGCCCTCGTCGCCCCTGTGCTCGGCCCTAGGTGGATGAGGGGCGGGGTGGTTTTTACCCCTTTGCCCCTCGGCGTGGCTGTTTTCTATTGGCCCAAGGTGTTTTTGGCGTAGGGGTATTTCGGGCATTTTGGCCCATGGGATTTGGAAAACTATAAATAGACCCCTTGGGTGCCTTTGGAAGAGAGACTTTTCCTTGCTTCCTCCTCCCTTAGCTTCTTCTTGGTAGAGTAGAGAGAGCTCCTCCAAGGCACCCTAGCTCGAGCATTGGCTAGGGAGGAGAAGTGCTCAGGTAGCCTTTCGGGTATGAGGTGGGACCTCCGCGCTAGAGCCGAGGGTCTGTTTCTAGCTTCTTGATCTTTGGTCCGTGACGTTCCTCCGGGTGTAGTAGGTGTGAGGTCACCCCTTTCCAGGGACCCCGAACTCCACAGAGGCCATTTTTGGCATTAACACTTTGGTGCGGTGAGCGTGGAGAGTGACCAGCACAGAAGATCTCGGGAGAGTGTCATGACTAGAGGTCAGGGAGGTAGTGATGATCTCGGCGAGCTCCACAGCTCATGACCCTTTGTGGGGAGGCAAGAGTTCATGGCCTCCATCCAAGGCATCATGGAGATGCTGCGAAGCATTGCTCCTCAAGGTGGCAGCTCCACCCCAACCCCCCAGGAGCTAGATCCCCTCCCTCACGACGAGTCGGCTCCCAGGGGTCTAGGCGAGATGACCCAAGCGGGGGGAGAAGGAAGTGCACCAGGAAGAAAGCCAGGGAAGGAGAGGATGGGAGATGGGGTCGAGCGAGACCTCACCGGTCGGGAGCTGTTCTCCAGCCCGACGAGTGCCAGCCTCCCAGGCGAGCAGGTCGCGCGAGTAGAAGTGGCGAGACCACCCCTTAGGGGGTCACCCTTCAGCGAGCTAATCATCTCAGCTCCCGTTCCCGAGGGGTTTAGAGAGCCAGACATGGCTTACTACACCGGGAAGGATGACCCCGTCCAGCATCTACAGTGGTTCGAGGATGCCGTCTCCATCAGGATAATGACGGATGCCTTCAAGTGTCGCCTCTTTGCGATCACGTTGAAGGAGAAGGCAAGGGACTGGTTCCATCAACTCCCTCCGAGGTCGATCTATGGGTTCGAGGACTTGAGCCGCAGCTTCCAGCTTCGCTTCTACACCTCCAAGAAGCGGAAGAGGAGTCCCGAGTCCATCTTCCTGATAAGGGAGGGGGCCGAGGAGTCGCTGGCCCGTTACGTAGACAGGTTCCAAGAAGAGATCATGGAGGTCCAGGAGATGCCAGGGTATGCTCACCAGATGGCCTTCACCGTTGGGCTGAAGGAGGGCTTCTTCAAGATGGGCTTGACCCGGAATGCCCCCCTTTCCTTCGAGGAGCTGATGGAAAGGGCGGCAGAGGAGATAGCCATGGAGGCAGCCAACCCGGTATTTGTTAAGAAGTTGGCAAAGCTGACAGAGACGGAGTCAAAGGAGCAATGTGGCTCAAGACATCAGGAAGGAAGAAGGAGAGAGGAGCGGAGAGCGCAGGAGGGTCCAGAGCCAGGTTGGAGGCAGCAGGGAGGACCCGTACAGGGCCCGTGAAGAGGTTACATCCAAGATGGGGGAAACTTCCATGGGGGCCAAGGGAGGTTCAACTTCCAGAGGCAAGCCCCTAGGCAGCTCCTACCCCCACCACAGCAAGCAATGGAGATTGGTCGAAGGGAGAGGAGGAACCGCCAGGGAAGGAGAAGGGTTAGGGTAGAGTTGCCATACTGTGACTTCCACCAGGTGGATGGGCACGCCACAGCTACCTGCCCCGAGTTCCTGGAGGTGAGGGGGGCGAGAGGCCCTGCCAAGCCACAACCACCAGTGCGGGTTGAAGAGGTTCTGCCCAGAGAAGGAGGGGATGATGCGTGTGAGGACCGGGTCGATGTCGGACCCCGAGGCGGTATAGCGGTGATCCACGGTGGGGTGGGGCTTGAGGCCACTCGGAAGGCAAGCCTCCATGTCATGTACCGAAGGAGCGTCGCCTCAACCTCCCAGACATCGCCCCAGGAGGAGAAGATCACCTTCTCGGTGAAGGACCTGCCGGATCATGAGGATCCGTTCTGTGATGCGTTGGTCATCCAGACGGCCATCGAAGGCTACACCATCTCCCGGATCTTGGTTGACAATGGGAGCTCTATCAAAGTCGTTTTCAGGAAGGCATTTGACGAGATGAATGTAGAACCAAGGAGGGTGTTGGCCTCAGACGGACACCTGTTTGGATTTTTAGGGGAGAGGAAGGAAGTGGAAGGTGGAGTCAGACTCCAAGTAAAGTTGGGAGGCGCTTCAAGGAACTGCCGGTTCGTCATTGTTGACGCTCCAAGCAGCTACAACGCCATCTTAGGAAGGCCCCTCATCAGCGCCTTCTGTTGCGTGCCATCTTCCTTCCACCAGTGCCTCAAGTTCAGCTCCGGAGGGATCCAGGTCAGAGTCAAGGGAGACTCCAGGATGGCAAGGCAGTGGTACGTCACGACCGTCAACACCATCTCTTGGTTGGCCAAGGCAGAGGAGATGGAGAAGGTCATGGAGAGCTTGAGCAAGATGGAAGTGTCCGAGGAAAAGGAAGCGGAAGACGGTCATCATGCCCAGGCCCCCTAAGGGTGTCTCGCCTTGCGGTAGTTTTTTCCCTTTTCTTGTCTTGTAACAAGTGCTACCCCTGAACAACTAAGTCAGGGGACCATGTAACTCATGTTTTTTTCCCGTTTGAGGATGTAGGATTTGGTAAGGTTTGATTGAGATGCCTAGTCCTTTTGCTCCGAGACGGTCTCGCTGCCCAGACTCTCAATAACTGGGCAGGGTCGGTGGTACCTCTCGTGGATGCCTGTGGGTCTCACCTCGAGATGGATTCTGCTGCCAGACTCTCACCTAGCTGGCAGGGCAGGTTGATCTCTCGGAGGGTGGGGTAGGTCTCACCTCGAGATGGATTCCGCTGCCAGGCTCTCACCTAGCTAGCAGGGCAGGTTGATCTCTCGGAGGGTGGGGTAAGTCTCACCTCGAGATGGATTCCGCTGTGAGGCTCTCACCTAGCTGGCAGGGCAGGTTGATCTCTCGGAGGGTGGGGTAGGTCTCACCTCGAGATGGATTCCGCTGCCAGGCTCTCACCTAGCTGGCAGGGCAGGTTGATCTCTCGGAGGGTGGGGTAGGTCTCACCTCGATATGGATTCTGCTGCCAGGCTCTCACCTACCTGGCAGGGCAGGTTGATCTCTCGGAGGGTGGGGAAGGTCTCACCTCGAGATGGATTCCGCTGTCAGGCTCTCACCTAGCTGGCAGGGCAGGTTGATCTCTCGGAGGGTGGGGTAGGTCTCACCTCGAGATGGATTCTGCTACCAGGCTCTCACCTAGCTGGCATGACAGGTTGATCTCTCGGAGGGTGGGGTAGGTCTCACCTCGAGATGGATTCCGCTGCCAGGCTCTCACCTAGCTGGCAGGGCAGGTTGATCTCCCGGAGGGTGGGGAAGGTCTCACCTCGAGATGGATTCCGCTGTCAGGCTCTCACCTAGCTGGTAGGGCAGGTTGATCTCTCAGAGGGTGGGGTAGGTCTCACCTCGAGATGGATTCCCCTGCCAGACTCTCACCTAGCTGGCAGGGCAGGTTGATCTCTCGGAGGGTGGGGTAGGTCTCACCTCGAGATGGATTCCGCTGTCAGGCTCTCACCTAGCTGGCAGGGCAGGTTGATCTCTCGGAGTGTGGGGTAGGTATCACCTCGAGATGGATTCCACTGCCAGGCTCTCACCTAGTTGGCAGGGCAGGTTGATCTCTCGGAGGGTGGGGTAAGTCTCACCTCGAGATGGATTCCGCTGTCAGGCTCTCACCTAGCTGACAGGGCAGGTTGATCTCTCGGAAGGTGGGGAAGGTCTCACCTCGAGATGGATTCCGCTGTCAGGCTCTCACCTAGCTGGCAGGGTAGGTTGATCTCTCAGAGGGTGGGGTAGGTCTCACCTCGAGATGGATTCCGCTGTCAGGCTCTCACCTAGCTGGCAGGGCAGGTTGATCTCTCGGAGGGTGGGGTAGGTCTCACCTCGAGATGGATTTCGCTGCCAGGCTCCCACCTAGCTGGCAGGGCAGGTTGATCTCTCGGAGGGTGGGGTAGGTCTTACCTCGAGATGGATTCCGTTGTCAGGCTCTCACCTAGCTGGCAGGGCAGGTTGATCTCTCGGAGGGTGGGGTAGGTCTCACCTCGAGATGGATTCCGCTACCAGGCTCTCACCTAGCTGGCAGGGCAGGTTGATCTCTCGGAGGGTGGGGTAGGTCTCATCTCGAGATGGATTCCGCTGCCAGGCTCTCACCTAGCTGGCAGGGCAGGTTGATCTCTCGGAGGGTGGGGTAGCTCTCAACTCGAGATGGATTCCGCTGTCAGGCTCTCACCTAGCTGGCAGGGCAGGTTGATCTCTCGGAGGGTGGGGTAGGTCTCACTTCGAGATGGATTCCGCTGCCAGGCTCTCACCTAGCTGGCAGGGCAGGTTGATCTCTCGAAGGGTGGGGTAAGTCTCACCTCGAGATGGATTCCGCTGTCAGGCTCTCACCTAGCTGACAAGGCAGGTTGATCTCTCGGAGGGTGGGGAAGGTCTCACCTCGAGATGGATTCTGCTGTCAGGCTCTCACCTAGCTGGCAGGGCAGGTTGATCTCTCGGAAGGTGGGGTAGGTCTTGCTCTGATAGTGATTCCGCGGCCAGGCTCCCACTAGCTGGTAGGGCAGGTTGACCCCTCTAGGAGGTGAAGTGTCCTTTACTCGGAGGAGGTCTCGCCACCCAGGCTCCCATAGCTGGCATGGCAGGTTGACCCAGCAGGAAGGTTACACTCCGCGAATACGTTGGGTTGGATGTTTCTTTCCGAGCTTGTGTCAACCTCGAAAAGAGCGGGGACTGTGTACAACCCCGTATTCGCGAAGAGTGGGCCCAAAACAAAGCAGGCTTGTTTTTAAGCTTTTCGGAGATTTTGCACTCTCGGTGGCCAATTTTGGCTCTAGCTTGGAAACATAGTAGTAGGGGGAGGAAAAATCGGCCTCCTCCAGTGGCCCTTTTTTTTGGGGGGGGGGGGGGGGGTCAGGGGTCTCGCCCCTGCCTCCCCTGCCCGCGGCTTGGTGGGGCGAGACCGACCAAGGCCGGGGGTCTCGCCCCTGCCTGAGGCATGGTGGGGTGAGACCGACTAAGGCCGGGGGTCTCGCCCCTGCCCGCGGCTTGGTGGGGCGAGATCGCCCAAGGCCGGGGGTCTCGCCCTTGCCCACGGCTTGGTGGGGCGAGACCGGCTAAGGCCGGGGGTCTCGCCCCTGCCCTCGTCGCCCCTGTGCTCGGCCCCTAGGTGGATGAGGGGCGGGGTGGTTTTTACCCCTTTAAACCTCGGCGTGGCTGTTTTCTATTGGCCCAAGCTATTTTTGGCGTAGGGGTATTTCAGGCATTTTGGCCCATGGGATTTGGAAAACTATAAATAGACCCCCTTGGGTGCCTTTGGAAGAGAGACTTTTCTTTGCTTCCTCCTCCCTTAGCTTCTTCTTGGTAGAGTAGAGAGTGCTCCTCCAAGGCACCCTAGCTCGAGCATTGGCTAGGGAGGGGAAGTGCTCAGCTAGCCTTCCGGGTGTGAGGTGGGACCTCCGCGCTAGAGCCGACAGTCTGTTTCTAGCTTTTTGATCTTTGGTCCGTGACGTTCCTCCGGGTGTAGTAGGTGTGAGGTCATCCCTTTCCAGGGACCCCGAACTCCACAGAGGCCATTTTTAGCTTCAACATGAATCATGTTCCATTCTCCTTAGTATGAGATCGTCACAATCGTTTATAGTAGAATCTTTTGCTTATAGTCGAGCTCATAATCAGTCGTGTGGTGTTCATGTTAGAAGCCCCAGTGTCGAATGACACTCTTAGCAGACTAGCCATCAATGTAAATCATGTTAACACTTGAAAGGTTTGAATCTACAGTAAAACATTGCATCCCTCCTATAACAAAGTTTGATATAATGAGGAGTATGAATTGATTATCAGAAGACAAAGTTGGATCACTAATAGAATCAAGAGTGAGAAGGGAGAGGAGAGCAGTGTACACTGTGTCGCAAACTTCATTGACCACTACTTCTCGGACGCGAAGACGACCTCTGTCGAGCTCAGGGCTTTCGAGGCGAGGTATCTCCCTACCGGATATATGGCGAGGCGACCCCTAACCCAAGAGGGCATCAACATGTTTTTTGAGGATGAGCTTGCTTTTTCTTTAGCTAACTTCGAGGCGGGATTGCGGCTTCCCCTATGGCCCGAGATAAACCAGGTCCTCAAATACTTTGGGCTAGTCCCGACCCAGATAAACTCAAACGACATCAATGCACTGGTCGCCTTCTCGTGCTACATGTATGAGGAGGGGGTCGATTTTAACCTCACAGCCTTTCGCAAGATCCTGAACCTGAAGGTGACCCACGACGATGTCGTCTTTTTCTTCAGCGCTTGCGTCAGGCTCTCGGAGACACTGAACAAAGTTCGTCATTGGACTGACAAATTCATCTTTGTACGCAGCTCGTTCGGTATGTTTCCGCTTGCGCCGGTTGAATGGAGAGAGGGTGTCCTCAAGCCGCCTCGTGTGGACGGCGAGCCCCTTGACCTCTACAAAATGTTGAAGGGCAAGGAGTTCGATGTCCTGTACTTGAGGCAGTGGCAGGACCAACTCACCTTCATCATGCCTGAGACTGGTATGGACTCGCCAGCTTTCTGTTCGCGCCAACACGATGTTCTTGCTACTTACTTTGTGCTTGCGGGTGTACGGACACTACCCGTTAACCCCCGCCATCTGCGGATGCGAGAACCATCCAGAGTAAAGCCCTCGTATCGCGACCCAGCGTGGTTCCCGTGGTGCGCGTTGGCGGCTCTTCTTCAGCACCTTCCAAGGGGAATGAGAAAACTCACCCTACATATACGCCTCCCCCGATCCAAAGCTCAAGAATCCAAGAACTAGCGAGCTGAGCATCGCAACCCCCCGAGAGAAAGCGGAGAAGACCCCTGGCACCACGGCATGCAGTAAAGCCGCCGAGAAGTAGCAAGAGGAGAACCCCAACTAACACCTCAACTTTGGAGGGAGACGTCCTCCTCCAATGGAATGAGGGGATGCACTATGTGACTTTGAGCTCGCGGCTCCCCTCTTGGATGGAAGACGAGGACCCAGATGACGATGCCTTTAACGTCCTGTTAGGACTCTACGACCAGGAGGATGCGGCAGTGTTTGCGAGTACCCCAATTCGCGAGTTTGTCAACCGCGGTAGCCGCTCTGTCCTGCGCTCTGCCAAAATCTTCCATCAGATAGTGAGGCAGGTCCTCAGTATAAATCGCAAGTTGACAGGTCCTCAGTACCAATTGGCGAGCTCGCGTCGGCCCGCTAAGTCATCGTGTCGGCCTCTAATTAGGTATTTATTCTGCCTTGATTATGAGTTTAAATGTGATTTAAAACTCTTCCTTTCGCAAGACACCGAGCACGTGTGGGTTGAGAGGATCTGCAAGCTAAAGGATGTTAATAATTAGTTCCGTTTTTTTTAATTAAGTCTTATTTCAGTTTCTGGTAGAGAATAAAGTCTAATATGGGCGTTTCATAAGTTTTGATCTTTCCGCATTTAAGCTGTTTCAGTTTTTTTTTGTTAATTAGTCATTTAATTTTCTTTCCCTTGTAAGTCTTTGTTCTGCCTATATATGTAACACTGGTTTTAAGTAATAAAAGACCAACAGAAGCTTTCTTCCTATCAAAATTCTGCCATTGTTATTTTCAGTTATGTTCTAATATTTGGTATCAGAGCTAGACATCGCCGCCACAGACCATCGTTCTCGGGAGGAGATCTATGGCGACATCTTTGAAAAACGATGTGCTCAAATACCCGGTGCTCACGAGGAGCAACTACGGCATCTGGGCTATCAGAATGAGGGGGATCCTCGATGTTCAAGATGCGTTGGAGGCGGTGGAACCAATCGATCCAACGGCAAAAGTGGATGCGAAAAAGAACAAAATAGCTTTTTCGGCCATCCAACAAGCACTTCCAGATGACGTTCTCCAGATGGTTGCGGAGAAGAAAACTGCGAAGGATATATGGGACATGCTTAGGATCATGTACCCAGGCGCGGACCGCGTCAAGGATGCAAAGATTCAAACTCTGCAGACGGAGTTTGAGATGCTTCGCAAGAAGGAGACGAATTCAATAGATGATTTCACAATGAAGCTCACCACCAATGTCAACATGCAAAGGGCGTTGGGAGGAGAGGTAGCAGAGGCTGCGGTTGTGAAGAAGTTCTTGTGGTCCGTCCCATTGAAGTTCGTCCAGATTGCTTCGACGATAGAGCAATTTGGCGACTTCAAGACGATGACCGTAGAGGAAGTTGTCGGTCGTCTCAAGACTCATGAAGAGCGTGTTGGTGGGGATACCAACAAAGACGAGGAGAAACTTCTCTTGATGATGAGAGAGTTTATGGCTCGTGACAAGAAGCCATCCAATGGTGGCGGACACCAAACCGGCGGCCGTGGAGGCCGTGGATGCCGTGGCCGTGGACGAGGGCGAGACGAACAACATCGCAACAACGACCGATGGGAAGGTCAAGATCGCAATAACGGTGTTAAAGACAAGTCAAGAGACGAGTGCTTCTATTGCCACAAGATTGACCACTTTGCCGCGGAGTGCCGCTCACAGAAGAGGGACAAAGAGGAGAAAGCGCACATGGCCAAAACCTTCGAGGATCTTGAACCGGCCCTTTTATTGGCGGAGGGCGAAGAAGATCACTCAAAAATAGTATGTTCTAATCTTCTCCTTAATGAAGAGAATGTGCAACCAAGCATTTTTCCCTGCGACGTGGAGAAATCAGTTTGGTACCTTGATACGGGGGATAGCAACCATATGACGGGTTGCAAGGATTACTTCTCCTCGCTAGATGAGATGGTGAGAGGCAAGGTGAAGTTTGGCAATGGCTCTTCAGTGGAGATATGTGATCGGGGAGCGGTCTTCTTCAAAGACCAAAAGGAGAAGCACAAAGTCTTCACAAACATCTACTACATTCTGAAACTCCGCACAAACATTGTGAGTTTAGGACAATTGGAGGAAAACGGATGCAAGATCGTCATGGAGGACGTATTCTTGTGTCTATTTGATCAAGAGAGGCGTCTCTTGGCGAAGGTGGAGAGGTCCAAGAATCGTCTCTACATCCTAAATATGAAGACGGATGCTCTGGTGGCCTTGCTAGCAGAGAAATACAGAGACGAGGCGTGGCTATGGCATGCTAGATAGGGACACCTCAATTTTCGGGCACTTCACGATATGGGGCGTTTCAAGATGGTGGAGAAGATGCCCTCCATTGAGCACTCACAAGAATTTTGCGACGGGTGATTGGTGGCGAAGTAAAGGCGACTACCATTTCCGAACATTGCGGCAGATCATGCATCAATTCCTCTTCAATTGGTGCAAGGAGATTTGTGTGGACCCATCAATCCGACCACCCCGGGAGGTAAAAACTATTTTTTCTTGCTAGTGGATGATCATAGCTAGTTCATGTGGGTGGAATTATTAAAATCCAAAGATGAGGCTTTGGATGCATTCAAGAAGCTAAAGGCACGAGCGGAGATGGCAACGGAGTTCAAAGTGAAAGGATTCCGTTGCGATCGAGGTGGGGAGTTCACCTCCAAGGGGTTTGATGCCTATTGTGACGAAGTCGGGATCAAACGATTTCTCACAGCCCCTAATTCTCTGCAACAGAACGACGTGGTGGAGCGTCGAAATCAAACAATCATGGGGATGGTTCGCAGTCTTCTCAAGTGCAAAAACGTGTCGGAAAAGTTTTGGGGAGAAGCGTTAGCAACCGCGGTGCATCTTCTTAACCGGGCGGCCACTCATAGTGTTGTTGGGAAGACGCCTTACGAGGCGTTCTACGGAAGGAAACCAAAAGTGCACTACCTTCGCACTTTCGGTTGTCTTGCGTATGCGAAGACAACAAAGCCAAAACTTGCAAAACTGGAAGATCGGGGCACCAAGATGGTACTCATCGGCTACGAAGAGGGCTCTAAAGCATATCGGCTGTTCAATCCAGAGACGGGCAAACTCGTGATAAGCCGTGATGTAGTCTTTAGCGAAGTGGGACTGGGAAGAGAAAGCTGGTGAAATGCTCTCTGGCTGCGATCAGTTTTTGACGATAGAAGGAGCATCAGCTCCTCTCGCTGCACTCGTACCAGCCACACCCACCGGCGATGGGTCGGCCTCCCCCCACTGTAGCTCTCTCGCGACTAGCAGCTCGTCCGCAGCCTGCAGCTCTCCCGCGACCAGCGGCTCACCCGCGGCCAGTACCTCCCCCACTTCCGAGGCGACGTCGAGCTGAAGCGGACCGATTCGATTCCGGTCTGTTGAGGAGATCTATGACGAAACTGAAATCATGGAACCACTGCAGGAGTCTTTCGCAGCTGAGCTCTGTTTTCTCGCAGCAGGGGAACCAGCAACGTTCCAGGAAGCCATTGATGAACCAAGTTGGAGACGAGCTATGGAAGAGGAGCTACCCGCCATCCAGGACAATAACACTTGGGAGATCACCACCCTCCCGAATGGTCAAAAATCCATTGGACTCAAGTGGGTTTTCAAGACGAAGCGGGATCCGGAGGGAAACATTATGAAGCATAAAGCTCGACTTGTGGCGAAGGGGTATGTGCAGCGACATGGGGTTGACTTCGACGAGGTTTTCGCACCCGTGGCAAGATTGGAGACGGTCCGTTTGCTCATCGCTTTGGCAGCGGAGGAAGGATGGGATATCCACCACATGGACGTCAAATCGGCATTTCTTAATGGGGATATAGTCGAATAGGTATACGTCTCTCAACCTCCCGGTTTTGTCATTGCTGGAGAAGAACACAAGGTGCTGAAGCTCAAGAAGGTGTTGTATGGCCTTCGACAAGCCCCGCGGGCTTGGAATTTCAAGCTGGATCAAAGTCTATCCTCATTGGATTTTGAGAGGAGTCCGACTGAGCATGCCGTCTACAAGCAAGTTGTGGGAGATACCAACTTGCTGGTTGGAGTCTATGTGGATGATTTCATCATCACCGGGTCAAGCGGCGTGGAGGTGGACAAGTTCAAAGCTCAGATGAAGGAATTTTTCTGCATGAACGATCTCGGATTGCTCACCTACTACTTGGGGATAGAGGTATCCCAAACACCTCAGGAAATTACCCTTTGTCAGTCTTCGTATACATTAAAAATTCTTTAGAAATTTGGGATGCGAGACTGCAATAGCGCTCAAGTTCCAATGGAACCAAGGCTCAAATTGAGCAAGACCGGCGATTATCCTTTGGTGGATCCTACGGAGTATAGGAGCGCAATAGGATGCTTGAGATATTTGGTGAATACGCGTCCGGATATTGCATATGCCGTTGGGATTGCAAGCAGGTTCATGGAAAAGCCAAACACCCAGCACTTTGCGGCGGTGAAGCAGATTTTGCGGTATTTAAAAGGTACGAGCGGGTTTGGTCTTTCTTATGAAAGGAATATTCGTGGAGGAACGAAACTTGTTGGCTACTGCGATAGTGATCATGGAGGGAGCATTGATGATAGGAAAAGCACTACGGGAGTTGTATACTTCCTAGGCCGGAACATCATCACTTGGATGTCGCAAAAGCAACGGGTTGTAGCCTTATCTTCTTGCGAGGCTGAATACATATCAGCTTCGATTGCGGCACAGCAAGGAGTATGGTTACTCAACCTACTTGATGATATTCAGAAGAGGATTAGGTGCAAAGCAACACTCTTTGTTGATAACAAATCGGCAATTGCACTAACCAAGAACCCCGTATATCATGATCGGTCAAAACACATTGATACTCGTTATCACTACATTCTGGACTGCGTGGAGCGTGGGATGATCAAAGTCGAGTATGTACATACTAACGACCAACTTGCTGACATATTCACTAAGGCACTCGCAAGAAACAAGTTTGTTGAAATGCGGGAGCGACTTCGAGTGCGGGACGTGAAGAACAAAACTAATTAGGGGTTGAATGTTAATAATTAGTTCCATTTTTTTAATTAAGTCTTATTTCAGTTTCTGGTAGAGAATAAAGTCCAATATGGGCGTTTCATAAGTTTTGATCTTTCCACATTTAAGCTGTTTCAGTTTTTTTTGTTAATTAGGCATTTAATTTTCTTTCTCTTGTAAGTCTTTGTTCTGCCTATATATATGACACTGGTTTTAAGTAATAAAAGACCAACAGAAGCTTTCTTCCTATCAAAATTCTGCCATTGTTATTTTCAGTTATGTTCTAACAAAGGAGGAGTTGCGTGTCGCTCGAAGCTCTAATGATGACCTCGCCAATTGGTTGGGCGAGTCGGAATCAAAACTGCTGGAATGCCAGCGACAACTCGTCGAGAATTCTGAAAGTGGCGCCGCTCCCGGGCCTGTTGTCGTGGAGGCAAACGTTCACAGAGCTCTCGCAGTGATTGCTACTGGGTGATAAAAGTTAGACTGAGGAGATAGTTTTTTTTATCATTGTTGTTATATATCTATCATTAAGTGTTACACATGGGCCCTTATATAGAGTTCAGAACAGGCAGCTGTCTGGATAGGGGCAAAGGTTATTTTACAACATCTGTACATTGCAGCCCACAGTAATTACAAATACCGCTGGTATTTATTCAAGTCTTATCTTCCTCTACTGCAGGTGTAGCGCTGTCTTCGGGACCAGGTGGTAGGGCAACGTCATCATCATCCTCCCTTCGCCAAGCAGCTTGCAAGTCCGATTTTAGATCGCAGGTCGGCGAATCGAACACGATGGAGTGCCTTTGTGAGTATGTCCGCCAGTTAATCTTCAGATGCGCAGTGAGTAACATCGATTACGCCTTTTTCAATTTGATCCCGTATGAAATGGAAACGTAAATCAATGTGCTTTCTTCTTCTTTGAGTGATGGGGTTTTTTGCTATAAAGATGGCTGAGGTATTATCACATAAGATAGAAGTAGGCATGTCTTCATCTATACCTTTGATTTCGCTAAGAATTCGACGTAGCCATATGCATTCACAACCAGTTGAACTGAGAGCCATATACTATGCTTCTATGGTTGATAATGCTACAAATGGTTGTTTACGGACACCCCAAGAGATCGGTTTGGATCCCAGCAAAAATAGATAGCCAGATGTGCTCTTGCGGTCATCTATGTTGGATCCCCAATCTGAGTCTGCATAACCATGGAGCTCAGATCTGGCATCATGCTTGTATAGTAGTCCAAAATCAGTTGAGCCTTTGAGGTATCAGAGGATTCTGTGAACTGCAGAAAGATGGCTTTTGGTAGGTTTATGCATGAATCTAGCCACAATGTTGACAGCATTGGCGATATCTGGTCTTATGTTTGTCAAATACATTAATGAACCCACTATAGATCTGTATAGGGTAGCATCTACGGGTCACAGGGTAACTATTTTGAGCTGCAACTGCAAGAATAAGTCGTATGGTGTCCATACGGGCTACTGGTGCAAATGTGTCAGTGTAGTCCTCTCCCGGCTTTTGTGAGTACCCTTTAACAACTAGTCGGGCTTTATGTTTGACTAGTTCTCCATTTTCATTAAATTTTGTTTTGTACAGCCATTTGAGTCCAATAGGGAGTTTATTCGGAGGCAATGCACATAAGCTCCAAGTGTGGTTCTTATTTATTGTATCCCATTCTTCATCCATTGCTGTTTGCCATGTTGGATCACTACTAGCTTCTTCAAAAGTTGCAGGAACGGCTGTAAATAAGGCCAGTTGAGTTTGCTCATATATATCTACAAGACTTCTTATCTTTGGTTGCAATGAGGAAGGTGAAGCTATGGTGTCTTGAAGTGGAGGAGGTTCTATTTCACTTGTGGGTTGTGGAGGCACATCTGGAGTGACTTGGGTGGGGCAATATATTTGCTCAACCAGCATTTTAGGTGTAGTAGCATTCTTCTGAGCTTCTATTGTCGAGTTCCATTTAGCGGCTTCATCAAAACTAGCATTTCTGGAGATAACTAGTTTACTAGAAATGGGATTATAGAATTTGTAAGCTTTAGATTCATTGCTATAGCCTGCAAATATCAATTTCTCACTTTTAGTATCTAGTTTATCCCTATGGTCTGCAAGGGTATAAGCTATGCAACCAAATGTTTTTAGGTAATCCAAAGCTGGTTTTCTTTGAGTTAAAGCATAGTAAGGAGTACTAGAAGGTAGGGATTTGGTGCACACACGGTTTAGAATATGCACAGCTGTATGTGTTGCCTCGGCCCAAAACACTTTTGGAAGATCTTTAGCCAAGAGTAGAGCTCTGGCCATTTCCAATATGGTGCGGTTTATTCTTTCCACCACTCCATTCTGTTGTGGTGAACGAGGAGCAGTTAATTGTCTTTTAATTCCATATGTTTGGCAGAATTGCATGAAGGGATGAGAGGTAAACTCTCCTCCTCTATCTGTTCTCAGGGTTTTAATCTTCCTCCCTACATGCAATTCTACTTCATTATGAAATATCTGAAACTTTGCTAGGGCTTCACTTTTATTTGCAAGGTAATAAATCCACATATATCTAGTGCAATCATCGACAAGGAGGAAATACCTGTTGCCTCCAAACGAGGGAGTGCTGGCCGGTCCCCAAAGATCACCATGAACCAATTCCAAAGGTACTTGAGATCTGACTTTGGCCTTTTTGGGAAAGGGTAGGTGCTTAGCTTTGCTGTAAGCATAGTTTTCACAAAATTGTCTTTGCTGTTTGCTAAAATTGGGAAGGCCAGAAACAAGTTTTTTATCTTTCATCTGATAGATAGCTTGCCAATGAAGATGCCCTAGCCGATGATGCCACAACATACTATCAGTTGGAGAAGTTTGCAATTGGCAGACAAGAGCACTTTGGCTGATATTTGACATATGTAGAAGAAAAAGTTGATTATTTGTGATACTTGCTGAGGCTAAGAAGGTATCTGAGGCTTCATGTGTAATTGTCACTCCGGTGTTGGTAAATATTAAAGTATAACCTTTCTTCACTAATTGTCCAACACTTAAAAGGTTATGAGTGAGTGTTGGCACATAACATACATCATTGATATATTTTATTTCTCCTGATTGTATTGGCATGGCTATGGTACCTCTTCCTTCTATCGTTGCAGTGTGGCCATTGCCCAGCATCACTTGTGTTTTACTGACTTCATCTAACTGTGAGAAATGTAGTTTATTGTTCGTCATATGAGCAATGCGACCACTATCAAGATACCAAGAATCCTGTTTTGTAACTTCTTGTTCATTTGTTTAAAACATAGCTTCCATATTTTGCTGCGGCTGACCTTCTGACACCTTGGCTTCTTCTCTCATGTTATGCCAACACTTTTGGGCAGAGTGATTAGGAATACGACAGTGTTTGCATCTAAAGAAACAATCCTTGGAGTTATGGTTTGTCTGTTTGCATATTATGCAAAATTGCTCACTCAAACTACCCTTCTGATAGTTCCCATAATTCTTACTTCTATGTTTCTCAACATCCCATCTATTTGGTTGTTTCTGTGTTGGAGCTGTCTTAGCTGTTATCTTCATATGTTTACTGTCGTGAGGTTTAACCTTTGCAAAATTGATAGTCGATTTTGCTTGAAGGGCTTGGTCCAAAGGTTGGTTGATAATTGACAGTCTTTCTTCATGTATCTTTAATGAGCCCATAAGGGCAGTTAAAGATACAGTGGACAAGTCTTTCGATTCTTCAATTGCAGTTACAACCGGGTAGAAACTTGGAGGAAGGCTACGTAGAAGTTTGGGTACTATTTTCTTGTCTTCTATAGTATCGCCAAAACTTCTGATTTGATTAATTATGTGCAACATTCTTGCCAGTAAATCATCTACTTTTTCAGCAGGTTTCATAGCAAGGTTTTCAAATTCTCTCCAGGAGTTTGCAATTTAAAGGCAGTAACATTGGCATCACCTTTATATTCTTCTTTTAATAAATCCCATGCTTCATTTGCTGTAAATGCTCCCATAACTCGAGGGAAAATAGATTCAGAGATGCCTTGATAAATCATACAGGTTGCACGTGCATCCAGTTGTCTTTCTTCATTAGATATTCTGCTTTCTTTAGAGCCTTCAGTAGCTTTACCAGTGGTAGAAATAGTTGGACCATTTAGAACAATTTCCTATAAGCCCTGAGAAATAAATATAGCCTTCATATGTGTGCTCCAATAATCGTATTTGTCCCTGTTAAAGATGGGTATGGATGTTTGAGATAAATAAAAGGTGGAAGAAGACATAGTCTCCAATGATGTTCTCAGCAACCTGCTCTGATACCAGTGATAAAAGTTAGACTGAGGAGATAGTTTTTTTATGATTGTTGTTATATATCTATCATTAAGTGTTACACATGGGCCCTTATATAGAGTTCAGAACAGGCAGCTGTCTGGATAGGGGCAAAGGTTATTTTACAACATCTGTACATTGCAGCCCACGGTAATTACAAATACCGCTGGTATTTATTCAAGTCTTATCTTCCTCTACTGCAGGTGTAGCGCTGTCTTCGGGACCAGGTGGTAGGGCAACGTCATCATCATGGCTTGAATGAGACGGGCTTAGCCCTTACTCCAGAATTGTTGGTTCCAGAATTTTTTCCCGTGCATGCGAGTTCTCCCGCTGCGAGTCCGAAAGATGGCGAGGAGAAATGAACTTATGAATCGATGTTCCAGTTCTGTATTTTCTTAATTTGTTTACTGAATTCAAAGACAAAATATGGGCGATCCCGCTCGCAATTTATTCATTTATTACACACGATGCTTATTACTTGTGTTGGCTTGTTTATTTTCTCTATATTTGCAAATATGGTTGCTTTATCCCTTCATTTTCTTCTCGCTAGACCCATGTGAGTTTATGCTCGCCTTGCGATTAGTTAGGCTTCATTAGATTTTCGCCCCGCTTTGGCCAAGTTATCGCCCACGCGTTGACGCTTGGCCAGCAAGCCATTTTTGACTCGCACTATTATAGGTCTTCATCTTCTCGGTGCCTCGTGGGGCACTGCCCTAACACACCGTCCTTGTATAAAGAGCGGCTATCTTAGCTTCAATCATGGATACCAGAGGTCTAAATCCCTTCTGGGTCATTTCATGAAACAACTTACCCGCATGGGAGAACTCATCGTCCTTGTATAAATCAGTTATCATGGCTTCATAGCTCGCAGGGCTTCGAACCCCATGCACTACAAGAGCCTCGTCAATTGTCCTTTTCATCTCCACTAGTGTAGTGGCACCGGATAGTACTGGCCTTTGGAAGGCTCGCCTCGTGCTCGGCGACCGGAGCCCCTTCTTCAGCACCTTGCCAAGTATCTCCTCGACCAATTTGACTCTGCCTGCGGCGCAGAGGGCCTCAAGTAAAGTGCGGTAGATGACCACATCAGCGTCGCAGCCCTTCCGAGATATTCTCCACAGCATGGAGTAGAGGAGGTGCAAGACGTCGTCTAGCCGGCCGGTGTCACAGAGGCCTTTCATTAGGATAGGAGCTCGCGTAGGGACATGGACTACGACAATAACATAGCTCGAGGACTTCTACTCACTCGAGGGGGCAAGTAGCTAGAGTGCGAGAGAGAAGCTCACACAGGGACCTAAACTAGGACAACAACACAACTCGGGGACTTCTACTCACTCGAGGGGGCAAGTGGCCGGTGTGCGGGAGAGAAGCTCCTGCAGGGACCTGGACTACGACAACCAGTGGCGGAACTGGGATTTTGAAGTCGCACGGGCACAATTTAAGTACTGTCAATTTCGGGGGGTTCGGGGGGCAGCGCCCCTGAGCGGGGGTTCGGGGGCAGCGCCCTTGAATTTTGTTTTTCGCAAAGATATTTATGTAAGGAAAATATTGAACACAATATTACAATCAAAAATTGAACACAATATTACCAAAGAAAGATTTAGATCTGAAAAACTTACAATTCAACAAGATACTTTCCGTTGACACATGCTCTGAAAACGTGAAATAATAGTTTCTGTTGTAATAGTATCAGCAACTTCTTTTTCAATGTAAGCAACCAAGCAATCATTCATCCATTCATCCCCCATTCTATTTCGCAACCGATTCTTTATGATCTTCATTGCAGAAAACGTTCTTTCAATAGTAGCTGTAGCAACTGGTAAGAGGCAAGCCAACTTCAACAATCTTAAACTAACTAATAGTGATTATCTTTTTTTTTTAATTCAACCATTTTTTTTCAGAAGGTCACTAATTCCTTTAACATCAAAAAATATGTCTGTTGATGTAGATCGCATATCAAAAATATATATGTCAAGTTGTCATTCAAGTAACTGCAACTCTATTGACGTAAAATCATACAGATATAATGCCGCAAGATGTAGTAATTTTTATTTATCATAAGAACTAAAATGATCCTTTGGGTCTAGACAAGCAACACATAACAGTAATTCTGTGTTTACTTCATCAAAGCGATCATTTAACTCATTTAGCATGCAATCAAGCACTGCATTAAAAATTTCAATCCTGAAATAATATTTATTTGTAATCTCACGTGCATTGCATCTTGATCTACCTTCCTGAACAAACTTCTCTTCCATATTAATAACTTTCATGTCATGTTTTCTACAGAAAGTTGAGACTTCGGCCATAAATATTTCCCACTCGGCTTCATCATTTCTCATCTTCAATAATAATAGTTTTGACAATTTTACGAAATGCATTGCATTTACAATATCTTGATCTTTCCTCTGCAATGCTTGAGATAGTTCATTTGTTTTTGACAAAATGCTTTTCATCAAATGAATAACAAATGCAAATTTGAAAGTCAAGATAACTTGGACAAGTGCGCTTGGCATTCCTCTTTGGTTTCCATCTGCCCCATCAACTATGATAATCTCCAGCACATTAACAATAGAAGAGAACATGCGAATAAAATTTAAAGTTGTGCCATAATGTGACCCCCACCTCGTGTCACCAGCGCATTTGAGCTCTAAAGGTTGATTCAACCCTCGTCCACTTTTCAAGTCCCCACATCCAAGCTCTGTTGCAACTCGATCAACTTCCAAGGCTCTAAGAGAATCACGGCGTTTACAAGAGCCACCAACAACATTCATTTCTGTGTTAATAAGTGTGAAAAGCTCAGCAATATCAGAATTTTTTTCTGCAACAGCTACCAGTACCAATTGTAGTTGATGTGCAAAATAGTGAACATAGAAAGCGCAACTGTTCTCATTCAAAATTAAAGCTTTTAACCCCCTGAAACACGATCTCCCCTGCTTATGGGCAAGAGCTCCTCCAAGGCGGGAGCTTGGCGCAAGCGCAAGCGTTCCCGCCCACTCATAGGCGGGAGCTTCTTCAGGGTGGGATCTCTTCTGGTCGGGAGCCCGAAGCTAGTCCAATCCCGACCGTTGGTGCCTCCAGGTCCTACTCAGCGAATATGAGGTTGTACACAATCCCCGATCTTTTTAAGCTAGCTCTGCGCTCGAAAAGACACGTCCAACCTGTCAATATTCGCTGAGCACGTGTCTCATCAGAGAATCTTTTGGTGGGCCATACCGTGGCTATATATATATGCTGATAGACTGCCGTAAATCCGCCGCCGAATCGTCGCTCCTTGTCTGAGTTCTCGCTTCCTTCGGCAATGTGTTCCAAGCGTGTTGACAAACCGCTCCCGCAGGACCTCCAAGACCGTATCAATGCAGCCCAGGCGCGAGCCAAGGCTAACTGCGCCTTAGTTGCCCCCTAGCTGGCGAGAAAGTCGTCAGCCGCTGGGCCCTCTCAGCTAAAGAAGAAAAAGAAAGAGAAGAAGAGGGCGAAGGTGGTCCAGCGAGACCTGTCTCACGAGAATAGGGGCTCGACTACCCCGACCCCAAGCTGTGTGGATGATCCCTCTCTGCTGAAGGTATGTCTCTGACTCGCTAATCATTGAAACCACTAGCTGTTTACGCAAGAGGATTTGCAGCTGACGCGGTATTTATCGCAGGAAACAGCCCCTGACGACATCCCCCGCAGGAGCCCTTGGACTCGTCATCTCGTCCTCCCGAGAATCAACCGCGGGTCTCGGAGGTCGCTCCTCCGGCTGACTCCCCGAGAACTGCAGGTATCGTTTCCACTCTATCACTCATAATTCAGTCTCAGATTGCTGAATTGACTTCCCGCAGCACCAGCTTCCGCTCAACCGGGTCTCGCCACCCGGGAAAACGAAGTAAGGGCCACTAATCGGCCTTCCTTTGCGGTTGATTCCACCCTACCGGCGGGAGGAGTGGCTGTCGAATCTTCCGTAGCTCCCCGGGATGCCAGCCATCCCGCGAGAGAGGACAACTCCCCCTGCTTCCGACCAAGCCGGGATCACCACACATAAAATATTCCCCCGGGAAAAGGAAAACCGCTCCACCTCCTCTTTGGAACTGGGGGGGGGGGGGGGTGGTCTGGGCCTTCTCGCCTACCGTCGGCCGGCGGTTCTCGCCATACTGCAGGTATGCGGTATGCTTATCATAATTATTGCTTAGTTCTCTCCATGAGCGTGGAACACTTTTGTTAGGAGATCCGGGCTCGCGGTCGGGAGCTGACGCAGAGGATGAAGATGACGACGAAGACAGAGAGGGGGAGGATGACGAGAGCTCCCCCTTCCCTTCATCTGACGAGATGGAGGAAATCTTGACCAGTGTCGGGGCGCTAAAAGGCGGGAGAAGAGGGTTGCCGCCGTCCTGTCGAAGCTTATACGGCGGGAGCGGCCCCATGGCTCTGCGGCGAGAGAGTTCCGCCAATCGGTGGAGAAGAGGCAGGAGGCTCTAGAGCGAGACTACTTCATAGGCGAGACGGATCGACCAGGTGGGCCTACCGCCGAGTACTCTCCCGAGAGGTGTATTCCGCGGATCCGAGACCAGTCCGTCGAATCAACCTAGGATGCACCGTCCTATCGTCCTATTTCAACCCGCATGTGCCATCGAGGACTAGGCAGCGAGAATGAGGACGATGGCGGTGGGAACCTTATTGATTCGCGAGGTCTAATCCTTTCTTACCCCCTGGCCTTCCCCTTCCCCAATGTACCCTGTTGCTTTTTTATCAGTCTTTGTAACTCATAACTTTGTTATTATTATTTTTTATTCGGCTGTCGCTCGGCGAGAGTGAACCCTTCTTCCGCTCATTTTACTTGTCGCGTGTTATCTCAAAATGCCTGCGCGAATCAGATTTGTCGGTAAGTCGCTGTCATCCTGGGCGGGAAACCGAGGCATCGCCGACTTAGGGCGTGACAGCTGTACCCCCGCCGCCTTTTTGGGAATAGCCATCATGACTGTGATTTTCTATAAATAGGGGAGTCCACCCACCGTATTTATTTCTCCGATCCGGAACTCTTACTTTTCCCCCTGATCTCTCGCGACTTGCAGAGAACTCCTACTTGCTTTCGCTTCCCTCTACCGTTCTCGCTTAGCTCTCGCTCTCGCCTCTCTTCTTAAGACCTCGCCCTCAACCCCACAAGCACGATTCCGGGCGGAAGCGAGGGACGCTCTAATTGCGCGGAAGCTTTCCAAAAGCATCAGTTCCCCTCTTGTAGCCTAACCATGGAGGAGTTCCAACTGATCCAGTCCCGCTATATTTCCGTCGACTTCACCGTGCAAAACCCTGGCAACCGCGAAGTTTGTTTTCGTTTCCGGCGATTTCGGCAACGTTCCTCTCGCTCCTATTCAGTATGAGGACGCCGCCTACAAGCCTCCCTTCTTGGGCTCGCGCGAGAGTGCCATCGTTGAGTTCCTCGGAACCAAGGATTTCGACGTCCAGTTCCTCCGACGGGGCGTCGATTCGCTCCCCCCCCCCCCCCGTGCCCTCGGGCGAAGGTATGGTCTCACCTTTGACTCGATATCCCCCCTTTTTTTAAGATTAGGGCTGAGTGTTGTCGCCTCTGCAGGAGAGCGCGAGATCCCCCTGCGCCAACCCTTCGACGAGGCTCATGCTGCCAAGAGACAAACCGTGAGAGATCCGCTGGCTCTCGCGAAGTCCGCGGCTCATGCTTGCTGGGACGAGCCGGCCCCACTTCCTTCGACCGGCGCCGGGAAGCGGAAGCTCGACGTCCCTTTACCCCCAGCGCTCAAGAGACCCAAAATAACCGCTGCCGAGAAGGGTAAAGCGGTAGCGGTTCCGCCCTCCCGACCTCCCGCTCCAGGCCGCTCCTTTGAAGAGATCTTGCAGGCTGCCAGTAAGATTGTTGTTACCAAGAGTGGCACCGAGGCACCTGCCGAGAACCCCCCAGCCCCCGGTGGAGTAGATGGCGAGGGAGTCGCTGCCGAGACCTCCGCTTAGTCTCCTCCTGGAGAGGTGTCGCAGGGTCATCATAATTTTGGTCTTGGCACGAAGTGCCTTGATGCGGAAAATAAACCGCTGCTTCAGTGGGACCCTGATACCAACAGGGTCTCAATCTCGTCTCTTTTACCCAGCTGGGCGAAGCGAGAGGAAGTCACCAGCAAGGCCTTCTCCTTGGGTTACGACCTTTACAGCCGGGAGAACGCCAGCATCTACGATAAAATAACCACCAGGCTCCTGGCCTACGACTCCACCCGGGTCCTGATGCGCGGGATCGAGCTTGCGCATATGTGCGCACGTCGAAGTATCACTATCGACCGCAACTTCCAAGATATGTTCAAGGTAAGGGAGGAGGCGGTGGCTCAGGCGGCTGCCTTGAAGAAAGAGCTGGCAGATGCTAAGCAACTGATGTCCTTGCGCCCGGCGGAAGAGGTAAGTGAGACCTTTCGTGGCATTTGCTCTCGCCACTGTAGATTTCAACCTTTTTCCTCTCATGCTAACCTCTCACTACGCAGGATTCCGCTCAGGTCGTGGCGCTCCGTGCGGAGCTAGCCCAGACGCGATATGAGAATGCCCTGCTGAGGGACCAGCTCCGGCGCATGGAGGTGACTGCGGCCCCTCCTCCTCCTCCACTGGATGAAAGGTTGAGGAGCCGCCACTATTCTGACTACGACATCGACAAGCTCCTTCAGGACAACGCTCAAGCGACAGTCAAGCTGACTCTGGAGATGCTGCGAGACATAGGTTGCTTGGATGGGAGAGGCAAGTCCGTCACCGCTCGCCAGCTCGTCCCTTGGCTCTTCGAGCCCGTCCCGAAGCCCCAGGCGCGCCCGATTCCCCGCCTTCGGATGTCCCGAAATCCCCTACCGTGGGTGGCGAGACATTCGGGGAGGGCTCTGGCGAGAGATCTCGCGGGAGTTCAAGTGAGAGCTCGGAGGGGTACAACGTGTCTCCCTGAAGGGCGCCCCTTTCTTTTTTCTTTTGGTTGTAATTAGCGAGATGCTCTAGACTTGTAGCTACATTGAGTAAATACATTGTAAATATTTTGTAAATGTTTGTATGTCCTTTTTTTGTAAATGTGTTTGATACAACTGTTAAGGCCGAGTGCTTCTAAAGCATGCTTCCGCCGAGGCCCTTGTCCCCCCTAGGGTAGTCTCCCTTAGCGATGGATAGGCGAGAACCTGCCGAGAGAGCCCAGGGCTTAGACGTCTCGTTTCCGCACTCTGCCGAGAACCGTCTGACGGGAATATTGCTCGTAGGCCCTTTAAGGCGAGACTGTCCCTCTTTAACTTGCGCGAACTGTTCGAAGCTTTCGCCTAGCACTTCCCACTGTCTGACCAAGGATAATTTGTCAGGAGCCTTCCCGCCGAGAAATTCCTTCAGCGAGATCTCCTTGGCGGAGACCTCCCCGCCGAGACCTCCTCTGGCTGAGACCTCTCCTTGCCGAGACCTCTCCTGCCTGAAGGGATCCTACCTCCTTTCATTCCGTGCTCCAGGTGCGTTTCTTGCCCTGCTCAGAACATCCGAGTCGAAGTGTCTCCTAGGATCAAAAACTTCCCTCCCACAGGCGAGCCATCAGTCCTGCCAGCTAACGAGAGCCAGCGCAGCGGGTCTACCTGGGGCTAAGCCGAGCTCGGGGTGCCGATGGAGTTTCCACAAACCAGACCTATCCCCCACAGGCGAGCCTTCAGACCTGCCAGCTAGATGAGAGCCTGCGCAGCGAGTCTACCTGTGGCCGAGCCGAGCTCGGGGTGCCGATGAAGTTTCCACAAACAAGACATATCCCCCACAGGCGAGCCTTCGGACCTGCCAGATAGATGAGAGCCTGTGCAGCGGGTCTACTTGGGGACGAACCGAGCTCGGGGTGCCGATGCAGTTTCCACAAACCAGACCTATCCCCCATAGGCGAGCCTTCAGACCTGCCAGCTAGATGAGAGCCTACGCAACGGGTTTACCTGGGGCCGAGCCGAGCTCGGGGTGCCGATGAAATTTCCACAAACCAGACCTATCCCCCACAGGCGAGCCTTCGGACCTGCCAGCTAGATGAGAGCCTGCGCAGCGGGTCTACCTGGGGCCGAGCCGAGCTCGGGGTGCAGATGAAGTTCACACAAACCAGACCTATCCCCCACAGGCGAGCCTTCGGACCTGTCAGCTAGATGAGAGCCTACACAGCGGGTCTACTTGGGGCCGAGCCGAGCTCAGGGTGCCGATGAAGTTTCCAAAAACCAGACCTATCCCTCACAGGCGAGCCTTCGGACCTGCCAACTAGATGAGATCCTGCGCAGTGGGTCTACCTGGGGCTGAGCCGAGCTCGGGGTGCCGATGAAGTTTCCACAAATCATACCTATCCCCCACAGACGAGCCTTCAGACCTGCCAGCTAGATGAGAGCCTGTGCAGCGGGTCTACCTGGGGCCGAGCCGAGCTAGGGGTGCCGATGAAGTTTCCACAAACTAGACCTATCCCCCACAGGCGAGCCTTCAGACCTGCCAGCAAGATGAGAGCCTACGCAGCTGGTCTACCTATGGCCGAGCCGAGCTTTGGGTGCCGATGAAGTTTCCACAAACCAGACCTATCCCCCACAGGCGAGCCTTCAGACCTACCAGCTAGATGAGAGCCTGCGCAGCGGGTCTACCTGGGGACGAGCCGAGCTCGGGGTGCCGATGAAGTTTCCACAAACCAGACCTATCCCTCACAGGAGAGCCTTCGGACCTGCTAGCTAGATGAGAGCCTGCGTAGCGGGTCTACTTGGGGCCGAGCCGAGCTTGGGGTGCTGATGAAGTTTCCACAAACCAGACCTATCCCCCATAGGCGAGCCTTCGGACCTACCAGCTAGATGAGAGCCCGCGCAGCGGGTCTACCTGGGGCCGAGCCGAGCTCAGGGTGTCGATGAAGTTTCCACAAACCAGACCTATCCCTCATAGGCGAGCCTTCAGACCTGCCAGCTAGATGAGAGCCTGCGCAGCGGGTCTACCTGGGGCCGAGCTGAGCTCGGGGTGCCGATGAAGTTTCCACAAACAAGACCTATCCCCCACATGCGAGCCTTCGGACCTGCCAGCTAGATAAGAGCCTGCGCAGCGGGTCTACCTGGTGCCGAGCCGAGCTCGGGGTGCCGATGAAGTTTCCACAAACCAGACCTATCCCCCACAGGCATGCCTTCAGACCTGCCAGCTAGATGAGAGTCTGCGCAGCCGGTCTACCTGGTGCCGAGCCGAGCTCGGGGTGTCGATGAAATTTACACAAACCAGACCTATCCCCCACAGGCGAGCCTTCGGACCTGCCAGCTAGATGAGAGCCTGCGTAGCGGGTCTACCTGTGGCCGAGCCGGGCTCGGGGTGCCGATGAAGTTTCCACAAACCAGACTTATCCCTCACATACGAGCCTTCAGACCTACCAGCTAGATGAGAGCCTGCGCAGCGGGTCTACCTGGGGCCGAGACGAGCTCGGGGTGCCAATGAAGTTTCCACAAACCAGACATATCCCTCACATGCGAGCCTTCGGAACTGCCAGCTAGATGAGAGCCTGCGCAACGGGTCTACCTGGGGCTGAGCCGAGCTCGGGGTGTTACAAAACACATAATTACATCCTATTATAAAAATTTCGAAATAGGCAAGAGAAAAAGAAGTCAATTGATGTAGTATAACAAACTTGATTTTGGATACATAATTATATCTTCCCCATCTCACTGGTAGAAGCGTTTTAAGTCATCGCCGCTCCAGGTGTGGCTTAAGGCCCTCCCCTCCACGTCCTGGAGGTAGTAACCACCTGTTCCAAGGACTTCCTTCACTATGTAAGGCCCTTCCCAGTTCGGGTTGAGCTTGCCCACGGGAGCCGACCTTCCTGCCGCGTCAACTTTTCTCAGCACCAGATCTCCTTCGGCAAACTGCTTGACCCTGACATGCTTATTGAAATACTTGGCCATCCGCCGCTTGATCTCTTCTTGCCTGATGGCTGCCACGTCCCGCAGCTCTTCCACCATGTCTAGTGAGAGGCGTAATCCCTCCTCATTCTCCAACCTCCACGTCTCGTCTACTTCGCCTGCGGCTGCGACCCGCGGGGATCGAACCTCGAACTCCACTGGTAGGACCGCCTCACACCCATGAGAAAGCTTGAAGGGGGTCTCACCAGTGGCCGTGTTCGGGGTCGTTCTCAAGGCCCACAGGACCGAGGGAAGCTGCTCCACCCAATTTCCCTTTAATTTTTCCACTTTCTTCTTGAGCAGATTCACAATAATCTTGTTTGATGCTTCCACCTGGCCGTTGCTCCGGGGGGGGGGGGGGTGGATAGAGGCAAATCTGAGATCTATCCCCAGTTGGGTGCAGAAGCTGATGAACTCTTCACTAGCAAACTGGGGACCGTTATCTGTCACTATCACTTGAGGCAGCCCGTGTCTGCATATGATCTCCCCCCAGATGAAGTTCCTTATGACTTGCAAGGTGACCTTGGCCAAGGCCTTAACCTCCAGCCACTTTGAGAAGTAATCGACCATGACCAAGAGGAACCTCCTCTGCCCACTAGTCGGAGGAAATGGCCCATGTAAATCCATCCCCCAGATAGCGAACGGCCACGGTGTCGCGATGCTTCAGAGCCTTTGAGCTGCCAAGAGCTGGAGGAGGGCGCAGAGCTTGAACTTTTGACACCTCCTTGCAAACTCTGAGGTATCTTTCCTTAGGGTGGGCTAGAAGTACCCCTGCCTGACCACCCTTGCCTCCAACATCCTACCTCCAGAATGACTGTCGCACTCGCCCGAGTGTACCTCTCCCAAGATCCTTGGGATCTCTTCTTCGGTTACACATCTTGCCAGGAGCCCTGACAACATCTTACGGTGCAACCCCCCTTATATCATCAGGTAATGAGCTGCCTTGCGCCTGAAGCTCTTTGCATCCTTAATCTCCTCTGTCAGCCTGCCTATGGTCAGGAAGGTTACCAACGGGTCCACCCACGAGGATCGCCGACCTACCTCCATCAACTCCCCTTCCTCAATAGCTGGCCAAAAAAGTTCAGTCAGGGTCCCTCCTCCCCGAGGTACAAACTTCGCCAATCGATCGGCGGCCGCGCTCTCCTCCCTGGGGACATGCTGGATTGAGAATGACCGAAACCCACCGATGATCGCCCTTACCTTGGATAGGTATTTTATGAGGGTAGGCTCCCGATCCTCAAACTTTCCTCGGATATGCGACGCTACTACCATTGAGTCAGTGAAGGCCTCCACATCCTGGATCTCAAGCTCCCTTACAAAGCGAAGGCCGGCGATCATGACCTCATACTCTGCTTGGTTGTTGGTCACCGGAAAGTGGTAAGCCACTGCCTACTCTGTCGCGACTCCCTGGGGGCTTATCAGCACCACTCCTCCCCGAGGGAATGTTTTCCTGAGGCCCCCATCAACCATCATCTTCCACGCTTCCTGTGGCTGTGGCTACCCCTCCTCGATTTCGACAACATAGTCCGCCAGAAAGTCCGTCACCTCTTGCGCCTTAATGGAGAGTCTCGGAACAAAAGAGATGTCGAACTCGCTTAGTTCAATGGACCACTTGGCAAGTCTTCCCGAGTGCTCTACCCCTTCAAATATCTTGCGAAGAGGATGGTCGGTCACCACCCTAATCGAGTGCGCTTGAAAATACGGTCGGAGCTTCCTTGCCGAGACGACCAAAGCGTAAGCCAAATTTTCGAGGATGGGGTAGCGAAGCTCTGCCTTATTCAAGATCCGGCTGACGTAGTAGATTGGCAGTTGCTTCTTTCCTTCTTCCCTTACTAGGACGGAGCTCACCGCCTCAGCTCCTACTCCAAGGTACAAGGTCAGGTCCTCCCCTTCTTTTGGGCTCTGAAGCAGGGGAGCCTGAGAGAGCTGTCTCTTCAGCCCTTGGAAGGCTTCTTCGCACTCGGCGGTCCACTCAAAACTTTTGTTCCCTCACAACACCTTGAAGAATGAAGAACACTTGTCTCCTGACCTGGAGAGGAACCTGCTCAGCCCAGCCAGTTTGATTGTCAAGCGCTGGACCTCCTTGGCATCATGAGGTGATTCCAAATCCAGGATGGCCTTTACCTTGTCCGGGTTGGGTTCCACCCCTGCCGGAGTTAAGAGATGCCCAAGGAACTTCCCGCGGCGGGCCCGAAGACACACTTGAAGGGGTTCGGCCTCATCCTGAATCTCCGCAGGGTGGCGAATGTCTCTTCTAGATCCTTCAGGTGTGAATCCACGCACTTGCTCTTGATCATCAGGTCATCGACATAGACCTCCAAGTTTCTCCCGCTTTGATCTCGGAAGACCCGATCCATCATGCGTTGGTATGTAGCCACTGCGTTCTTCAACCCAAAGAGCATCATTTTATAACTGAAGCATCCCTCCCTCGTGATAAAGGAAACATCCTTGACATCGGGAGGGTGCATCTGGATCTGGTGATAACCTGAAAAAAGCATCCAAAAAGCTTATAATAGAAAAACCGACGGCTAAATCAACCAGCGCGTCGATCCGAGGCCGGGAGTAACAATCCTTAGGGCATGATTTATTTAACAAAGAGAAATCGATACAAATTCGCCATTTCCCACCCCCTTTCTTAACCATTACCACATTAGAGATCCAGCCTGGATACTGGATCTCTAAGATGAAGCCTGTTGGGTACATTGGAATATATGTACCTGATTTGAAAAAGCCTCACCCTACTCAATGATATACATCAAGGTGTATTTGATGTGCTTTGAGTTTATATGTGCAGGTTAAGTAATTGCAGGAAAAGCATAAAAGTTTCTAAGTCCATGTGTCGACACCTAGAGGTGAAGTGTCGACACTTATGAAGGCTTGTGTCGACACCTAGAGAAGCTGTGTCGATACTTGGAGTAACTATGTCGACACCAGGAATGACAGAGTCGACACCAGAAGAAAAGTGTCGACACATACAAGCTGTGTCGACACACAGTGAAGAATTGTCAACATAATCTATGTCGACACTTAGAGGCAGTGTCGACACTCAGAGAAACTTTGTCGACATCAAATGTGTCGACACCAGAGGCTGTGTCGACACTCAGCAAACTTCAACAAAGTTAAAGTACTTGTGTCGACATAAAGGAGATGTGTCGACACACAGCAAGTTTCAACACATGAAGGCATGTGTCGACACAAAGTAGATGTGTTGACACTCAGCAAGTTTCAATACAAGAAGGCATGTGTTGACACAAAGGAGTTGTGTCGACACACAACAGAATTCAACTAAGTATTAAAGAAGAAGTATTTGTGTCGACACACTCAACCAGTGTCGACACATTCAATAGAAGGCTTGTGTCGACACACAGGATCAGTGTCAACACATTCTGAAGAAGCAGTGTCGAGAAGCTATTACAACAACACAAGGAGTTGTGTCGACACCATCAAGGCTAGTGTCGACACTTAGTCTACTTGTGTCGACACTTAGTCTATTTGTGTCGACACATAATGACTATCTGTCTCGACACTTTCAGACAATGACAGTGATTTCAAGAAGTGACTGGATGAACTTAACAGCTGCCATTTCAACCGGTCAACTACAACTGTCAGAGCCGTCAGAAGGTTGTTAGAAACCGGATCAGCCGGTTACCTTGGAGGAAGACTATATAAAGACCTTTATCCTTCAACAGAGTAGAACGAATCACAATAAGAGAGGAGATTACAAACAGATTACAATCAAGAGATCTAATAATACAAAAGAAGAAGACCTTCAACAGAAGATCAAAGAAGTTGGAGAGAGAGAGCTCCTTCTAAGAAGAGCAGCTGCTGAACCGGGCTGCTAAGTAAGATTCAGATTGAGATCTGAATCTCAAGACAGAAGTTGATTGAAGATCATCTTCACAGGATATTCAACCCTACTGTGTTCTAATTCAAGAAGCTTCGAAGAAAGCCAAGGGAGGTTGATCTCTGCCAAGTTCTTCTAAGAACTCATCAAGAAGCCAGTCAACTCATCTCTCTCTTTCAGAGTTGTGGTTAATTACTTTGTATAATCAAAATTTCTGTAGGATCTTGTATAGATTTGATCTGTAAGCCTATTTTATAAAGGCTGAGTGTAGGAGACTGTGTGCTCTGAGTGTAGGTCTTGTTGAAGACTGAGGTAGGGCCTTGTGCCTGAGTTGTAGGAGACTTTGTTCTCTGAGTGTAGGTCTTGTTGAAGACTGAGTGGTAGGGCTTTGTGCCTGAGTTGTAGGAGTGGGGACACTCTGAGTTGTAGGAACCTGTTTGGGGTTCTGAGCTGTAAGATCTGAGGATCTGAGGAGAAGTGCTGAAGTTATGCCGAATCTAGTACTCTACTAGATAGGCGAAGGGGGAAAGTGGATGTACCCAGACCTTGGGGAACCACTATAAATACTGTGTGCACTCTGTGTATGTTTGTTTCTGTGGTTGCTGTGTTGTGATTATTGTAGAATTGCATTTGCTGTACAGAATTTCTGCCTGAAAATTAAAAAAGTAAAGTACACCTATTCACCCCCCCTCTAGATGGTATTTCTTTCAAGTGGTATTAGAGCTAGGTTGCTCCAAAAGGACATAACAGTCTGAGTAAGATCTTGTAGGCAGAATCAGAATAAACAAGAATTAAGAAAATGGGTTCTACTGAGAATCACAAAGAGCTGGGGTCCATGAAATTGCCAATCTGTAGAAAAGAGATTTTTGACATATGGAAAGAGAGGGTTAGACTCTTTATGGAAGCATTTGACCAAAGAATATACATTACAGTCAAAGAAGGGTCATATGTGACAATGAAGATATCAATTCTAGATGAAAATCAGAAAACTCCCAAGGGCTTTTCTGAAATGACTAAAGATGAAATAATTCTGGCAACTATGGACAAGAGGGCACAAAATATTATTGTTAGTGCAATTGATGATGCAACATTTCAGAACCTAATACATTGTAAAACCTCTAAAGAAATGTGAGACACACTAATAGTCTTTATGGAGGGATCAGAAGAAGTAAGACAAGACAGTAAGTCCTTGTTAAATCAGGAATATGAAAGCTTCATACAAGGAAAGTCTGATAGCATTACAGAATGTTACAAGAAGTTCTATAGGATAGTCAATGAATTGATGTCCTATGGAAGAGAATTCAGCAACTATGAGCTGAATGACAAGTTTTTAAGATCCCTGACTAAGGACTGAGACACCAAGATTTGTGTCATTAGGGAAATGGCCAAATTAGCTGATATACCTCCTCCAACTTTGTTTGGAAAACTGCTATCTTATGAAATGCAGTTAATGGTTAGAAAGGAGGAAGAGAAGACTACCAGAGTGGAGCACAAGGAAAGATCTGTGGCCTTCAAGACTGAAGCCACTAGGAAGTATAGAAGCAAGTCTCCATCTCTACCTCAAATAGTTGCTGATGCTGCGACAGATAATTCAGAAAGCAAGAATTCAGATAGCAGTGAAAGTGATGAAGACTTTGCAGCTTTCACTAGGCATTTTCAAAAGTTTCTGAAGAAGAAGCAGTGGAGGTCTAAGCCTTCCACTTCTCAGCCAAAAGATGACTATTATCAGAAAAGAAAGTCGTCAAGGAATTACAGAAGCAGATCCAAGCCAAACAAAGCTATATCTTCAAAAATTGTGTGTTATTGTTGCAATAGACAGGGACGTGTAGTGGCTGACTGTCCTGAAAAGAGGAAGGAGTCAACTGACAAAAAGAAGACTCAGTTTAAGGGCAAAAAGGAAAAGTCCTTTGTTGCTAAGAAAGACAAAAGTTTGACTGATCAGTCATCTTCAGAAACAGAATCAGAAGCTGAAGCCTATATTGGATTATTTGCTGAAGAGGAAGAAGATGAGTTCATGCAGCTAATGAATTCAATTTATGAGCATAAGGACAATCAGTGCAAAGGGCTGATGGCTTTATCTGAAGGAGACAAATTCCAGGATCAGCCTGGACCAAGTAAGGTACAAAGTTGTTCTTCTAGTTCAATTTCTAATACTGAGTCAGAATCAGATACATCTGCATCAAGTGATGTGGGTGAGTCTGAATCTGAAGGAGATATTGATCAGTTAATTGATGAATATAGGGATTTGTTGCAGGCCTTGAAGAAAAGCAAAACCTTAGCCAAAACTCAGGCAAAGGAGATTGCTAGTCTTAAATTGGCTGCTGCTGATTCAGACAAGTTGTTTGATTAGAAACTGAATGAAATAGCCAGACTGAAGAACATTACTGTTATTCAGATGGGTACTATTACATTTAAGAATGATCAAATTAGAAATCTGGAGGCTAGACTTCAGAAGGAGAGAGAGATTGTAGCAAGTTTTTCTAAACCAAAATCTGTTTTACCTTTGATAGATGAGTTTGTACCTCATAAGGGTAAAACTGGATTGGGGTTTACAAAACCTGCCTAGATAGCTAGGTCCAAATCTAAGGGAAAAGCCCCAGCACTAAACAAGAAGCCTACAATAGATAATTCAGCCAGGGTTGTACCTAAACAAAGGTACAACAGGTTTGAGTGCTGGTGTTGTGGCAAGATAGGCCACTTTGCCATAGATTATTGGCACAATTCAAGTGTCAAGGAGAGTGGCAAACTGCCTGCTAGAACAGCTACATGTAGTTTTGTTAAAGGTCAGACTAACCTGTATCAAGGACCCAAGAATTATTTGGGTTCTAAGGTTAAGTAATCTGTTTTACAGATGAGTCCAAGTGGCCATGCCCCTATATGGTACTTGGACAGTGGATGTTCCAAACACATGACTGGAACTAGGGGATTGCTGAAGGACTATACACCAATCAAGGATGGCCCTAAAGTTACCTTTGGTGGTTCAGAAAAAGGAATCATCAAAGGCTTTGGTAACATTTCTAGTAACCAAATTACAATTACTCAAGTGGCTTATGTAAAGGGTTTGAAACATAACCTCATTAACATTAGTCAGCTGAGTGATTTAGGATATGACATCTCATTTGTCAAGGATGGTTGTCATATCAAAAGGTCAAGTAATCAAAAGATCATTCTAACAGGATATAGGAAGAGAAATGTCTATTGTCTTGACTTTGTATGTGAGAACAATGTTTCTCCTATTTGTCTTGTAGCTGATGAGAAAGTCTCACATTGTGTTAAATGGCACAAGAGGCTGGCTCATCTTAACTATAAGACAATTGACCAACTTTTTAGCAAAGAGTTAGTGAGGAATGGTCCTCAGGTTAAGTGTATAAATGATGGGATATGCTCAGCGTGTCAAAAAGGCAAGCAGACCAAATCCACCTTTCATAGCCTTGAGAACAAAGATTTTGTGAGGTGTCTATACCTCTTGCATATGGATCTTTTTGGTCCTATGCCAGTTCACAGCCTAGGTAGGAAGGTCTACACATTTGTGGTTGTAGATGACTATTCAAGGTTTTCCTGGGTGTTCTTCCTTAGACAAAAATCTGAAACACCAAGTATCTTATATAGTTTTGTTAAATAAATTCAGAATGAATTGGACAGTACAGTGGTCAAAATCAGAAGTGACCATGGCACTAAATTTCATTCTGAAAGTATGACAAAACTGTGTGAAGAGTTTGGGATTTTTCAGGAATTTTCTTCACCTAGAACACCTCAGCAAAATGGTATTGCTGAAAGGAAGAATAGAACCTTGATAGAGGCTGGTAGAACCCTATTGAGTGACACATCTCTCCCATAATATTTCTGGGCTGAGGCAGTAAATACTGCTTGTCATGTGATCAATAGAGCTACTATCACCAAGAGCCACAAGAAGACCCCCTATGAGATTGTGAAGGGCAGAAAACCAAATTTATCCTATTTCAGGATCTTTGGTTGCAAGTGCTATATCCTTAACAATGGTAAGTCTTATCTAACCAAGTTTGCTGCCAAATCCCAAGAGGGGATCTTGTTGGGTACATCAATAATAGTAAGGCTTATAGGGTCTACAACTTGATTACTAAAGTTGCAGAAGAGTCTGTTCATGTAGTTTTTGATGAAGCTAGACTCATTAACAATGAATTGCCAAGAAGTGTTTGCAGCTCCACAGGTGTAACTGAGAGAATGGACAAGCTTACCTTAACAGAAGGTTCTTCTGCAAGTCAGCAAGTGGAAGATGGTGGCTGCTGTCCAGGGGGAGTACAAGATACACCTGATGCTGAAAAAGGCCAAGAGGTGCAACTAAATGAAGAGACTGAAGATGTACAACCTGAAGACAGGCTGCCTCCAGCAAATAGGCACTTAAAGGATCATCCAGCCAATCAAATAATTGGAGATCCCAGACAAGGGGTGCAAACAAGGAGCAGGAATCTAAGTACAGTTCTTTACTCCAGTTTTCTATCCCAAGTAGAGCCAAAGAAATTTGAAGAAGCAATCCTAGACCCTCATTGGATTGAGGTCATGCAAGAGGAGCTGAATCAATTCAAAATATGCAAGGTCTGGGAGCAAGTTCCTAAACCCAAGGATCACAACATTTTTGGAACTAAGTGGATCTTTAGGAACAAGTTGGATGAGAATGGAATCATCATAAAGAATAAAGTTAGACTTGTTGCAAAGGGATATATGCAGGAAGAAGGTATTGATTTTGATCAAACCTTTGCTCCAGTAGCAAGACTGGAAGCAATAAGGATGTTCCTTGCCTATGCAATATATCAAGGATTTAAGGTATATCAAATGGATGTTAAGTCAGCTTTTCTGAATGGAAATCTGAAGGAAGAAGTCTATGTAGAGCAGCCATCAGGTTTTGTTGATTCTATTAAACCTGATTATGTTTATAGACTTAGGAAGGCTTTGTATGGGTTAAAACAAGCCCGAAGGGCTTGGTATGAAACCATGTCTAGTTTCCTCATTGAGAACAAATTCTCAAGGCGGAAAATAGACAAGACTCTATTCCTTAGGGAATCCAGAGGCAAGATTATTTTAGTCCAAATATATGTAGATGACATAATATTTGGGTCTACAGAAAGTAGTCTTTGCATAAAGTTTGCAAAACTTATGCAAGGAATATTTGAAATGAGCAGTATGGGGGAACTTAAGTTCTTCTTGAGTCTCCAAGTTAGACAGACTAAAGATGGATTATCCATATGCCAGTCTAAGTTCACCCTTGAGATGATAAGGAAGTATGGTATGGAATCATCCACAACCATGAAAACTCCTATGGGGTCAAGCATGTCTCTAAGCAAAGATGATGTAGGGAAACCTGTAGATGAAACTTTGTATAGAGGGATAGTTGGCTCCCTACTGTATTTGACTGCTAGTAGAACAGATATCATGTATGCTACATATATCTGTGCTAGGTACCAAGATTGCCCTAAAGAATCTCATCTGACTGCAGTCAAAAGGATTTTGAGATATCTTAAGGGCATACCTTATCTAGGCCTTTGGTACCCTAGGAATGGAGACTTTGTACTGACAGGTTATTCAGATGCAGATTTTGCAGGCTGCAAGGAAGACAGGAAGAGTACTACAGGAACATGTCAATTTCTAGGTGGAAGGCTGGTGTCTTGGAGTAGCAAGAAGCAGACCAGTGTGGTTATCTCCACAGCTGAGTCAGAATATGTTGCTGCAGGAAATTGCTGTGCACAACGTTTATGGATTCAACACCAGCTAGAAGATTATGGTATTCATGTAAGTAGAACACCTTTACTTTGTGATTCTACAAGTGCCATTTCTATTGCAAATAATCCTGTCTCCCATAGTAGGACTAAGCACATAGAAATTAAATACCATTTTCTGAGAGAACATGTAGAAAAAGGAGACATTTCCCTAGAGTATGTTAAGACAAATAATCAGTTAGCTGATATGTTTACTAAGCCCCTAGATGAAATCAAATTCAATAATTTTAAAATTGAATTAGGAATGATAAACTTAGAGTAGTTTAAAAATTGACTAAGTAAAATGGTGCCGACACACATAGTTGTCTGTATCGACACATAGAAGTGGTGTCGACATTTCAGAGAAATGGTGTCGACACATCTAGACAGTAAGTGTCGACACTTCAGAGAATTAGTGTCGACACATGCAGAGTAGGTGTCGACACATCCGGGGTGTTGTCGACACTTAGGATTTACATAGAATTTGTCGAGTAGAGTCTTGACTAATCGTCGAGCTGAGATGTATAAGTGTCGACACATATATTATATCGACACTTTTCAACAGTGTCGACACATTTCAAGTATTTTGACGCGCCTTTTCACCTTCGATTTTAGAAAGGTATAAATAGGTCTTCACCATTGTTTGTCGACACGCTCACCATAGTTTCGAGACCAAACTTGTGTGTCGACATCTCTATTCTCTAAATTCAAAATTTCTTCAAACCTTAATGGCGCCCAAGCTAGAAGAGAACATCAATGAAGGTTATGAGCTCGTGCGACACGCCTTTGATGACGCGGAACCAGAAATCCAAGGTGTGGTAACCCTAATTGCAGAGACTGGGTTAGAGTATCTTGTTTCAGAACCAATCAAGATATGGAAGAAGGAGGTCCTTGAATTCTTTACTGGAGCTACACTTGATGAAACTGGACTCAAGATTAAGTCCAAGGTTCATGGGGCAAAAGTCAAGATCGCCCAGAAAAGTCTAAGAAAAGTTCTATATCTCCCTAGAACTAAAGAAGAGGAAGAAGTACATGCTTCAAAGATAAGGGAGGCACTGGCATGGTGTGGACTTGATTCAAGCCTGAAGATTGGATCAGTTTTCAACAGGAAAGGCAGGAACATGCAGGGCAAGTTCTTGTCTGAAATAGTTAGCAAGGTAATTCTGAGCAAGCCTGGTGGGAATGATAGAATATCAGCTCACATGTTCAGTTTGATGACCAGGATAATTTTCCAACTTAAAACTGATTGGTCAGTAGTAATGTTTGATAAGATAAAGGAAAGTCTGAAGAAGCCAAATCTGGGTAGGATTCTGAGTTTATACTTAGCTGGAAGTATCCCTGAAGTGATGAACCAAGCAGCTGGATCTAAGATAAATCATATGAGGAGAATGGATGTTAGGATTATCTCAAGGTGGGATAGGGTGTTGACAAAGGAAATGCCAACTCCAGAAAAGGAAACACCTCAGAAGAAGAAGAAGAAAGCCATTGTGGCTCCTGAATCCTCAAGTAGCTCAGAGGAGCAGGTGGTTTTTAGTTCTGATGATGGAGGGGATGGCAATGCTGGACAGTCACCAGCAAGACAAGAAGATGCATAGAGGAAGGGGGAGCTACCATTAGCTAGCCCTATTCACCTGGATCCACTCCAGGGGGAGCCTCCACATGTGGATGAGCCAACTCAATTAGATAGTGAAAGGGCTACCCAAATAATTTTTGAGGTAATCAATGAAGTTAATCAATCTTTTTTAAATATTGAGGATGAAGTATTGACTGAATCATTACTTGATGTTAATCAGCCATCTCAGATACATAGTCAACCACAGGATGTGGTCATGGAAGACACATCAGTTATAGAAAATGCTCCTGAGATAAGAGATTCTCCTGTACACCCTCAACATGAGTTTACACTAGAAGAGCTGTTCCCTGATCTTTTACAGACTGATTTTGAGGGAGAGAAAGCTGTTATTGAGGGGGAGCCAGCTAATATTGAGGGGGAGCATGTAGAGGAAACTGCCAGAAATGAGACTAAGGAGCAAAAGAATGCTGAGGAGCTACCAAGGACTGAGAAGGATTTACCTCCTAGTCCTAAGGACAGGGTAGACATTGCCAGTACTTCTGCTTCAGAGGATGAAGAGGCTGCTAGAGCCAAGAAAAGAAAGTTCCAGGTCTTCAAGAGAAGAAGCCAGACCTACAAGAAAGCACTGCAAACCATAGTTCCACAACAAGCCCCAACTGCTGACTATAGTTCTTTGTTGGTGGCTTTGCAAATCAAGCTGGATGAGCAAAGAAAGGCTATGGAAACTTATATGGATGAGCACCATAAGGAGCTACAATTTTCCTTAGCTCAAGACATAAAGTCCATAAGATTTGAAGTGAATCAACACAAGAAGGAAATGACTGATTGTTTCCATAAAGGAGGAAATGCAGTGGTCTATCTGGCTACTCATCAAGAGAACATAAAGAAACAGGTTGATGACATGATAGTAAAACAAGGATATGTCCTGGATAATCAGATTAGGATGAATGACAATCTGACTGCTTCTCATAATGTCATTGTAAGTGAAATGAAAAATATAGCTACTGCCCAGACTGCTGTAAGTGCTACTGCTAAAGAAGCTTTTGATAAGCAATTACAAGAGAGCCTTACTGCTGTTAAAACTGCCATTGAAGATTCTCAAAAGGCTATCACTGAAAAGCTCCAAAGGTTAAAACCTTTTTACAAAGATGGAGTTAACTATTTGAATGCTCAGATAAGGTTTCAGAAGGATGATCTTAGAGATCATATAGAAAGAGAAGTCATAAAGGAGGAGAGGGTATTAGTCAAAGCAGGCTCTGACCATGCTAAATGGATTTCAAACAGCATCAGAGCTACCCTTGGATATCCACCTTTATGTGATGATGATAATGTAGCAAAGTCTGGAATAAATCCTGCATATTTTGGAGGAGAACAGGCTGAAGTAGCTCAGGTAATCTACCCTCCAGCTGATTTTGACATGATACATCAGGAGGTACAATCTATGTATAGTCCTCCTGAGGGTAATCAGAATATTATTATTGAGAAAGTAGTACAGCCTGTGCCAGAGGCACTATTAAAAGAGCAAGAGGCATTATTAAAGGAGAAAGAAGCCCAATTATCTAAGAAGAGGTTCAGAGACAAGCTGAATTAAGGTCAGATTTTGAACAATGGAGCCCAACCTCTAGGAATATCATATTGACTGCTTGGAAGGCTGCAAATGATAATTTCCTAGAGAGGGGCAAATGACATTCTGACCAAGAGTGGAAAAAACATGAAGCTATGCAAGAGGACATTGTTCAATACAGAAGGAAGGCTAAATTAGGGAAGCTACCTCCTAATGCACAGGAGCCTAGCAAGTATTTCCCTAAGCCTTATCATTATTTTGAGAGACAGAAGATAAGGGCTAAAGAATAGAAAAAGAAAAATCTTAAGGGAAAGAAGCTTGCTGATGACAATGATGCTCCAGTTCAAGCAAAGATTCAATCTGGAAAGGGCATTGTTATCAAGGAGCCAAAGCAGCCATAAGATAGAATTTTCTTAAGTTTACAACCTTGTAATCATTTGCATTAAACTTCATGTAAACTTTTGATTAATAAAACTTTTGGAAGTTGTAAAAACAATGTTTAATGTTCAATCTATTACATTGTTATTATGAGATAATTGTTTATACATGTTTTGTTTATATATGTTTAGTATTTACCTTGTCATATAATACTGTTTTACATCATACTGAGAATTTGTTATGTATGGTGTATATCATTGACTAAGGGTTATGACTTCTCCAAATAAGGGAATATTGTTGGGTACATTGGAATATATGTACCTGATTTGAAGAAGCCTCACCCTACTCAATGATATACATCAAGGTGTATTTGATGTGCTTTGAGTTTATATGTGCAGGTTAAGTAATTCAGGAAAAGCATAAACGTTTGTAAGTTCATGTGTCGACACCTAGAGGTGAAGTGTCGACACTTATGAAGGCTTGTGTCGACACCTAAAGAAGCTGTGTCGACACTTGGAGTAATTGTGTCGACACCAGGAATGGCAGAGTCGACACCAGAAGAAAAGTGTCGACACATACAGGCTGTGTCGACACACAGTGAAGAATTGTCAACATAATCTGTGTCGACACTTAGAGGCAGTGTCGACACTCAGAGAAACTTTATCGACATCAAATGTGTCGACACCAGGAGGCTGTGTCGACACTCAGCAAACTTCAACAAAGTTAAAGTACTTGTGTCGACACAAAGGAGATGTGTCGACACACAGCAAGTTTCAACACATGAAGGCATGTGTCGACACAAAGGAGATGTGTCGACACTCACCGAGTTTCAACACAATAAGGTATGTGTCGACACAAAGGAGTTGTGTCGACACATAGCAGAATTCAACTAAGTATTAAAGAAGAAGTATTTGTGTCGACACACTCAACCAGTGTCGACACATTCAATAGAAGGCTTGTGTCGACACACAGGATCAGTGTCGACACATTCTGAAGAAGCAGTGTCGAGAAGCTGTTACAACAACACAAGGAGTTGTGTCGACACCATCAAGGCTAGTGTCGACACTTAGTCTACTTGTGTCGACACTTAGTCTATTTGTGTCGACACATAATGACTATCTGTCTCGACACTTTCAGACAGTGACAGTGATTTCAAGAAGTGACTGGATGAACGTGACATCTGCCATTTCAACCGGTCAACTGCAACTGTCAGAGCCGTCAGAAGGTTGTTAGAAACCGGATCAGCCGGTTACCTTGGAGGAAGACTATATAAAGACCTTTATCCTTCAACAGAGTAGAACGAATCATAATAAGAGAGGAGATTACAAACAGATTACAATCAAGAGATATAACAATACAAAAGAAGAAGACCTTCAACAGAAGATCAAAGAAGTTGGAGAGAGAGAGAGCTCCTTCTAAGAAGAGCAGCTGTTGAACCGGGCTGCTAAGTAAGATTCATATTGAGATCTGAATCTCAAGATAGAAGTTGATTGAAGATCATCTTCACATGAGATTAAACCATACTGTGTTCTAATTCAAGAAGCTTTGAAGAAAGCCAAGGGAGGTTGATCTCTGCTAAGTTCTTCCAAGAACTCATCAAGAAGCCAGTCAACTCATCTCTCTCTTTTAGAGTTGTGGTTAATTACTTTATATAATCAAAATTTCTGTAGGATCTTGTATAGATCTGAGCTGTAAGCCTATTTTATAAAGGCTGAGCGTAGGAGACTGTGTGCTCTGAGTGTAGGTCTTGTTGAAGACTGAGGTAGGGTCTTGTGCCTGAGTTGTAGGAGACTTTGTTCTCTGAGTGTAGGTCTTGTTGAAGACAGAGTTGTAGGGCTTTGTGCCTGAGTTATAGGAGTGGGGACACTCTAAGTTGTAGGAACCTGTTTGGGGTTCTGAGCTGTAAGATCTGAGGAGAAGTGATGAAGTTAGGCCGAATCTAGTGTTGAAGTTGGAGACCGGGCGGTCTGTCTTGGCGGGTTAGAGACCGCGCGGTCTGGCGGTTTGACTCGGCGACTTGTAAACCGGGCGGTCTAAGCAATCTTCACAGGCGACCTCTCTGCATCTCTTATTGTAAGCCGTGCGGTTAGTCCTTCTGTCTAACCGCGCGGCCTGTGCGGTTTACTTTGTACAGTCCGCTTAGCTTGTAAATTTTAGTCCCACATCTCTTATTTGTATTCTCTCTTCTCTCCTCCATTCTATATAAGGGAGGGCATACCTTTGTAATAGTTATCATTTTTGGATAATAAAATTTCGATTATTCAAAAGTTTATTCGGCTTGTTCTCTTCTTTTCGCTTCCTTTCTCTACTTTCTAACATGGTATCAGAGGACACGGTCTTTTCCTCCTGATTCTGTGCGCTCTCTGTTGTTCGCGGCTTGTCTTCCGCGTTCTGCGGCTTGTTCGCGGCTTGCCTTCTCCTCTGTCCGCGCGGTTTGTTTCTATCCGCGCGGCTTGTTTCTGTCCGCTGCCTGTTTGCGCGGCTTGCTCTTCTTGTTTCTCTTCTCCTCCTGCTCTTTGTCGCAGCGACCTGTTTCCGTGTCGCCGCGCTCCTTGCTCTTTCCTGCCGCTCCGACTTCCTAGTCGCTGCGGTCTGTCTCTGTCCGCGTGTGTTGTCTCTGCACTCCAGGTTTGCTGCTGTGATCTGCCTGACCGTGCGGGTTGTTCCTTTCTTACCCGCATCTTGGTCGCGGTCACCTGCTCTTCTCCTCTCTTCTGTTCGCTCGGCCTTTTCAGTCCGCGCGACCTCTTCCCCGCTGTACCCTTGACCGCATTCTCGCAACTGCTGTGATCTGCCTGACCGTGCGGGTTGTCCCTTTCTTACCCGCATCTTGGTCGCGGTCACCTGCTCTTCTCCTCTCTTCTGTTCGCTCGGCCCTTTGCAGTCCGCGCGACTTCTTCCCCGCTGTGCCTTGATCTGGATCCTAGCCGCTCGTGTTCAAGCGGCTTCTTCCCTTTTGTTCCCGCCGCGGTTTCTCGCGGATTCTTCCTTGTTTGAGCGACCTCTCCGCCTCTTCGCTCTTAGCCGCTTCTCTTGTTAGTCGCCGCGACCTCCTGGTTTAGTCGCGCGGCTTGTGCTCTGCACCTTGTTCGTGGCCCTTCGTGCCGCTGGTGTGCTGTCACCGAGACCGCTGCAGTTTCTTCTTCCTCCCTTCATGGCTTTCGCCTCGGTTGTCACGTCTTCTGGTCGTGCACACGTTGTTACTCAGGGCAAATGGCTGATCGACACTGGTGCTACGAATCATATGACCGGCCATCTCCCGTGTTTCTCTCTCCTAGAAAAACATGCTCGCTTGCCCCCAGTTACTCTCGCTGACGGCTCTTCATCATCTGTTCATGGCACAGGGATAGTTCATGTCACCCCGTCTCTTCACTTGGCGGATACTCTATATGTGCCCCAGTTCCCGTGCAACTTATTATCTGTTACATCTCTTTGCAAGCAATTACAGTGTTCCGTCACATTTACTTCTACTTCTTGCTCTTTTCAGGATCCGGACTCCCAACGGACGATTGCTACTGGGACTGAGAGTGGCAGCTTATACTTCCTCGACAACATTTCTGCTTTTTCCACCTTCTCCTCCACCTCCACAGATCTTCTCCAATGGCATCTCCGCCTTGGTCATGCTCCTCCCCGTCTTCTTCGTCAACTTCTGCCCCACCTTCCTCCTCAAAGTCCTCCGCTCAACTGTGAGGCCTGTCAGCTTGGCAAGCATCACCGCTCCTCCTTCCCTCCAAAGCACGTTCGTAGCTCTACCCGTCCGTTTGATCTTATCCACTCCGACATCTGGGGTCCTTCTCCTACTCTTACCATTGGTCGGGGTAGTTCCTATTTTGTCACGTTCATTGATGATTTCTCTCGCTGTACGTGGGTGTATCTGTTAAAAGATCGCTCCGAATTATTCTCTGTATGGACATCCTTCTATCTCATGATCAAAACTCAGTTTGATGTTTCTATCAAAGTTTTTCGGTCTGATAATGCCGCAGAATATCTCAGTCGTGACTTCTCTACATTCTGCATGCAAAATGGGATTCTTCATCAAACTAGTTGTGTCTATTCTTCACAACAAAATGGTGTAGCCGAACGCAAAAACCGACACCTGCTCGATGTCGCTCGCACCTTGATGACCCAGATGCATGTTCCTCGCTCCTATTGGGGCTATGCTGTTCTCCTTGCCTGCTACCTCATCAATCGCATTCCCTCCACGGTTCTCCATGGCCAAACCCCGTTCTCCATTTTGTATCCGGGCAAGGAGCCGTTTCATCTCCCTCTCCAAATCTTTGGATGCACTGCCTTTGTGCATGCCCCTTCTGCCACCCGTGATAAGCTCTCCCCTCGCTCCACCAAATGTGTCTTTCTGGGGTATTCCACCACTCAGAAAGGCTACTGTTGCTTTGATCCCGTCCTTCGTAAGCAGTTCGTCTCTGCTGACGTCACCTTCTTCGAGAATACCTCCTACTTCTCGGATGCCTCTTCTCCTCTTCTCCCAGCTTCTGATTCTCCTGCCATTCCCTTCGTTCCCTCGTCTCCTCCTACACTCTCCACCACTACACCGTCTCCACCCCCTCCTCTTCCTCCACCTCTCTCTCTCCCTTCTCCACCACCCTCTCCCTCCTCTCCGCTGCCGTCGCTCTCTTCTCCCGGGCCAGCTTTCTCTACCACGGATGCTCCGGATGCCGCGGGCCCGGCTGACCTGGATCTTCCTATAGCTCTTCGCAAAGGGGTGCAGACGTGCACCTTACACCCCCTTGCTGCTGTTGTTTCCTATGATCGTCTTACTCCTTCTCGCAGGGCCTTTGCACTGGCTATCTCTGCCACTGCCACACCCCGCTCCTATCAGGAGGCCCTTGCTATTCCTCACTGGAAGATGGCCATGGATGAGGAAATGGCGACCCTCACTGAGCGGGGTACCTGGACTCTTGTTCCTCCTCCCTTTGGCACTGATGTTGTTGGCTGTCGCTGGGTCTTTGTGGTCAAATTTAGCCCAGACGGCACTGTGGATCGGTATAAGGCTCGCCTTGTGGCTAAGGGCTTTACTCAGACCTATGGGGTTGATTACTTTGACACCTTCTCCCCTGTGGCTCGTCTCAGCACAATCCGGGTTCTTCTCTCTGTGGCCGTCAATCGGGATTGGCCAATTTCTCAGCTGGACGTCAAGAATGCCTTCCTTTATGGTGATCTTCACGAGGCCGTTTACATGGAGCAACCTCCTGGGTATGTTGCTCAGGGGGAGACACGAGTATGCCGGCTGCAGAAGGCAATTTATGGCCTCAAGCAGAGTCCTCGAGCTTGGTTTGACAAGTTCAGCGGTATTGTGGCGGCTGTTGGTTTTGTGCGAAGCTCTGCTGATCACTCTCTCTTTATTCGCAAAACTCCTTCTGGGCTGGTTGTTCTTGCTGTATACGTCGATGATATTCTTCTCACTGGCGATGACCAGGAAGGGGTAGCCCTGACAAAGCTACATCTTCGCCAACATCTGATCACTAAAGATATGAGCTCTCCAAAGTACTTTCTGGGGATCGAACTCTCTCGGAAGCCCGACTCCTTAGTTCTCTCTCAGCGTAAGTATGCCCTTGATCTTTTAAAAGAGGCAGGATTGACTGGAGCTAAACCTGCCCGATGTCCCATGGCTATTGGGGAGGACAAAACCTGGACAGATGATTCGCCTCTTCTTTCAGATAGTTCGCGATACAGGCGTCTGGTTGGTAAGCTCATATATCTCACAGTGACCAGACCCGACATTTCTTATGCTGTGGGCAAGGTGAGTCAATTCATGCAAGCGCCCAGGGATTGTCATCTTCAGTCCGCCTTGCGGATCTTGGAATATGTCAAAGCAGCGCCTGGGAAAGGATTACTGTTTCAGAAGAATGGTCATCTGAGGATTGAAGCCTACTCAGATGCAAGTTATGCTGATGACAAAGGGGATCGCAAGTCTACCTCAGGTTTTTGCACCTTTGTTGGGGGAAATCTGGTGAGCTGGAAGAGTAAAAAGCAGTCTGTTGTCTCCAGGTCCAGTGCAGAAGCTGAGTATCGCAGTATGGCGTCAACCACTTGTGAGTTGAAATGGTTGCGGGCTCTCATGCTAGATTTAGGAGAGGTGTACAACCATCCTCTACCTATGTTCTGTGATAACAAGGCCGCCATATACATCTCCAAAAATCCGGTATTCCATGAAAGAACAAAGCACATTGAGGTTGACTGCCATTTCATTCGTGAAGAGATTTTAAAAGAACAGATTTGCACTCCGTTTGTCACATCTGATAAAGAGCTAGCCGACATCTTCACCAAGCCAGTCTCCGCCTCGTTTCTGCATGTTTGCGACAAGCTGGGCATGATTGATATATATGCTCCAGCTTGAGGGGGAGTGTTGAAGTTGGAGACCGGGCGGTCTGTCTTGGCGGGTTAGAGACCGCGCGGTCTGGCGGTTTGACTCGGCGACTTGTAAACCGGGCGGTCTAAGCAATCTTCACAGGCGACCTCTCTGCATCTCTTATTGTAAGCCGTGCGGTTAGTCCTTCTGTCTAACCGCGCGGCCTGTGCGGTTTACTTTGTACAGTCCGCTTAGCTTGTAAATTTTAGTCCCACATCTCTTATTTGTATTCTCTCTTCTCTCCTCCATTCTATATAAGGGAGGGCATACCTTTGTAATAGTTATCATTTTTGGATAATAAAATTTCGATTATTCAAAAGTTTATTCGGCTTGTTCTCTTCTTTTCGCTTCCTTTCTCTACTTTCTAACATCTAGTACTCTACTAGATAGGCGAAGGGGGAAAGTGTATGTACCCAGACCTTGGGGAACCACTATAAATACTGTGTGCACTCTGTGTATGTTTGTTTCTGTGGTTGCTGTGTTGTGATTGTTGTAGAATTGCATTTTCTGTACAGAATTTCTGCCTAAAAATTAAAAAAGTAAAGTACACATATTCACCCCCCCCCCTCTAGGTGGTATTTCTTTCAAAGCCAGCCTCCATGAGCTTCCTGACCTCTTCGCGGATGGGTTCCTCCAGCTTGGTGGCGATGTCTCTCATCTTTTGGCATATGAGGCGAGTGTGGGGGTCCATGTTCAGGCAGTGACAGGCCACGTCCGCGTCGATGCCCGACATGTCTGCTGTGCTCCAAGCGAAGATGTCGATGTTGCTTTGAATGCAGGCCCGCACTCACTACCGGTCCTCGGGACTCAAGCCTCTGCTGACTCGTACCCTCTGCTCCTGCCCTGCGGTGGTGAAGATCTCCATCTCCACCACTTCCTCGGCCGGCTCTAGCCGCGACTGCTCCCAACCTACCCTTGCTTCTTCCTCCAGCTCCAACTCCTCCCTTCCTACTTACTCCTCAATCTCCATCGCCTCCTCCGACACCTCCTGCTGCTGCTCGACTTCCACGCCCCTCTGGGCCTCTCTCTCCACCCCTCCTGCTACTTGCTCTTCCACCTCCATCGCCTCCTCCGGGCTCTTCCGCTGCTGCTCGACCTCCATGCCCCTCTGGGCTTCTCTCTCAGCTTTCTCCTGCTCCTCCGTAGTCTCCTTCCTTGCCTCCTCTAGGCTCATCCACTCTTCCTCGACTTCCTCCTCCTGCTCCGCCATCTCCCTCTCTAGCTCTTCTGCCTCGGCCATCCAGGACATGATGTTGAACGCCATCACATAACATTGTCTCGCCACCTTCGGATCCCCCCTGATCCTAACCTGCACCCCTCCGTTATTGAACTTAAGACATTGGTGGAAAGAGGATGGGACGCAGCGAAAGGCGCTGATGAGGGGAAGCCCAAAGATGGCGTTGTAACTGCTCAGAGCATCCACTATCACGAACCTGCAGTTCTGTGACACGCCTCCCAACTTCACATGCAGCCCTACTCCTCCTTCTACTTCCTTCCTCTCTCCAGAGAATCCGAACAGCGGTCCATCCGAAGCCAAGATCCTTTTCCCCTCAACCCTCATCTCATCAAAGGCCTTCTTGAAGATAACATTTATTGAGCTCCCATTGTCCACCAGTATCCTTGAGACCGTGAAATTCTCCACCGCCGTCTGGATCACCAGGGCATCATAGAACGGATCTTCATAGTCCGGCATGTCTGCTGACGAGAAGGTGATCTTTTCTTCCGGTGGGGGAGCCTGGGAGGTAGAGGCGACCCCCTTCAGTACATGGTTTGAAGGCTCCCCTTGCGGGTTGCCTCGATCCCCACTCCTCCGTAGATCACCCCAATTCCTCCCCGGGTTCCCACGTTTACCCGATCTTCACATCTATCCTCCATCTCCCCCTGCTGTACTTCCACAATCCTAACCGTCGGATCCTGCCTCCCTACTCCTCTTGCCTCTCTCATCTCTAAGAACTCAGAGCAGGTGGTCGTCGCGTGACCCTCCTCCTGGTGGAAGTCACAAAAGAGCAACGCCTCCCTACCCCTTCTTCCTTCTCCTCCTCCTCTTCTCCCAGCTCCTCGAACTCCTCTCCTCTCTCCTCTTCCTCTACCCACCTCCATGGCCTCCTGTGGCGGCGGGATGCGACCCCTTGGCTCCTGCCTCCACGCCGGTTGGTCGAACCTCCTGGGTTCTCGTAAGTTATCTCTTCCCTGGTAGCCTCCTCCTTGGCCCTGGGGGCGACCCTCCTGGGGCCTCCAACCCAACTGGTTGTTTGGCTCCCGGGACCCCAATCCCTGCCGCTGCCCATGTCTTTGGGGTTCTTCCCTCCTTTCTTCTCTCTGCTCCCCCCGCTCTCTCGGCTCCTTTTGTCTTCCTATTGCAGGCTCCTTCTCATCATCTTCCGCCAGCCTGGCCAACTTCCTGGCAAACGTTGGATTTGCCCTCTCGAAGTCTATATCTTTCACCGCCCTCTCCATGAGCTCCTCAAAGGAGGGGGGGGGGGGCACTCTCTTCAACTCCATACTGAAGAATCTCGGCCTCAGCCCCAGGGTGAAGGCGAGCATCAGCGCGTACCCTGAGACCTCCTAGACCAGGAGGATCTCTTCCTGAAACCGGTCAACGTAGTGACCCAGTGTCTCGTCCTGCTTCTGCCTCATTGCAAACAGGCACTCCGCCTCCTTCTTCCGCTTCTTATATGTTGAGAACCTCAACAGAAACCCTCGGTGCAGATCTTCAAAGCTGTAGATCGACCTTGCTGGTAACTGGTGGAACTGGTCCCGAGCCTTCTCCTTCAACGTGATGGCAAATAGCCTACACTTGAAGGCATCCGTCATCTGCCTTATCGAAACCACATCTTCAAATCACTATACATATTGTACAGGGTCATCCATCCCCGAGTAGTAGGACATGTCAGGCTCCCGAAACCCCTCCGGTACCGGTGCCGAGATTATGAGCTCGCTGAAAGGGCTCTCGCCTCCTGCCTGGCGAGAGGGCACATCCTGCGGCCTCAGCTGGCTGGCCCGATCCGCGAGACCGTGCCCAGGGAAGAGCTCTCGCACATCTGCCTCCCTCTCGCCCAAATCTGCCAGAGTCTCCTTGCCTGGGCGCTGGCCTGGGAAGAGCTCCCGCACGACCACGTCCCTCTCGCCAGCCTCCGCCCGGACCTCCTTCCCCGGGCGCTGTCCAGGGGCATTCTCGCCCAAGAGCGGGACCTCCTCTATCGGAACCTGAGGTGTGGCCCACTCGCTTCAGGCCGAGAAGGCCAAGCTGATGGTCTGCAGGACTTCTCACCTGAAGTCCTCCAACATCTTCCTCGTCGCCTCCTCTCCCCAGGTGGGGGAGCCTCCAGAACCAGACCCTTCACCTTCACCTCCAGCCATGGGACAAAACTCAAGGCTTTCTTATATCAGCTGCCTTCCACGCTCACCGCACCAGAACAGTTGAAGCCAAAAATGACCTCAACAGGAGTTCAAAACTGGGGTGCAACCAACACCTACTTCTCTCGAGCCTCGACCCTCGACTAGTTGCAAAGGACCTAAGATTGACCCAAAGCCTCAGCAGGGAGGTCCCACCTTACACTCGGAAGATCTCTGAGAGCTTCCCATCCAAAGCCAGAAACTGGGCTAGGAGCTTCTCAGAAAGCACTGGAGATTCAGAGGATAATGAGAGTTTGCTTTCTAAGGAGCCCTTATGGGTCTATTTATAGACTTTTGCTGACATGAGATTACTGAAATACTCTTAGTTAACCTGCCAATAGCCAAATCCCGCTGTTTATCCTGAGGGTATAGGGGTAATTTTACTTGAGGGTAATTAGGTCATTTTACCCCGGGCCCTGGGCCCCACTCGGCGAGAACTCTGAGCCGAGAACCTTCCTGTTTAGAGCTTGGCGCAAGCGATATCCCCTGCTTATGGGCGAGAGCTCCTCCAAGGTGGGAGCTTGGCGCAAGCGCAAGCATTCCCGCCCACTCATGGGCGGGAGCTTCCTCAGGGCGGGAGCTCTTCTGGTCGGGAGCCCGAAGCTAGTCCAATCCTGACCGTTGGTGCCTCCGGGTCCTACTCAGCGAATATGGGGTTGTACACATATGTCATCATGTAAGTCTTTAGCTTGACACATGTGTTAATGCTATGTTATGTCATGTATGTCGTGTTATACATTCTAAAAAGGCCTTAATGCATGTTATGAGCGACGTACACATGAAATATTATGCATATCATACTACATAATATCACATGCAACGAAAATCAAAATCTAATGTGCATCCATGCGATGATTGTTATGCATCTCATACTACATAACAGTCACATGTTGCCTCATATAAGGATCCATATACAAACACATATTATGTATCACATACTACATAATATGCCTCGTATACTTCTTGTTATGCTTATGAGTGTAGTGTTCATGCTTCAGCCAAGATTTACTGATAACACATCGGTGTGTGTATGCAATGGAAATGGACAACTAACACTAACTAAAGATAGTTGTTCAACTAATTGTCAAACAACTCATACCTCTGATACCAACTGTCACAACCCGCATTTTATCCGCATTTATCGATATATAAGAGTAAGAGAAAATGCGCGTCATGATGTCACGTCAGCAGGGGATAACTGCAGATGCTCAAGCAAAACTCTAACTTGGCACTTTTATGAAAGATCCGTAAGTTATTAAGAGGAAAATCAAGTTAAAGTTTAAACGGTTAGTCATATCCCTCGACTCAGTGGCTCATCTAGTCCACGAGAAAAAAATAATTATACATTGCGGAAAATACTTTATTCACAATATTAGACGTCCTACATGAGTATAAACATCCCCAAAGGACAACTCATGGTATGCAAGACTCTATATTTATCATAATTATGAAAGTAGCTTTTACGACCGTTAAATATAGTGATTTATATTTCAAATATGACATGTATGAAGTAATAGTAATAATAATTTTTATATTTTAAAATATCTAACATGCAACCTAGCATAAAACCTTCCCTGAGAGCCAGTACAATCAACCAAAAAGGTAAACTAGCAGCTAACAAAGTATTCAACATTCCAAAAGAAAACTACCAATGAGCGTCAACAACCTGACACGAACCCACTGAAAGTATGCATGTCTGAACTAAAACCGAAAACAACAAACTACCTCACAACGGTGAGAAAAATCACTACAACAATTGCAGTACACAAGCTACCACCCAACACAGCCGCTCCACCAGCTACAGCCCTGAACCAGAGACATTCAAAGAAAGAACACCTCAGCAAGAAATTTGTATGTGACAATGGAAATAAGCAGGTATTAAGTAGAAAAAAGGGCAAGAAAGGGTTTACCAAACCCGACTATAAGAAAAACTGAAACCACAACTTATTAGCCAAATAAAAATAGGTAAAGTGAAAAGTTTGTAATAATGGAGTAAAAGAAATTTTGCACCAAGTGTGGAACGAAGTCATGTTTCGACAAAATCTGCATGGATAAACATGAAATATCATAAACTGATCTATAAGAAGCAAATGAGCACAAAACAGCTCGAATGCGTGAATCATTAACACTGGTGAAAACAACCGGGGCGAAGTCGGTGACCAAAACGTCCAAAACCGAACTACCAGACCCAAACGTCTCACAAAAAGGCACTGCGGTGGTGGCTACCTGGCCCAACACAACCCAACAGTCCACAAAACAGAGACCAAACAACCAACAAGTGTAATGATTCTCAAACCAACGTCCAGTTGGTGGTCCTTTATCAACTACCAACCTTCGTTGCCGAAGAAAACATTATACTCAAACACCCCAAACCAAACCCAAGTCTAAACCCAAAAGAAATATCTTGACAAGCCCTAAATTTACTATAAGGACCATACACGACGAATCAGACACAAATCGGCGAAAAACAATAAGTCCAGCTAGAAAGCGACGAGTATACCCGACGAATACTGTCGATACTCGACGAAAAGGACATAAAGCGACGTGTATACTCGACGAAAAAAACTTGGTCGCCAGATCACTCGACGCTTCCTAAGCCTAAGCCAAACACGATGAATTCGTCGAATGCACTCAATGCTTTTGCCTTCACTCAACGCCACACCCGCCAATACTATACCAATCTAACTACACTCAACGTCACGCCCACCGATACTCGACGAATCTAACTACACTCAATGCTACGCCCGTCGATACTCGACAAACTCGACGCCTAGATACTCGACGAATAGACTAACGATACTCGACGATTTTGACTTGACACAATCTAACCTTACTCGACAAATTTACATTAACGGATTTCTACACATAGTTCATACTCGACGAATTCTTCCCACGATATACACCGAAATTGTCCTTAGGCTAAACTATGATACTTGACAAATTTCTGACAGTTTTCTACACATATATTCAACGATATCCACTTGGTATATACCTTACTCGATGAATTCTAGCCGAAAAATCCTAACTAACCTAGGGATTTTCTCAAGGCAACCTCCTACACAATTCCTTCATACAAAGAAGAGAAAGAAAAGGGAAGACGTGAAAGGAAAATAGCAAGCAAGAGGGGAAATCGCCACTTGCCTTGAATCTCGGAAAAATCCGCCTCCTCCAATGCTCCACGGCAAGGATCAAGCGCAAGAAGACCTAGGCAACGTTTCCTGAAACTTTTGGGGGAAAAAGGAGGTCAAAACCACAAACCCTAACACATAAAAATCGGAGAAATGAGGAAAGCTTACCATGAACGCGTAGATATCGGCGAGAGCTTTCCAAATCTCTAATCTATTGACAAAACTGACCACCGAAGCTCTCTCTATCGCCGGCCAAATGCACGCGAAGTCGCTGCTCCTCTTTCGCTCGCGAAACCGCCGTCACTCGGGTTGGGAAGATGAACAGGGAAATAGGGTTTGATGCGACGATTTTCTATTTATACATACATATAATATTAAATCATAATTATTTAAATAACGCCAAATAACTCGAAATTCAAACCAACTCGGAATCTTACGAAAACCGCACTGTAGCTAATTACCGACGCTACGAATCTAACGGCAAGTTGAAATCCAAATCTGACAAACCAAACTCGGGTAAAACACCACCGAAGATAAAACACCACCACATCCCTATAAAAGCTCCACCAAGTCACCAAAACAGTCCCGGCTTGCGATGGAAGTTGCACAATCAAGCCAAAACCAACCACACAGGAAAACCTACTGAGCAAACCCATGCTCCAACAATGACACTCGTTAACTACATGTCAACGTAACGCCCTGACGCCAAAAATACATCACTACGGGAATCAAAATAAACACTGAAAAATTGGGGACGTTACAAAGTAGCTGGTGTGCGGGAGAGAAGCTCGCGCAAGGACCCTGACTACGACAACAACACTGCTCGAGGACTTCTACTAACTCGAGGGGGAAAGTAGCCGATATGCAGTATAGAAGCTCAAACAGTGACCCAAACTACGACAAAAACACAGATCGATAACTTCTACTCACTTGAGGGGGCAAGTAACAAGTGTGGGGGAGAGAAGCTCGCGCGGGGACCTAGACTACAACAACAACACAACTCGAGGACTTATACTCACTCGAGGGAGAAAGTAGCCAATGTGCGGGAGAGAAGCTTGAACAGGGACCCAAACTATGACAAAAACATAGCTCGAGGACTTCTACTCACTTGAGGGAAGCTCACGCAAAGATCTGCACTACGACAACAACACAACTCGAGAACTTCTACTCTTTCGAGGGGTCAAGTAGTCAGTGTGCGGGAGAGAAGCTCGTGTGGAAACCTGGACTACAAGAATAACACAGCTCAATGACTTCTACTCACTCAAGGGGGTAAGTAGCCGGTGTGTGGGATAGAAGCTCGCACAGGTAACTGGACTACGGTAACAACACGGCTCGAGGACTTCCAGTCACTCGAGGGGGCAAGTAGCCTGTGTGCGGGAGAGAAGCATGCACAAGGACCTGGACTGCAGAAACAACACAGCTCGAGGACTTCTACTCACTAGAGGGACAAGTAGCCGGTGTGTGGGAGAGAGGCTCGTGCTTGGACCCGGACTATGACAACAACATAGCTCTAGTACTTCTACTCATTCGAGGGGGCAAGTAGCCAGTGTGTAAGAGAAAAGATCGCGCAAGGACCTGGACAACAACAACAAGGCTCGATGACTTCTACTCACTCGAGGGGGCAAGTAGTCGGTGAGCGGGAGAGAAGCTCGCACGGGGACCTGTACTACGACAACAACACGGCCCGAGGACTTCTGCTCACTCGAGGAGAAAGTAGCTGGTGTGCAGGAGAGAAGCTCGCACAGGGACCTGGACTACGATAACAATATAACTTGAGGACTTCTACTCACACGATGGGGCAAGTATCCAGTGTGCGGGAGAGAAGCTCGTGCAGGGACCCGGACAATGAAAACATCATAACTCGAGGACTTCTACTCACTTGAGGGGGAAAGTAGTCTGTGTGGAGGAGAGAAGATCGTGCATGAACCTAGACTACGATAATAACACAACTTGAGGGATTAACTTTTCCTGTTTTCTCTCTCGCTCAGGGGGCATTCAACAGACACACCATCATAGAAAGAGTCATGTATTCATATAAGTAAAACATTTATCTTTGGTCGAGAAAGACAAGTCGTAGTGCAACTGTATTACAGGCCGACGGGGATAAAAAAAATGCATCAAGTCGTCATCGTTCCATGTGTTGCTAAGGAGCTCTCTTTCGCAATCTTGGAGTCGGTACCCCCATACTTCAATGCTTCAGCCACCATAAAAGGTCCTTCCTAATTGGGTTGAAGCTTTCCTACCGCCGCGCCCCGGTCAACGGCGTCCCCCTTCTTGAGAACCAGGTCACTTTGGGTGAATTGTTTAACCCTTATGTGCTTGTCAAAATACTTCGCCATTATGTGCTTAACCTCCTATTGACAGATCGTCGCGAGGTCTATAAGCACTTCCACCAAGTCGAGTGAGAGCCTCTACTTTACATCATTCTCCATTCTCCAATCCTCTCCTCCTTTTGCAGCTACGACCCTCGGGCTCTGGACGTCAAACTCTACCAGGATCACTGCTTTCGAGCCATGAGATAGTTTGAAGGGGGTCTCTCTTGTGGCAATGTTCGGGGTAGTTCTGAGAGCCTAAAGGATGGAGGGAAGTTGTTCGACCTAATTTTCCTTTTAATTTTCTGCTTTCTTCCTTAGCAAGTTGACGATGACATTATTGGCGGCCTCAACCTAGCCATTGCTCCGAAGGTGGTGGACGGATGCGAAACTGCAGGTCATTGTCCGCGACGATCGCAAGCGACAATCCATGTCGACAGATGATCTCCCCACATATGAAGTTACTTATGATTTGGGAGGTGGTCTTCGCCAACGCCTTCACCTCAATTCACTTAGAGAAATAATCAATCATTACGAGGATAAACCTTCTCTGCCCACTCTCTTGGGGGAAGGACTTGACGAGATCATCCCCCAAATCGCGAAGGGCCACGGGGCTGTGATTGTCCCGAATCGTTGCACAGGATGTAACTGGAGGGGTGCATGGAGCTGGCACCTTGAGCACATTTTAGAGAACTGCTCTGCATCCTTCCGGGTGGTGGGCTAGAAGTACCCCTGCCTCAGCACCCTTTTTTCCCAAAGTTCTCCCTACAGAATGACTTCTGCATTCCCCCGAATGGATTTCTTACAACACCTGGGGCATCTTCACTTTGGCCAAACACCATGCTAAGGGGCCCGACAAGGTCTTCCAATAAAGGCTTCCTTCGTGAAGCAGAAAGTAAGCGATATTAAACTTGAATCACCTCTGGTCCGGAATGTCAGGGGGAAATTGATCAGTGGATAAGAATTCTATAAAGGGATCCATCCATGATGGTTGGTGGTACATCTTCATGAGCTCCCCCTCCTTGATGCATAATCAGAATAACTCGGACACCACTCCCCTATCGCGGGGCAATGCTTGGCCAAACGATCTGCTATCGAGGTCTCCTCTCTCAGCACATGTTGGATGGAGAATAAGCGAAAAGTGCCCGCCAGATCCTTTACCTTGACCAAGTACTACTATAGTACAGGCTTCCGGCCCTCAAACTCTGCTCGTATCTGAAAGGCCATTACCAAAGAATCTGAGTGGGCACTGAGGTCCTGAATTCTGAGCTCGCGAACGAGGCAAAGACTAATGACAACCTCGTACTCTGCTTTATTGTTTGTGAACTGAAAACGAATGTCCACCGCTTGTTCGATCTTAAATCCATGGGGCTCGTAAGAATGACTCCCGCCCCCATCGAGTACTTTCCTAAAGCTCTATCCACGAACATCTCCCAAGCATTCCGCTCCAGTGGCCCTACGTCTCATGCCTCCGTTGTGTAGTCGGCTAAGAAATCGGCCACCACTTTTGGGACTTAAATGCCACTCGAGGGACAAAGGAGAGGTCGAAGTCGTTGAGATCCACCGACCATTTGGCCAGCCTTCCTGAATGTTTAACCCTATCCATGAAACCACACAGTGGATGGTCAGTTGCCACCTTAATTGAGTGGTCCTGAAAGTAGGACCAAAGCTTTCGAGCCGAGATGACGAGTGTGAAGGCTAGTTTTTCCAAGATGGGGTAGCGTAACTCGGTCTTTCGGAGGACCCTGCTCACATAATAAATGGGGAGTTGCTTTTTTTGCCTTGCTCTCAAACTAGGATCGATTTTACTACCTCAACTCCTACTCCTAAGAAAATATAGTGGTCTTCTCCCTCACCGGGCCCTTGTAGCAGGGGGGCTCAAATTAGTTGGTGCTTCAAACTTTGGAATGCTTCTTCACACTCCGACGACCACTCAAAGCTCTTGTTATCTATGTGATTATACAATGCTCGGAATAAAGGGGAGCATTTTTCTACGGCCCGTAAGAGAAACCTGCTTAAAGTCGTGATCTTGCCTGTTAAGCATTGAACCTCCTTCACATTCCTTGGAGCCTCCATCTCCATGATTGCCTTTACTTTATCTGGGTTTGGTTCTACTCCGGCTGGGGTCAAGAGGCAACCCAAGAATTTTCACTCCCTTGCCCCGAAAACACATTTGACGGGGTTGAGCCTCATCTTATATTTCTGAAGCGCAACAAAGGTTTCTAGCAGGACCACAAGATGCTCCTCCACACTCTTACTATTTACCAAGAGATCGTCTACATAAACCTCAAGGTTTGACCATTTTTTCTCCTTAAACACCATGTCCATCAAATGCTGGTACGTCACCCCTACATTTTTAAGCCCAAACGACATCATTTTAGAATAATAACACACGTCATTGGTGATAAAAAAGATGTGTTTTAGGTTGGGTGGATGCATGCAAATTTGATGATAACCAGAGTAAGCATCTAAGAAACTCATAACAGGAAATCTGACAGCGGAATCTACAAGTGCGTCAATTCTAGGCAGAAGGTAGCAATCACTGGGGCAATGTTTACTAAGCATAGAAAAGTCGATACACATTCTCCACTTTCCGTCACCTTTCCTTACCATTATAAAGTTGGATACACAGCCTGCATACTGGATCTCCTCAACAAAACCTGCGTCTAGCAGCTTCAGCACCTCTACATGGATGAGCTTGGACAGAGTAGTGTCCGTCTTCCTCATATTATATCAGGTGGGGAGAGTCCTTGGGTCCAAGTTAAGATGATGATATGTAATGTCTGTGTTGACGCCCGACATGTCCTCCACGCTTCACACAAAGATGCGTGTGTTCTCTTGGATGTATGTCAGGATCTTCTCCTTGTCCTCCTCGACCATCTCGCCGCTGATCTTCACCTTTCCAGTCCTCCCATCCTTGACCTCGATGTCCTTCTCCTCCACTTCCTCTACAGCCTTCAGCCTCGCCATCTCCTCCATTACCTTCTCACCCAACTCAGCCTGCTTTTCCCAACTGATCATGTTAGCCGTATTGACGTAGCAATCCCTCACGACTTTCGAATCACTCCTGATATGGATCTGTTGCACCCCAACACTATACTTCAGGCATTGGTGGAAAGATGAGGGTACACACTAAAAGTCATTGATGAGGGGCCTTCCGAAGATATCATTATATATGTTGGACACATCCACAATCACAAAGCGACAAACCTTTGTTGTTCTTCCTAGGGTGACGAGGAGCTCCACTCCTCCCTCCACCTCTTTCCTCTCCCCTGTGAAGCCAAAAAGGGGGTCGTCAGTTGAAGTAACTCTCTTTTCCTCCACTTCCATGGCTTCGAATTCCTTCTTGAAGATCATCTTTACCGAACTTTCATTGTCGACGAGGATGCGGGATACCATAAAGTTCTCCACCATTGCCTGAATCACTAGAGCGTCGTGGAAGGGATTCTCGCTTCCAAACATGTCCTCCACCGAGAACGTAATTTTCCCGATCAGTGGTGGGGCCTGTGAGGAAGAGGTCACACTCCTACAGTAGACCCATGATGCTCCCCTTTCAGGTTGCTTCTACCCCCACCCCTCCGTGGATCGCCCTGATCCCTCCGTGAGCTCTCGGATCAACCCGATCCCCGCACCTTCTCGGTGCTCACCCTCTAGCTGCCTCATTCCTTTTTTTTTCTTACTCCTGGCTCTCGCTGCCCCTCCAAGGATCCTTCCTCTATTACACTTATCAGCTCCAGAAACTCTGGGCACGTCGCGGTGGCATGGCCCTCCAACTGATAGTAGTCATAGTAGAGGATTACCTTCCCTTTCCCATCTATTCTTTGCTGTCGGGGGTCTTCCCCCTCATCCTCATACTCTTCCGACAGCATAGGCCTCATGTCGAGATGCTTCGTTCCGTCTCCACTTCTCCTGTCTTCTCTCCGGAGAATGTTGTCGATCCCACTGCTCGGGTGATAGTCTCCTTCCCGTCCCCTGGTACTCTCCCACGGACATCCTCCGCGGTGGCCTGGCGGGAGGTCCCTGAAACCACCTCTCCTTATGCCTGCGATTTCTATTCTCCCTTGTTCTTCCTTTCTCTCGCCTCCTCGGCTCCTCCTTCTTCTTGGCTCCTCCGCTTCCTTTAACCGTCGCCGCCACTTCCTCTCTAGTTAACTTAGCTAGCTTGGTCTCAAACCCCTCGCACGTCGACTCCCACTCGTTGTAGTGTGCAGCCCGTTCGATTAACTCTTCAAAGGATACTGGGGGGATGCGAGTCAATTCCATCTTGAACAACCCTCCCCGCAGACCCAAACCAAAGGCTATTATGAGGGTGTGACCAGGCACCTCTTGGCATAAGAGAATATCCTCTTGTAATCGATTGACATGTACCCAATGACTCTTATGGCCCTTGCTTGATGAGGAAGAGGGCCTCCCCCCTTCTTTATTTTCTCCAAGGTGGAAAAATGGAGCAGGAACAACCTGCTGAGGTCCTCGAAACTCTAAATCGATCCCACCGGGAGCTGCTGAAACCAATCTCTTGCCTTTCCCCTGAAGGTGATAATAAACATACGACACTTAAAAGGGTCTGACATTAGCCGGATCGACACCATATCTTCAAACCATTGCAGGTGTTGGAGGTGGTAATCCCTCTCGGAGTAGAAATTCATTGTCAGCACTATGAACCCCGCTGGCAAGGGGGCTGTCATCACTAGCTCATAGAAGGGACTCGCCAACGTGAGTTGGCCACTAGAGTGAGTTCGCTCATACTCACGTTCTAAGGCACGAGTTGTCGGCATGCTCGCGAAGAACACTCGCGGTTACATCGTCAGGTCGCCACTCTCCTAGGCTAGCTCCTTACCAGGTGGCTGGTGATGAGTCCGATTTATATAGGATTTTTCGGACTCATCTAGGCTAGTTTTCACGCACTTGCACTTCACTTTTAGTATGTTATCGTTGATATTTCATTTATACCGTTTTTCACGCTAAGTGCACTGTTCTGGCTCATTGGTGTGCAATTGCGCATTCTATTTTTGGGGGTAAGCACATGGTGCTCCCCATGGCACTTTCCGACTATTTTCATTGTATTTTTGTGATGCTGGAGAGTTCTCTTTGGATTTAATTGTTTGTATGTAGGTAGTGCGTTTTCCCCAAGGCTGGAATGTAGGTTTGAGGAAAACGCACGGTCGTGCATTTTCTTGGCACACTGTTCTTGATGATCGTGCATTTTTTTGTGCAGGAGAAACGTCGAACTGAGCTCGACGAATATTTTAACGCACAGTGGACGCACGGTTTCTTCGGAACCGTGTGCGAAGAAAACACACAGTTTTCCTGTAGCATCTTGGTTGTTTCTTTCTGTGGATAATCGTGCATTGTGTTCACGCATGGGCGGTAGCGCCCGTACGCGAGTAAAACGCACGGTTCCACCGTATTTTCCTGCTTTCTTGCTTTCTGTCGCTACCCGTGCGATTTCCTTCACGCACGGGCGGAAGCGTCTGTGCGCGAAGAAAGACGCACGGGTCAATGCTTCATATTCCGAGAGCTTGGGCTGGAAGTTAATAATGCACGGTCGTGCGCCAAACTGTGCGTGCCTAATTTTCTTACCTGCTTCTATTTAAAGCGCAGATTTTCCTCCATTGAAAGACAGACTTTCTTCTCCACCGTTTTTCGCCTCCAAGGAAGGGTTCCGCCATTTCCCTTCATCTTCCACCTTAGGGGGGGTGCTCCGGGCAAGCTTTCAACACCATATTCAAGCCGGAGCTTCCTCTCGGCCTCCTCCTTCATCCTTTATCTTCAAGGAGAGTTTGATCTAGCTTTCTCCATCAAGCTAGGAGAAGTTTGTGTCATCCTCCACCGGTTCGTGACACGAAGAAGACAGGTCCATTGGGAGTGAGTGATAGCCTCATCTACCCCGGACACAGTTGAGGACCGTGCGAGGACGCGGATTGACAACCCGACGATTCCTTCCGTGAATCCTCTGCAAGACTTCAGATCCGATCGATTTTGCACACTTTTCTTCTCTTGTCGTTGATAGTGTAGCTTAATCTCTTGTATTTGATGAAGTGTGTTTAGTTTGTAAAACGTTTGTATACAATCATGTCTATGTGGTTTTGTATTTTCGTTATTTGCTTGAGGTGCGCCTTTATTTCCTTTCGCCACCACATCCGGTTGTGCCGCACTAGCGATTGCTAGTGGCGTGCGTAGCGAAAGGTGCTATCGACCCTCATTCCGTCGTTCTAAGCACCTCATACACAAGCCTACTCGTCCATCCACCCAGCGATTCGGTGCATAGCGGCCCGTGTAGTCTTCCATCCCGCCTGGCAAAGCATCGTATAACGGCGTTGCATAGGAGTGGTTGTTAGTGTTTTATTTTCTTTTTTCGCAACCATCAAAATCCCCCTTAGTTAAATCCGACCAAAGGACTTCAATCTCAAGTCCTCCTCAAAATTAACTCCACTTTATTGTGTTCTTTGAAGAGATCGATACTTGGGGAAATTCACCCATTTTATATTACTTGTGCGACCGGTACACTTGTCGTCCAACGCATCAAGTTTTTGGCGTCGTTACCGGGGAACACAATCGTGCGAGTTTTTGGAGAGGAAGATAGTAGATCGAAGCTCTTTTCCATTTGTATATTTCATGTTTCTTCTTTGCTTTAGTTGTTTGAATTTTTATTTTGCTTATTTCTTTTTGCCTTTTCTGATTTTTGGTTTAGTTAGCAGATCCGTGCTATTTTTATTCTAGCTGTGTAGCTCTTTTTCGGCAATTATTTTTATTCGCGATGTATTTTGTTGCCGAGTGCTGTATTTATGACGCTTTGCGCCGATGCATCGATGTCGTGGCTAATATGAAAGCCGAGCATTGCATTAGATGTTTGTTATGTCAAGGTATAGGCCACATGGTGAAGGATTGCCCTCACTTGTGCGAGCCTTCCCCCTCTGAGGGCGTGCGCTCAATAGCCTCCCGTTCGTGGAAGACTGTTGTGGATAGGCCTACCAGGGTGTTGCCTGGAACATACACTGACATCGCTCATCTGCCTCGCTCTTTACCCATTGAGATTACGGAAGAATCTCTCGTTCCGTTTAGATCCTTCATGGGTCCCTCGCTCCCTTTTTACGAGCTTCCCTTGAGTGATGACGATCACTCTTGTGGTAGCCAGCAAAAAGAGGATCATGAATCCATGGACGCTCCTGTATGGGACGCAAAGATTATTCATGTCGATGGGATGGCGTATGCGACTGATTTTGCGATGCGGCCTGCTCATTCTCTGCTTGATTTTGAGAGTAGTTCCTCCCCTCCGCAATTTTTGCCTGAGTTTGCTACTCCTTTTTCTTGTGAGTCGGCTGATGATGTCGTATTTTTGGATGATTCGGTTCCTGAGGTTGCACCGAAGTTGGATGAGGAATCTTCTATCTCTGACGGAGAATATGGATCTTCGGAGCATTTTTACACACCCCAGTGGGATGAGGAATATCCTCTTTCCGATGCGGAGGTTTGCACTTCCTTATTGGATGAGGCCGTTCCCCTTACCACCGTGGACCTCGAGTTCTCGAATTCCCCACGGTATAACTCGTATGATACTGACGATGACCGCTGCTTGGATCTCGCTGAGAGTGATACCGGGATCGCTCTCCCATTTCCTGATTATCTTAGTTCTTCATCTCTTTTATTACTTTATCCCCCTTCTTTATCTGAGCCTGTGCAGGCTGAGTCTCCACGGGTACGCTGGGATGATGATGAGCCTGGTGTTCATGCCATTGTCATCGCTTCCTACACATCTGTGGTTGACGACGCCTTGCTAGGCAAGGATTTATTTTGTGATAAGATGAGCGAGGACCAGCGCTCCTCCTCTTCTTATTTTCTATTTCTTCTACCTGTGTTGGGCAGATATTATTATTTAGGTAGAGGGGTAACTGCTTTATCTCCGTATAGGTACCCGTTACCGCAACGAATAATGGAACAGTTACTTGTGCATTTTTTATTTCATAGGCCCATTAGCTAGAACCTTTTCCTTAGCCGAATAAGTCGTGCTGGGTGGACAATAACCCCAATACTTATCTTTCATTTTCTACATTTTTATTTTTCATGTCTATTTTAGTTTTAGTATTTCTTTGTATTTTGTATATTTTCTTTTGTTTTTGCGGAGCTCACCCCTACATGTATTCATGGCAACCTCGTATTGGCGGGGTTGTGATTCTTCATATGGCGGAACTATTTCTGTGTTTTCACGCGTCTTCTGGTGTGCTCATTTGCTGAGCATGGGGTAACCTCTCCCCCGACTTATATTTCATTGTTTTTATTATGAATCTTAGGATATGTTGAATGGTTTAAGTCTGGTGGGGGAGAGACTCGAGTTGTTACCCTCTCACGTGCACATTTAATTTGCATATTAGAAGCATTTATTGTTATGTCATTTGCATTTGCATTGCACTCCACAGCACCCACTTGAGAACGTGTACTTAAGCACTTGCACGCGCCGAGCTTGTTTATCACTTGTGCGTAGAATAAAGAATGTTGTGTTGGTTTAGGATTGCGTGATGAAGTAAAATGTTGACTCCAAGAGTGTTCCTAGGCGTGCACTCATGATCACTTAGAGTCTGTGTAGATTAAAATTCTTTATATGCTTATAGTTTCTATTTTTCTATTAGCGTAGATTTTGTTTACGGTACTCTAGTTGTGAATCCGGTTATGAATCAAACGGTGGTGTAGGATTGAGTGTAGGAGTTCAATAGCCTCGTATTGCTCGAGTCGGGAGGAAGGGTTGTTTTTATCGGTGGCTAAGAACTTGCCCCTTGCTACTCTCGAAGCATGGGTACTTGGTTAGTCAAGTGCGCGCGTGATGTAGGCCGTCATTTTGTCTAGTTTGAGCATTGTACCATTCCTGACATCTATCCGTTGTTATCCCCGTTGAGCCTGCCCCTTCCTTTGACATCCCTACGCCTCGCTACCAAAGCCATATAGTCTTTCCCACTCGCACATCTGAATGCGGTCACTCGGTTAGTTTGTTTTGCTGTAGTCTGTATCCGTTATGTATGGGCAGTTATGTTGGTGTTTGTGATGCGTGTGGTGTTGTCGTGTTTTCATATTTTGTTTTGGCTATTTGGATAAAATGGAGAAAAAAATATGATAGTAAATAAAAAGAAAATTCCCAATGTGGAATAAAAAAAAGAAAGAAAAATATATTGTTGCTGAGTTGTGTTCATTATAGGCGTGCACGCACCGTCAAAAGTCCAAGTCTGGTGGTGCGCCGCACGTGTTTGTTTGTTGAGTTTAGTTGTGAGTGTTTTTAGGCGATCTCATTTTGTGTGTGCGTGTCTGTCTTGTTTATCTTTGTATACCCCACCTTCACCTAAGCCTATATTATACTCCAAGTCCTACGGATTCGTGCTTGAGTCAAACTAGTGTCGTGGAGAGAGTATGAACGGGCGAGCATATGGTTACCGACATTGGTGGATTCCTTTGGAGATTTTCCTGAGATCTGATCTTTGGCAATGCTCACCTCATTTTCCGCCTGCTTTTGTTCTACGCGCAGCCGAATGATTCACTGTGATTCACTTTAGGAGTATTTGTAATATCTTCTTTACGTTTATAAGAATTAGAAATTATTATGCATGCATAAAAGAGTTGTCTACTATTGCTTTTTGTACATGAGGGAATGACTTCGCATGGTACTCCATTTATGCAATTGCTTAGTCAACTAGCTTTCTTTAACTCCGCTTAGTGATGATTTGCTCGGGACGAGCAAATGTTTAAGTCTGGTGGTGTGATGAGTCCGATTTATATAGGGTTTTTCAGACTCATCTGGGCTAGTTTTCATGCACTTGCACTTCACTTTTAGTATGTTATCGTTGATATTTCATTTATACCGTTATTCACGCTAAGTGCACTATTTTGGCCCATTGGTGTGCAATTGCGCATTCTATTTTTGGGGGTAAGCACATGGTGCTCCCCATGGACCTTTCCGGCTATTTTCATTGCATTTCCGTGACGCTGGAGGGTTCTCTTCGGATTTAATTGTTTGTATGCAGGTAGTGCGTTTTCCCCAAGATTGAAATGCAGGTTTGAGGAAAACGCACGGTCATGCGTTTTCTTGGCACACGATTCTTGATGATCGTGCGTTTTATTTGTGCAGGAGAAATGTCAAACTGAGCTCGATGAATTTCTTAACGCATGGTGGATGCACGGTTTCTTCGGAACCGTGCGTGAAGAAAACGCACGGTTTTCCTGTAGCGTCTTGGTTGTTTCTTTCTATGACTAATCATGTGTTGTGTTCACGCACGGGCGGCAGCGCCCGTGCGCGAGTAAAACGCACGGCTCCACCGTATTTTCCTGCCTTCCTGCTTTCTGTTGCTACCCGTGCGATTTCCTTCACGCACGGGCGGAAGCGCCCGTGCACGAAGTAAAATGCACGGGTCAACGCTTCATCTTCTGCAATCTTGGGCTGGAAGTTAATAACGCGCGGTTAGCGCACGGTCATGCGCCAAACCATGCATGCCTAATTTTCTGACCTGCTTCTATTTAAAGCGCAGATTTTCCTCCATTGAAATACAAACTTTCTTCTCCGCCGTTTTCTGCCTCCAAGGAAGGGTTCTGCCATTTCCCTTCATCTTCCACCTTAGGGGGGTGCTCCGGGCAAGCTTTCAATGCCATATTCAAGCCTGAGCTTCCTCTCGGCCTCCTCCTTCATCCTTGAGCTTCGAGGAGAGTTTGATCTAGCTTTTTACATCAAGCTAGGAGAAGTTTGTGTCATCCTCCACCGGTTTGTGACACGAAAATGACGGGTCCATTGGGAGTGAGTGACAGCCTTCTCTACCCCGGACGCAGTTGAGGACCGAGCTAGGACGCAGATTGACAACCCGACAATTCCTTCCGTGAATCCTCTGCAAGACTTTGGATCCGGTCGATTTCGCACACTTTTCTTCTCTTGTCGTTGATAGTGTAGCTTAATCTCTTGTATTTGATGAAGTGTGTTTAGTTTGTAAAACGTTTGTATATAATCATGTCTATGTGATTTTGTATTTTCGTTATTTGCTTGCGGTGTGCCTTTATTTCCTTCCGCCACCACATCTGGTTATGCCGCACTAGCGATTGCTAGTGGCATGCGTAGCGAAGAGGTGCTCTCGACCCTCATTCCGTCATTCTAACCACCTCATCCGCAAGCCTACTCGTTCATCCGCCCAGCGATTCGGTGCATAGCGGCCCGTGTAGCCTTCCATCCCGCCTGGCGAAGCATCGCATAGCGGCGTTGCATAGGAGTAGTTGTTAGTGTTTTATTTTATTTTTCCACAACCATCAAAATCTCTCTTAGTTAACTCCTACCAAAGGACTTCAATCTCAAGTCCTCCTCGAAATTAACTCCACCTTACTGTGTTCTTTGAAGAGATCGATACTTGGGGAAATTCACCCATTTTATATTACTTGTGCGACCGGTACACTTGCCATCCAATGCATCAGCTGGTCGTGGCTCAGCTCGCCCAACGAGGCGACGTCTGGGCTAGGTGTTGTACCCTCGCCTCACCAAGCTAATAGATCCATCGCCATCCCTTCCATTGACTTCATTAACTCGGTTAGCTTGACAAATTGGCTCTACATCATGAATTTGCTTGTTGGGTGCGAGTTCCCTTATCGTTTCCTTGCTCTCCATGTCCCGTCATGGCACCGTAAGATGAGTTTTTCTTCAAGAAATGCTAGTCCACCCTCACCGCACCAAAAAATTTGAAGCCCGGATAGCGGTTCAACAATGTTCAGACTATGAGGGAACAATTCAAGTTACTTGACTCGTCATCGGGCGCATAAGGCCAGGGTTGTTCGAGCTTGGGGCCGGCCCTCTGTCACAACCCGCATTTTTCTCATAAAAAAAATAAATCAGAGCACGAGATAACTACGAGCTGTGATGCCACGTCAAGTAGGGGATAACTGCTGACGCTCAGGCAACACTCTAAACCTTCAAATCATAAGTTAAAATGAATAGAAAACTGATTTTTTTATTAATTGGTCGTATCCCTCGGCTCAGTGGATCAGATAGTCCACGGTTTGTAAACTATTTTTATACGTAGCGGAAAAATACTTCATTTATGTTTAACATCCTAAAAGAGCGCATAAGTGTCCTAAGAGGACAACTTGCACTTTTTATGTAACAGCCCGGCCCATGGCACTCAGAGGCTGCGCACAGCATGGCCCAAGCTCCGGCACTGCTACAGGGCTGCAGCCCAATACACCCCAACGCCTCCTCGGCCTGTTTCTCAGCACGCCGCGTTGTTGGCGCTAGGTATCGAACCCGCAACCCTTGATAAATCACTCTTCCAACAGTGACCATCACCAACTGAGCTGCAGCTCAGTCGGTGATGGTCACTGTTGGAAGAGTGATTTATCAAGGGTTGCGGGTTCGATACCTAGCGCCAACAACACGACGTGCTGAGAAACAGGCCGAGGAGGCGTTGGGGTGTATTGGGCTGCAGCCCTGTAGCAGTGCCGGAGCTTGGGCCATGCTGTGCGCAACCTCTGAGTGCCATGGGCCGGGCTGTTACACCCTCCCTAGGTAGAAGGTGGTTACGTACACACAGACCCGGTGACCTGCAATGAGGAGGTCCCACCACTCACACAGAAGCACAACTCACATCTTCCTCTCCCAAAGCCAAAGGCTGAGCTCGACACCTTGGATGACACAGAGTGAGGACCCTTAAAAATTCGGAGCTCAAGGAGGCCGGGTCTGCCTCTTCAAGGTACTTTAAGGGTATATTTATAAGCAAACTCTGTCTGGGTGCATAATAGTTTTTCTTGGCCTACTACTAGCGGCCTCTGCCTTTTTGTTTTTGTTATCAGCAGACTCAATTGGTCCGCACACAACGGAATTCCACCGTTCGAGGCGTATATAGGCAGACCGTATTGGTCTATAAATAGCAGTATGTCCAAGATGTAGGCTTTCCTTATCTGGGAGAGTACCCGGGCCGTGCGAGTATCATGGCTGTGCGAGTTGAGGACTTTGTCGGGTTGGGACTCGCTGCCCGGGGCACACCTCTGCACAAAGCCGACTGCACTGGTTTCGCATAGGGTTGGATGGGCACGTGACTACCTAGCATGGGGTGGTCATTTCACGGATTGTAACATCCCGATTTATAGCTCAGAGGCCCACTGCGTAACAGTGCAGCTTGTCTCGCCCCGGTGCCCCGCTACAGGACTGTAGTCCGTGCCACCCAAACCCATCTCTGGCCTGTTTCTCAGCACATCGGGTTTTTACAAATGCGGGGATTCGAACCTACGCCGCCTTGATAAGGCACCTTCCACAGTCCTCATCACCACCTGAGCTGCAGCTCAGGTGGTGATGAGGACTGTGGAAGGTGCCTTATCAAGGCGGCGTGGGTTTGAATCCCCGCGTTTGAAAAAACCCGATGTGCTGAGAAACAGGCCAGAGATGGGTTTGGATGGCACGGACTGCAGTCCTATAGCGGGGCACCGGGGCGAGACAAGCTGCACTGTTACGCAGTGGGCCTCTAAGCTCTAAACCGGGATGTTACATAAAAGTGCACTTTTTTGTAACGACCCGGGAGGACCACGACATCGCCCGACCCACCAGTAGCCCAAGGTTGAGGGTCAGAGGCCCATTGCGTAACAGTGTAGCTTGCCCGCCCCAAGGCACCACGGTGGTACAACCAGAATCTACATGGAAAGAATCGCATCCAGACTCTAAAAATTTACGAGCACGTACCGCAGAAATGATCGGAGATTCCAGATGCGGCAAACCATACACACTCATGGGATGACCTTTGTCGCCTTTGAAATCCAAGCGCTTTTTCTTGTACTAAATGACAACATCATAGCTGGACAGCAAGTCCAAGCCCAAAATCACGTCGAAGTCTTCCAAGTCTAACACCTTCAGATCCGCAAAGGCTAGAAAACCACCTAGGAAGATAGGACATTTTTGGATACCGTGACATGACATCACCAGCTCTCCTGAAGGGAATTTGACGTTTAGGGAAGTGTCTAAAGGGTCGAGAACCCAGCGATGTCGGTCTGCAAAACTCCTTGCCACAAAGGAGTGAGTAGCACCCGAATCAAATAGCTCAGTTGGTGATGAGGACTATGGAAGGTGCCTTATCAAGGCGGCGTGAGTTTGAATCCCCATGTTTGCAAAAACCCGTTGTGCTGAGAAACAGGTGATATGGTTTTGGGTGGCACGAACTGCAGTCCTGTAGCGGGGCACCGAGGTGAGACAAGCTGAACTGTTATGCAGTGGGCCTCTAAGCTCTAAACCGGGACGTTACAAAAAAGTGCACTTTTTGTAACGACCCGGGAGGACCACGACATCGCCCGACCCACCAATAGCCCAAGGTTGAGGGTTAGAGGCCTACTGCATAATAGTGCAGCTTGCCCGCCCCAAGGCGCCACAGTGGTACAACCGGAATCTAAAAGACCTGCAGGCCATACACCCCAACCCATCACTGTGCCTGTTTCTCAGCAAGAGTAGGTTGTTGCCATGGGGTTTCGAACCCGAGACCTTGATAAGACTCTCTTCCAACAGAGCTCATCACCAACTGAGCTGCAACCTGTTTCTCAGCAACAGTATGTTGTTGCCACGGGGTTTCGAACCCGAGACCTTGATAAGACTCTCTTCCAACAGAGCTCATCACCAACTGAGCTGCAGCTCAGTTGGTGATGAGCTCTGTTGGAAGAGAGTCTTATCAAGGTCTCGGGTTCGAAACCCCGTGGCAACAACCTACTGTTGCTGAGAAACAGGCATAATGATGGGTTGGGGTGTACGGCCTGCATGCCTTGTAGATTCTGGCTGTACCACCGTGGTGTCTTGGGGCGGGCAAGCTGCACTGTTACGCAGTGGGCCTCTGACCCTCAACCTTGGGCTGCTGGTGGGCCGGACGATGTCGTGGTTCTCCTGGGTCATTACACGGATGGCTTGGGGAGGATGCCTCATGGCTACACGGAGAGGGAAGGCACGGGGTTGCCTTTCTTGGCCCTGCTCGCCTTACTTGGTCGTTCCTGAGCTAGTCCATTCTATTTCAATGTTGAACCGACCCGGGTTCTTTTGGGCTCAAGCTGAACTGTGCTTGACAAATTGGGGTTATACAATAGACATAAGTATTAATATCAGTTATGATATGCTTCTAGTTGATGCACATCAAAATCAAAAACAATCTTCAAGATGTTTCATTTGTTTGAAACTGTCAATTGTTTTCTCTAAGAAGCTATTAGTGCTTCACAATCAAGTTATAGAAATAGATGCTTAAATAAAATGTATTTCTAGAGTTTTACCCATAATCAAATCTTTTACCGAATGACACCAAAAGCATAAGTAGAGATGTTGGTTTAAATTCAGGGGATGCTCATGTTGGTTTTTATTTGGTATAACATTGTCGTCTTTGGAAGTACCTTTCCTTCATTTTGAAGGATGACAATTTGGGATGCGTGTCAGCTACCATGAGTTGTATAGATACATAGTTAAGAATAAATAACCACTTTTCATGATTTATAGTTTAATGTCTAGTTCGAAGAATCTTGCTCATTTCTCCAAGCAAGACTCGGGATATGGTTTTTTGCAATTAAGAGGTAATGAAGAGGACATAGGTAGTTAGTTATCTATGCAATGTTTTGGCACTGAGTTGGTAAGCATGCATTTCAGAAAGAGCAATTCCCCTTGATTTCATAGATTTAACAAATAAGGTGTTTACAATTTTCTGTATTGATTTGTCAAATTTTTTCTTGATAACATCCTTTTGTATTCGGAGAATTAAAGACAATTTGGAGAATTAAAAACAATTCGGAGTACTCAAAAAATATCATCTACGCAAAAATGTTTAAGTGCAAGTTTTAGCTCACTTAAGTTGTCTCTTTAAGACACGTTGAAAGTAGTGGAGAACTTCTAGTGAACCCAAAAGAATACAAGTACTCAAAGATTTGTTGAGAACCAAGGTCACAAATGTACAACCTCGGACTCGAAGGAACAGTTTGGGCTCGAAGAGGGGGGAAGGAAAGGCAAGATGGACTCTTCGACAGAAGCCTACTCACTGGCGAGTGGGTCCCAGGAAAAGGGCTACTCTCCGGGTTAAGGCCGGCTCGCTAGGTGAGAGGGCCCCAGTGGTTCAGGTAAGAAGGTCCCAACGGCTCAGGCGAGAGCCTTCCCAGGCGAGATGGACCCAGAGAGAGGGCCCAACGGCTCAAGCGAGAGCCTTCCCAGGCGAGATGGACCCAACAAAGGGCCCAGCTGCTCAGGCGAGAGCCTCGCTAGGAGAGACGAGCCCCATAGGTAGGAGCTCTCGCTCGCGAGACGGTGCGCTCGCCAAACGCCGGTTCAGTTGGAAGGCGACTCACCTTTTTTTCCCTAGGTGATTTTATGCTCTTGCCCTCGGTGGTTTGCATATAACCCTTCAAAATAGCAGAGTTTGGTTGTTGGCAGACCCAAGCAATGGTATTTTGGTAACTTCAGATCGGTTCAGTTTGGTTATTGGCAGTTCAACTCAGAAAACTATAAATAGGCCTATAGGGGTTCTTCATAAGCACTTTTTTCCCGGGACTTTAAAAGAGTTTTCCTGTGCTTTCTGAGGAGCTCCAAGCCCAGCTTTTGGCTTTGAATGGGAAGCTCTCAGAGATCTTCCGGGTAAGCAGTGGGACCTTCCTGCTGAGTCTTTTGGGTCGGTTTCTAGTCCTTCACAACCAGTCGGAGGTCAGAGCTCGAGACAAGTAGGTGTTGGCAACGCCCCTAATTTCGAACTTCCGTCGAAGTTCCTTGGGCATCTTCTGACCCCGGCAGGGGTGGAGCCTAACCAAGAAAAAGTGAAGGCCATCCTGAAGCTGGAGTCACCACACAACGCTAAGGAGGTCCAGCGCTTGACAGGCAAGCTGGCCGGGCTAAGCAGATTCCTCTCCAGGTCGGGAGAAAAGTGATCATCATTCTTCAAAGTGCTGCGAGGTACTCAAAGGTTCGAATGGACGGCTGAGTGCGAAGAAGCTTTCCAAATACTGAAGAGGCAGCTCTCCCTGGCTCCTCTACTTCAAAGCCCAAAGGAGGGGGAGGACCTAGCCTTGTATCTCAGAGTAGGAGCAGAGGCCGTGAGTTCTGTCCTGGTCAGGGAAGAGGGGAAGAAGCAATTGCCAATCTACTATGTAAGCAGGATCCTGAAGAAGGCGGAGCTCCGCTACCCCATCTTGGAAAAGCTGGCGTACGCTTTGATCGTTTCGGCCAAGAAGCTCCGGCCATACTTCAAAGCGCATTCAATCAAGATGGTGATGAACCATCCCATTCGAAAGATTTTTGAGGGAGTGGAGCACTCAGGCAGGTTGGCTAAGTGGTCTATCGAATTGAGCGAGTTTGATATCTCATTTGTGCCAAGGCTCTCCATTAAGGCTCAGGCGGTGGCCGACTTCTTGGCAGACTACGTTGTTGAGGTCGGGGCCGAGGAGCCACGACCGCAGGAGGCGTGTAAGATGATGGTCGATGGGGCCTCGGGAAATCACTCCCTCGGAGCATGGGTGGTATTGATAAGCCCTCAAGGGGGTCACTATAGAACAAGCAGTGGTCTTGCACTTCCCAGCGACTAACAACCAGGCGGAGTACGAGGCCGTGATAGCCGGCCTTCATTTGGCGAAGGAACTCGAGATCCAGGATGTGGAGGCTTTTACGGACTCGCTGGTGGTGGCATCACAGATCCGAGGAGAGTTCGAAGCTCGGGAGCCCACCCTTGTGAAGTACTTATCCAAGGTGAGGGCGATCATCAGAGGGTTCCGGATGTTTTTAATCCAACATGTTCCAAGGGAAGAAAGTATAGTTGTCGATCGGTTGGCTAAGTTTGGACCTCGGGGAGGAGGGACCTTGACTGAGCTATTTCGACCGGCTATCGAGGAAGGAGAGTTGATGGAGGTGGATTGGCGACCCTCGTGGGTGGATCCATTGGTGACCTTCCTAACCACTGACGAGCTTCCAGAGGGGACCAAGGGCGGGAAAAGCTTCATGCACAAGGCGGCTCACTACCTAATGCTGGAAGGGGGGTTACATCGGAAGATGTTGTCAGGACTCTTGGCAAGGTGTGTGACCGATGAGGAGATCCCGAGAATCCTGGAGGAAGTGCATTCAGGAGAGTGCGGCAGTCACTCAAGTGGAAGGACGTTGGAAGCAAGGGTTGTGAGGCAAGTGATGCAGGCCACCCCTTCGCGACACCAGGACAAGAAAATGACAAAGAAGAGATCCTATGACAAACCTAAATTTCTATGGGGAATTTTAGCGAACACGTGGCGTGCGTACAAAACTCTAAATTTCGGCAGAGTTTTGTTTATAACTGTGCGATCTCACACGTGAGTATTTCCCAACCACATTTACACGAACATCGCAAATACATTAGCGTATCCTAACCATGCATCTAGCGTCATAACACATTCCATTTTCCATTCACAGGGAAGACTATCCGGACTAAGATTGCAATTCGGAAATGAGTCCAAATACGCCCTCAAAACAAAACCCTACGAGGATATACCAAATCCTCTTGATCAGTTCGAAACCAAAGGTTGAACAAACCCCGGTTTGCAAGCGTCCAAAAGGACCTATCCTTACGGAAATCTTCGCAAAATTCGGAATTAAAAGCAATACAATTTCAGATTTATGAAGGCAACTAGATTCAATATTTAGGATAAAATTTGTAAACCACTTGTCTCCAATAACTCACAAGATTAAGATGAAAACTCACACAATATTTAGGGATAGAGATTCGTTACCCAAAACCTGAATTTCAAGAAGAGGAGAAACAAGATTTAGTGGAGGAATCGCTCTTCCACGGGCCACCAGAGTCGCACCGGATGAGGAGAATCGAACCGCCTTCTTCGGAGTCACACCGGAGGAGGGAGGGGGTCGCCGGAGCAGCAGGAACGGCCACCAAGAGCGGTGGCGGCAGCAGCTCGGAGCGGCTCCTGGAGGTCGGGATTCGGCCTGGCCAAATAGGGGGCGGGCAGCCACCGAGAGAATAGGTTTATGGTTTTTTAATTTCCTTCTTTCAATACCTCTTACAACCTTGTTTTGCCCTTATATCGGCAAGGGAATCAGATTGTTTCATGCACATAAATTATGGCTAAACATAGGCCATAAACAACAAAAATAAAATAAAATGCTAAACAATAAAAACAATGCTGAAATCAAAATGCAGAATTTAGACAACAAAATTATAAATTCATGCGTAAATGCGGCAGATATTTTGACGCGGCATTGGCGGAAGGTGTCGCGGCAAAATCCCAACCATTAAGCTTGCGACGACGGCGACGACGGTTGCGGCAACGGTCATTAATGACTACGAACATGTAGCGGCGGCGGCGACGGCGGCGACGACGGTTGCGGCAACGGTCATCAACATCCACGAACATGTAGCGACGGCGATCAAAATAGAAGTCCGTGTTGGCACGATCAAATGGCGGGGCGTCCTCGCCATCAATCCTCCCCCGCTCGAAATCACTCATCCCTGATGAGTGGCCTGGGAGAGAGTAGCAAGAGACCACAACATCCACTGGTGGTATAGTAAAAACGGGCGGCCACGGGGCAGGATCAGCAGTGCGGGCATCCGCAATAGAACAGAACCTGTAATGATAAAGGACAACAGGAAACCTCATAGATGTGTCAGCATAAAGAAAAGCAGTACAAATCTTACCATCCAATGTGAGAACCAGTAAACCCAAATGGAAGAGCGACACGGAGAAAATCTCACCTCGCAACCCACGAGAATGTGAAATGGAAGAGAGAAACGTCGGAGAAAACCACTCATATGGAGACCAGATTTGCACAATTAAATCCGAAAAATTGAAATGCAGTGAAAAACCGATTGCATCGTAAAAATCCAAAGAAATTGCTTTAAATCCAAAATTCTTGAAAATCATGAAAGGATCGGCGCTCCAACGTAATAATTTCGTTACGGAACCCGAAGGTATCCACTCGAGGGCTAACCAGACTAAAGTCGAATCAACAGTTCGGTAGTCAGAAGCTTTCGGAGGTGAACGGTTGTGAAAATGAAGCAACCCATAGACACTGGCATAAGACAACGACATATGTACGTGCAGAGCGTACCAGAATGGTCGAAAAATTTGTGCAATTTGATTTGGTGGGTAGGAATGTCGTGAGGACACCAAATCAAAATACACATTAACCGTGAAATCACACGAAGTTGCAAACAAAAACATGTCCACCGGCGGATACTCACTAATACATAGCTCGCTAGTCATCTCAAACGGAGGTGCTAATAACGATGGTTTAACTAAGTGGCTAGGACTAGGCAAAATCAATTTGTGTCCTGACAAATCCGCTAGCCGATCCAAAGGAACAAAAGGGAGGGTCAATGGTATCATTTCCGAAATGATTTCTAACGCACGGTGAACGTCACGCATCGGTGCTAACGACTTAGAGAAATCATTCGGGTTTGCACTACACAGATCATCCGAAAGCATGCATCCCTTGCTATGTAATTCTTCCAGCGCACTAGATATATCATCCAATCCAGAATCAGTATAGGTCTCAGAAATAGACTCGATGCGTCCAGGGTCATGAGGGAGGATCGGCAAAATCAAACCCGACAAAATTTCAAATTCATATTGAGATTCAGGCCATGGTGATAACAATAAAGAAATATCTTTCGGGTCCTCAACATTAAATTCATCCAAAGATAATCTTCCCTCGTCAGGTACATCTTCCAATACAATAGGTACATCCGTCGACTTAGGGCCATCGAACGATCCCTCAACGGTCTTAGGAGACGGGCCTGAAATAAGGTCAAGGGGAAATGGGTTAATCCCAGGGAGGGATATCTCAGGGGATATATCATCATCCAAGTCACTAGGATATCCACTCTCCTCTTCGTCACTACAGTCGTCGGAAAAATTGACATCGCCCTCAGTGGCGGGCTTAGACGTCGACGCTAAAAGAACCAGAACCCTAGGCTTAGTGGGGCACTCCACAGCATAATGGCCAATCAACCCACAAGCATAACATGTAGCGTCTTCCTTGCAAATCTTAACTTCTTTCCTAGGCTTTACCCGCGGTTTTATAACATTCCTAGTAGTGACTACGATTGGTGGCGGGACAGATGGCCTAATCTTTTCTTTCTCCCTAACGATAGGTATACATGTGCTTGAGATAGTCAGATCTTGGCGGGGCAAGGATCTAGCGTGAGGCTGATAGCCACTCCTATAGTCAGAAACGGGTCTAGTGCCCTGGCAGGGAGGAATAAGAACATGAGACGTCCTAGTACGGGAGTACGGGGGGACGTACTGGTTCGGTGTAAGCAAAACCTTAGGTGGCGAATCACTCAGATAATCGGAAGACTGAGAGCGGTAGTAAGGAGGGTAATACTCATCCATTAAATAATTCTTCATAATCTGCCAACCTATACGTAAGTCGTCGAGGGGCGCCCCAAAGCATCTCTCCACATTGAGCCAGAAAGTATGAGCGCGACCAAATAATTGAAGTCTCGCAACGGGAATCCTGTGTGGGTCCACAAGATGATATTGCTCAAAATAACGCTTCATATCCTTCACCCAACATAAAAACACTCGCGGTTCACCTAACCCATCATAAGTCGGTGCAGGAATTCTATCGGGCCTAGAGGTGCGCGGTGGTGGTGTCATAATCACTTGACTACCCTTCGAACTAGGGACAAACGTCCTAAGTGGTTTCTTAGGGGGCGCAATATGAGGTGTCAGTGGCTGACCGCTAATTTGGGCTATTAACGCCTTTATGTCGTCAAATTGGTGGTACATCTCCCTGCGAAATGCACCAACCGAGGAACGTGAGGGAAGGGGACTCCCAATGTGCACCATAAAGGACCACGAAAAAGAACAAATATAACTCCAAATAAGAACGAAACTTAAAACACTTTTTTTATATAACTATAAATAAAAATTTTAAAACATACGAAGCGTACCTAAGTGCAAGTGGGGGGGGGGGGGGTAGCATGGAAAAGAGCGGATCGTTGCCAAGTTGAGAAATTGACAAACCTCCCTCTGATACCAAATTGATGCAGGCCACCCCTTCGCGACACCAGGACAAGAAAATGACAAAGAAGAGATCCTATGACAAACCTAAATTCCTATGGGGAATTTTAGCGAACACGTGGCGTGCGTACAAAACTCTAAATTTCGGCAGAGTTTTGTTTATAACTGTGCGATCTCACACGTGAGTATTTCCCAACCACATTTACACGAACATCGCAAATACATTAGCGTATCCTAACCATGCATCTAGCGTCATAACACATTCCATTTTCCATTCACAGGGAAGGCTATCCGGACTAAGATTGCAATTCGGAAATGAGTCCAAATACGCCCTCAAAACAAAACCCTACGAGGATATACCAAATCCTCTTGATCCGTTCGAAACCAAAGGTTGAACAAACCCCGGTTTGCAAGCGTCCAAAGGGACCTATCCTTACTGAAATCTTCGCAAAATTCGGAATTAAAAGCAATACAATTTCAGATTTATGAAGGCAACTAGATTCAATATTTAGGATAAAATTTGTAAACCACTTGTCTCCAATAACTCACAAGATTAAGATGAAAACTCACACAATATTTAGGGATAGAGATTCGTTACCCAAAACCTGAATTTCAAGAAGAGGAGAAACAAGATTTAGTGGAGGAATCGCTCTTCCACGGGCCACCGGAGTCGCACCGGATGAGGAGAATCGAACCGCCTTCTTCGGAGTCACACCGGAGGAGGGAGGGGGTCGCCGGAGCAGCAGGAACGACCACCAAGAGCGGTGGCGGCAGCAGCTCGGAGCGGCTCCTGGAGGTCGGGATTCGGCCTGGCCGAATAGGGGGCGGGCAGCCACCGAGAGAATAGGTTAAGGGTTTTTTAATTTCCTTCTTTCAATACCTCTTACAACCTTGTTTTGCCCTTATATAGGCAAGGGAATCAGATTGTTTCATGCACATAAATTATGGCTAAACATAGGCCATAAACAACAAAAATAAAATAAAATGTTAAATAATAAAAACAATGCTGAAATCAAAATGCAGAATTTAGACAACAAAATTATAAATTCATGCATAAATGCGGCGGATATTTTGACGCGGCATTGGCGGAAGGTGTCGCGGCAAAATCCCAACCATTAAGCTTGCGACGACGGCGACGACGGTTGCGACAACGGTCATTAATGACTACGAACATGTAGCGGCGACGGCGGCGGCGGCGACGACGGTTGCGGCAACGGTCATCAACATCCATGAACATGTAGCGACGGCGATCAAAATAGAAGTCCGTGTTGGCACGATCAAATGGCGGGGCGTCCTCGCCATCAGCAAGGGTTTTTTTGGCAGACCCTGAGGAAGGATGCGGCTGAGTTTGCGAGGAGGTGCCGGAAGTGTCAGCTATACACCCCCTCCAGCTCTTGCCCACTCAAAAGCTCTGAAACATTACGGCGCCATGGCCTTTCGCCATCTGGGGGATGGACTTAGTCGGGCTTTCCCTCCTCTAGTGGACAAAGGAGGTTCCTCCTGGTCATGATTGATTACTTTTCAAAGTGGCTAGAGGTCAAGGCATTGGCCAAGGTCACCTCACAGGTCATCCAGAATTTTGTCTGGGGGGAGATCATATGCAGGCACGGGCTCCCCCAGGCGATCGTAACAGACAATGGTCCCCAGTTTGCCAGCGAAGAGTTCATCAGCTTCTGCGCTTAGCTGGGGATATACCTTAGATTTGCCTCCGTACATCACCCCAGGAGCAACGACCAGGTGGAGGGGGCCAACAAGATCATCGTGAACCTGCTCAAGAAGAAGGTGGAGAACTTGAAGAGAAGTTGGGTGGAATAGCTCCCCTTAGTATTGTGGGCCTTGCGGACAACCCCGAACACGGCCACCGGCAAGACCCCCTTCAAACTTTCCCATGGGTGTGACCGTGTGAGGCAGTCCTGCTCGTGGAGTTTGAGGTTCGATCCCCACAATTCACGACCGCAGGTGACAGGGATGAGGCTTAAAGATTGGAAAATGTAGGGGGGTTACGCCTCTCGTTGGATATGGTGGAAGAGCTACGTGATGTCGCAGCTATCAGGCATGAAGAGATCAAACAGCGGATGGCAAAATACTTTGACAAGCGTATCAGGATCAAACAGTTCACGGAAGGAGATCTGGTGCTGAAGAAAGTTGATTCTGCGGGAAGATCTGCCCCCGTGGGTAAGCTCAACTCAAATTAGGAAGGTCCTTATATTGTCGAGAGGGTCCTGAAAACCGGAGGTTACCACCTCCAGGATGTGGAGGGTAGGTCCATGAGCCACACCTGGAGCAGCGACGACTTGAAGCGCTTCTTCCCATGAGAAGGGAGAGTAAAATTGTATACCCAAAGTCAAGTTTAGTGTAATATATTCCTCAAATTACTTTTGCTTTTACCTACTGTGAAATTCTAAGGGCAGGAAGATGAGACTCTTGCACTACCCCGAGCCTGGCTCGGCCCCAGGTAGACCCGCTACGCAGGCTCTCATTAGCTGGAAGGTCCGAAGGCTCGCCTGTGGGGGTAAGGGACCCCGAGCGTGGCTCGGCCCCAGGTAGACTCGTTGCGCAGGCTCTCATTAGCCGGCAGGTCCGAAGGCTCACCTGTGGGGGGAGAGGATTGGTTCTTGGATCTAGGAGACTTTTGCACTACCCCGAGCCTAACTTGGCCCCAGGTAGACCCGCTGCGCAGACTCTCATTAGCTGGCAGGTCTGAAGGCTCGCCTGTGGGGGTAAGGGACCCCAAGCGCGGCTCGGCCCCAGGTAGACCCGCTGTGCAGGCTCTCATTAGCTGACAGTTCCGAAGGCTCGCCCGTGGGAGAGAGGATTGGTTCTTGGTTTTTGGAGACTCTTGCGCTGCCCCGAGCCTGGCTCAGCCCCATGTAGACCCGCTGCACAGGCTCTCATTAGCTGGCAGGTCCGAATGCTCGCCTGTGGGGGTAAGGGACCCCGAACGCGGCTCGGTCCCAGGTAAACCCGCTGCGCAAGCTCTCATTAGATGGCAGGTCCAGAAGCTCGCCTCTGGGGGAGAGGATTGGTTCTTGGTCCTTGGAGACTTTTGCACTACCCTGAGCCTGGCTCGGCCCAAGGTAGACCCGCTGCGCAGACTCTCATTAGCTGGAAGGTCTGAAGGCTCGCCTGTAGGGGTAAGGGACCCCGAGCGCGGCTCGGCCCCAGGTAGACCCGCTGCGCAGGCTCTCATTAGCTGGCAGGTCCGAAGGCTCGCCTGTGGGGGAGAGGATTGGTTCTTGGTTCTTGGAGACTCTTGCAATACCCGAGCCTGGCTCGGCCCCAGGTAGACCAGCTGCGCAGGCTCTTATTAGCTGACAGGTCCGAAGGCTCGCTTGTGGTGGTAAGGGACCCCAAGCGGAGCTCGGCCCCAGGTAGACCCACTGCGCAGGCTCTCATTAGCTGGCAGGTCCGAAGGCTCGCCTGTGGGGGAGAGGATTGGTTCTTGGTTCTTGGAGACTCTTGCACTACCCCGATCCTGGCTCGGCCCCAGGTAGACCCGCTGTGAAGACTCTCATTAGCTGGCAGGTCTGAAGGCTCGCTTGTGGGGGTAAGGGACACCAAGCGCGGCTCTGCCCCAGGTAGACCCGCTGCCCAGGCTCTCATTAGCTGGCAGGTCCGAAGGCTTGCCTGTGGGGGAGAGGACTGGTTATTGGTTCTTGGATACTTTTGCACTACGCGAGCCTGGCTCGACCCCAGGTAGACCCGCTACGCAGACTCTCATTAGCTGGCAGGTCTGAAAGCTCGCCTGTGGGGGAGAAGATTGTGTTGGGTACATTGGAAAATGTGTACAAGATTTGGAGAAGCCTCACCCTACTCAATGATATACATCAAGGTGTATTTGATGTGCTTTGAGTTTATATGTGCAGGTTAAGTAATTGCAGGAAATGCAAAAAAGTTTCTAAGTCCATATGTCGACACCTAAAGATGCAGTATCGACACTTATGAAGGCTTGTGTCGACACCTAGAGAAGCTGTGTCGACACCTAGAGAAGCTGTGTCGACACTTGGAGTATTTGTGTCGACACCAGGAAAGGCAAAGTCGACACCAGAAGAAAAGTGTCGACACATACAGGCAGTGTCGACACACTATGAAGAATACTCAACATATATCATGTCGACACTTAGAGACAGTGTCGACACCCAGAGAAGCTTAGTCGACATCCAATGTGTCGACACCAGGAAGCTGTGTCAACACACTGAAGGCATTATCGACATCAACTGTGTCGACACACAAGACTTGTGTCGACACACAGCAAGTTTCAACACAGTTAAAGTAAAGAAGTACTTGTGTCGACACAAAGGAGATGTGTCGACACTCAGCTAGTATCAACAACAGAAGAAGTTGTGTCGACACAAAGGAGATGTGTCGACACTCAGCTAGTATCAACAACAAAAGAAGTTGTGTCGACACAAAGGAGATGTATCGACACACAGCAGAATTCAACTAAGTTCTAAAGAAGAAGTACTTGTGTCGACACACTCAATCAGTGTCGACACATTCAACAGAAGCAGTGTCGAGAAGCTATTACAACAACAGAAGAAGTTGTGTCGACACCACCAAAGCATGTGTCGACACTTTGTTCACTTGTGTCGACACTTGCTCTATTTATGTCGACACATAATGAATATCAGTCTCGACACATTAAGACAGAGACAGTATTTTCAAGAAGTGACTGGATGACTTGACAGCTGCCATTTCAGCCGGTCTACTGCAACTGTCAGAGCTGTCAAAAGTTCATTAGAAACCGGATCAGCTGGTTACCTTGGAGGAAGACTATATAAAAGCCTTTCTCCTTGAACAGTGAAGAATCAATCAATAAAAAGAATCAATCAGAAGATTAAGAAGAAAAGACAGATCCAGAGAAAACTGTAAATCAGTATTTTGAAGAAATTTCAGATTTACTTGGAGAGAGAGAACTCCAGTATCTGAAATCAAGAAAGAGACTTGTTAATCAAATCTCTTAAGAAGCAGGTTCTGAACCAGACTGGAAAGTAGGATCCAGATTTAATTCTCCATGCTAAGAAGGAAGTTGCCAGCCGGTCTACTTCAAGAAGATCATCTTTACTGAGTTCAGACTCAAGAAGCCTTGAAGAAAGCAAAGACAAAGTTGATCTCAGGAATCAGTGCTATTAAGAACTGATCAAGAAGGTTGCCCTCTTCATTCTCTCAAACTGAGTGGTGATCTAAAAACTCTTTATTATCTTTTTGTAGGATCCTAAGGGATCTGAGTTGTAAGCCTAAATTTATAAAGGCTGAGGTAGGGCTTTTGAGCCTAAGTGTAGGAGAATCAATTATCTGAGTGTAGGCCTTGTTGAAGGCTGAGGTAGGGCTGTTTAGCCTGAGTGTAGGTCTTGTTGAAGACTCAATGGTAGGGCTTTGTGCCTGAGTTGTAGGAGTGAGGACACTCTGAGTTGTAGGAACCTGTTTGGGGTTCTGAGCTGTAAGATCTGAGGATCTGAAGAGAAGTGCAGAAGTTAGGCCGAATCTAGTACACTACTAGATAGGCGAAGGGGGAAAGTGGATGTACCCAGACCTTGGGGAACCACTATAAACACTGTGTGCACTTTGTGAATGTTTGTTTTTGTGGTTGCTGTGTTGTGATAGCTGTAGAATTTGCATTTGCTGCTTAAAGTACAAAATAGTTTGTCTGCCTTTAAAGTAAAAAAGAAAAAGTACACCTATTCACCCCCCCTCTAGGTGGTTAGGCACTATTTCTTTCAAGTGGTATCAGAGCCAAGTTACTCAAAAAGGGACTTAACAGTCTGAGTAAGATCCTGTAGGCAGATTCAGAAAAAATAAGAATCAAGAAAATGGGTTCTAGTGAGAATCACAAAGAGCTGGGGTCCATGAAATTGCCAATATGTAGAAAAGAGATATTTGGCATATGGAAAGAGTGGGTTAGACTCTTTATGGAAGCTTCTGACCCAAGGATATATATTACAGACAAAGAAGGCTCATATGTGACAATGAAGATATCCATTCTGGATGCAAATCAGAAAACTCCCAAGGACTTTTCTGAAATGACTAAAGATGAAATCATTCTGGCCACTATGGACAAGAGAGCCTAGAATATAATTGTTAGTGTCATTGATGATGCAACATTTCGGAACTTAATTCATTATAAAACCTCTAAAGAAATGTGAGACACATTAATAGTTTATATGGAGGGATCAGAAGAAGTAAGACAAGATAGGAAGTCCTTGTTAAATCAGGAATATGAAAGCTTCAGACAAGGAAAGTCTATAGCATTACAGAATGTTACAAGAAGTTCTATAGGATAGTTAATGAGTTGATGTCCTATGGAAGTGACTTCAGCAACTATGAGCTGAATGAGAAGTTCTTAAGATCCCTGACTAAGGACTGAGACACCAAGATTTGTGCCATTAGGGAAGTGGCCAAACTAGTTGATATACCTCCTCCAACTTTGTTTGGAAAACTGCTATCTTATGAGATGCAATTAATGGCTAGAAAGGAGGAAGAGAAGAATACTAGAGTGGAGCACAAGGAAAAGTCTGTGGCCTTCAAGACTGAAGCCACTAAGAAGTATAGAAGCAAGTCTCCATCTCCACCTCAAATAATTGCTGAGGCTGTCATAGATAATTCAGATAGCAGTGAAAGTGAAGAATTTGCTGCTTTTACTAGGCATTTTCAAAAATTTCTAAAGAAGAAGCAGTGGAGGTCTAAGCGTTCCACTTCTCAGCCAAAAGATGACTACTATCAGAAAAGAAAGTCATCAAGGAATGACAGAAGCAGGTCCAAGCCAAGCAAAGCTACATCCTCAAAGATTGTGTGTTATTGCTGCAATAGACAGGGACATGTAGTGGCTGACTGTCCTGAAAAGAGGAAGGAGTCAGCTGACAAAAAGAAGACTCAGGTTAAGAGCAAAAAGGAAAAGTCCTTTGTTGCTAAGAAAGACAAGAGACTGACAGATCAGTCATCTTTAGAAACAGAATCAGAAGCAGAAGCCTACATTGGATTATTTGCTGAAGAGGAAGAAGATGAGTTCATGCAGCTAATGAACTCAATTTATGAGCATGAGGACCATCAGTGCAAAGGACTAATGGCTTTATCTGAAGGAGACAAGAACCAGGATCAGCCTGGACCAAGTAAGGTACAAAGTTGTTCTTCTAGTTCAATTTATAGTACTGAGTCAGAATCAGATACATCTGCATCAAGTGATGTGGGTGGGTCTGAATCTGAAGGAGATATTCATCAGTTAATTGATGAATATAGGGACTTGTTGCAGGCCTTGAAGAAAAGCAAAACCTTGGCTAAAACTCAGGCAAAGGAGATTGCCAGTCTTAAATTGGCTGCTGCTGATTCAGACAAGTTGTTAGATCAGAAACTGAATGAGATAGCCAGACTGAAAAACATTACTATTATTCAGATGAGTACTATTACATTTAAGAATGATCAAATTAGAAATCTGGAGGTTAGACTTCAGAAAGGGAAAGAGATATTAACAAGTTTTTCTAAACCTAAATCTGTTTTACCCTTGATAGATGATTTTGTACCCCAAAAGGGTAAGGCTGGATTAGGATTTAAGAAAACTTCCTGGACTGCTAGGTCCAAATCTAAAGGCAAAACCCCAGCACAAAACATAAAGCCTGTTGTAGATACTTCAGCCAGGGTAGTACCTAAACAAAGGTACAACAGGTTTGAGTGTTGGTGTTGTGGCAAGATAGGCCACTTTGCCTTAGATTGTTGGCACAATTCTAGTGTCAAAGAGAGTAGCAAACTGCCTACTAGAAGAGCTACAGGTAGTTTTGTTAAAGGTCAGACTAACCTGCACCAAGGACCCAAGAGTTATTTGGGTTCTAAGGTTAAGTAATCTGTTTTGCAGGTGAGTCCAAGTGGCCATGCCCCTATATGGTATTTGGACAGTGGATGTTCCAGGCACATGACTGGAACTAGGGGGTTGTTGAAGGACTACACACCTATCAAGGATGGCCCTAAATTAACCTTTGGTGGTTTAGAAAAAGGAATCATTAAGGGATTTGGTAACATTTCAAGTAATTAGATTACAATTACTCAAGTGGCTTATGTAAAGGGTTTGAAACACAACCTCATTAGTATAAGTCAGCTGAGTGATTTAGGATATGGCATCTCATTTATCAAGAATGGTTGTCATATCAAAAGGTCAAGTGATCAAAAGATCATTTTGACAGGTTATAGAAAAAGGAATGTTTACTGTCTTGACTATGTATGTGAGAACAATGTTTCTCCTATTTGTCTTATAGCTGATGAGAGAGTCTCTCATTATGTCAAATGGCACAAGAGGCTAGCCCATCTAAATTACAAGACTATTGGCCAACTCTTTAGCAAAGAGTTAGTGAGGAATGATCCTCAAGTTAAGTGTATAAAGGATGGGATATGCTCAGCTTGTCAAAAAGGCAAGCAGACCAAATCCACCTTTCATAACCTTGATAATAAGGATTCTGTGAGGTGTTTATAGCTCTTGCATATGGATCTTTTTGGTCCTATGCCAGTTCACAGTCTAGGTAGGAAGGTCTACACATTTGTGGTAGTAGATGACTATTCAAGATATTCCTGGGTGTTCTTCCTAAGACAAAAATTTGAAACCCCAAGTATCTTATATAGTTTTGTTAAACAAATTCAGAATGAGTTGGACAGTACAGTGGTCAAAATTCGAAGTGACCATGGTATGAATTTCAGTCTGAAAGTATGACAAAACTGTGTGAAGAATTTGGGATACTTCAAGAATTTTCTTCACCAAGAACACCTCAGCAAAATGGTATTGCTGAAAGGAAGAATAGAACATTGATAGAGGCTGGTAGAACTCTATTGAGTGACACTTCTCTCCCAGAATATTTCTGGGCTGAGGTAGTAAACACTACATGTCATGTGATCAATAGGGCTACTATCACCAAGAGCCACAAAAAGACTCCCTATGAGATTGTGAAGGGCAGAAAACCAAATTTATCCTATTTCAGGATCTTTGGTTGCAAATGCTATATACTTAATAATGACAAGTCTTATCTAACCAAGTTTGCTGTCAAATCCCAAGAAGGCATATTTGTTGGGTACAACAATAATAGTAAGGCTTATAGAGTCTACAACTTGATTACTCAAGTTGTAGAAGAGTCTGTACATGTAGTTTTTGATGAAGCAAGGCTCATTAATAGTGAATTGCCAAGTAGAGTTTGCAGTTCTACAGGTTTAAATGAGAGAATGGACAAGCTTACCATTGCAGAAGATTCTACTGCAACTCAGCAAGTGGAAAATGGTGGCTGCTGTCCAGTGGGAGTACAAGACTCTCTAGATGCTGAAGAAGACCAAGAGGTGTAGCTAAATGAAGAGGATGGAGGGGTTCAACCTGAAGAAAGACTACCTCCAGCTAATAGACACTTAAAGGATCATCCAGCCAATCAGATAATTGGTGATCCAAGACAAGGAGTGCAAACAAGAAGCAGGAATCTGAGTACAGTTCTTTAATCCAGTTTTCTATCACAAGTGGAACCAAAGAAATTTGAAGAAGCAGTTCTAGACCCTTATTGGATTGGGGCCATGCAAGAGGAGCTAAATCAGTTCAGGAGGTGCAATGTCTGGAAGCTTGTTCCTAAACCCAAAGACCACAATATCATTGGAACAAAGTGGATCTTTAGGAACAAATTAGATGAGAATGGAATCATCATAAAGAATAAAGCTAGACTTGTTGCAAAGGGATATAGGCAGGAAGAAGGTATTGATTTTGATCAAACCTTTGCTCCAGTAGCAAGACTGGAGGAAATCGGGATGTTCCTTGCTTATGCAACATATCAAGGGTTCAAGGTATTCCAAATGGATGTGAAATCAGCATTCCTGAATGGAAATTTAAAGGAAGAAGTCTATGTTGAGCAGCCCTCAGGTTTTGTTGATCCTCTCAAACCTGATTATGTTTATAGACTTAGGAAGACATTGTATGGGTTGAAACAAGCTCCAAGGGCTTGGTATGAAACCCTGTCTAGTTTTCTCATTGAGAACAAATTCTCAAGGGGGAAAGTAGACAAGACTCTATTCCTTAGGGAATCTAAAGGTAAGATAATCCTAGTCCAAATTTATGTGGATGACATAATATTTGGGTCTACTGAAAGTAATCTTTGCAGGAAGTTTGAAAAACTTATGCAAGGAAAATTTGAAATGAGCAGTATGGGGGAACTTAAGTTCTTCTTGGGTCTCCAAGTTAGACAGACTGATGATAGATTATCCATATGCCAGTCTAAGTTCACCCTAGAGTTAATAAAGAAGTATGGTATGGAATCATCCACTACCATGAAAACTCCTATGGGGTCAAGTGTGTCTCTAAGCAAAGATGATGCAGGGAAACCTGTAGATGAAACTTTGTATAGAGAGATAGTTGGCTCCCTATTATATCTGACTGCTAGTAGACCAGATATCATGTATGCTACATGTGTCTGTGCTAGGTACCAAGCATGCCCTAAAGAATCTCATCTGACTACAGTCAAAAGGATTTTGAGATATCTTAAGGGCACACCATATCTAGGCCTTTGGTACCCTAGGAATAAAGATTTTATACTAATAGGTTATTCAGATGCAGATTTTGCAGGTTGTAAGGAAGATAGAAAGAGTACTACAGGAACCTGTCAATTTCTAGGAGGAAGGCTGGTGTCATGGAGCAGTAAGAAGCAGATCAGTGTGGCAATCTCCACAGCTGAGTCAGAGTATGTGGCAGCAGGAAGTTGCTGTGCACAGTTATTATGGATTCAGCACCAGCTAGAAGACTATGGTATTCAAGTAAGTAGAACACATTTGTTTTGTGATTCTACAAGTATCATTTCTATTGCAAATAATCCTGTCTCACATAGTAGGACTAAGCACATAGAAATTAAATACCATTTTCTTAGAGAACATGTAGAAAAAGAGGACATTTCTCTAGAATATGTTAACACAGATAATCAGATTGCTGATATGTTTACTAAGCCCCTAGATGAAACCAAATTTAATAATTTTAAAATTAAATTAGGAATGTTGAACTTAGAATAGGTCTATAAAATTGGCTAAGTAAAATAGTGTCGACACAAGGAGTTGTCTGTGTCGACATTCCAGAGAAATGGTGTCGACGCATCTAGGAAGTTTGTGTCGACACTTCAGCGAAATGGTGTCGACACATCCAGAGTAGGTGTCGACACATCCAGGGTGGTGTCGACACTTAGATTTAATACTAACTTCGTCGAGCAGAGTTTCGACTAATCGTCGAGCTGAGATGTATAAGTGTCGACACATATATTCTGTCGACTATATTTGTGTCGACACATAGTTGTCGAGACATTAGAAGTAAGTGTCGACACTTTTCAACAGTGTCGACACATTTCAAGTATTTCGACGCGCCTTTTCATCTTCGATTTTAGAAAGGTATAAATAGGTCTTCCACATTGTTTGTCGACACGCTCACCATAGTTTCGAGACCAAACTTGTGTGTCGACATCTCTCTTCTCTAAATTCAAAATTTCTCCAAACCCTAATGGCGCCCAAGCTAGAAGAAAACATCAATGAAGGTTATGAGCTAGTATGACATGCCTTTGACGACGCGGAACCAGAAATTCATGGTGTTGTAACCCTAGTTGCAGAGACTGGGTTAGAGTATCTAGTTTCAGAGCCAATCAAGATTTGGAAGAAGGAGGTCCTCGAATTCTTTAATGCAGCTACCCTTGATGCAACTGGTCTTAAGATTAAATCCAAAGTCCATGGAGTTAAGGTGAAGGTCACCCAGAAAAGTCTAAGAAAAGTTCTACATCTACCTAGAACTAAAGAAGAGGAAGATGTACATGCATCAAAGATAAGGGAGGCACTGCAATGGTGTGGACTTGATTCAAGCATGAAGATGGGATCAGTTTTTAATCGGAAAGGCATGAACATACAGGGCAAGTTCTTGTCTGAAATAGTAGGAAAAGTGATTCTGAGCAAGCCAGGTGGGCATGATAGGATATCAGCTCACATGTTCAGTTTAATGACAATGATCATTTTCAAACTAAAAACTGATTGGTCAGCAGTAATGTTTGACAAGATTAAGGAAAGTCTAAAGAAGCCCAATCTGGGTAGAATTATGAGTTTGTACTTGACTGGAACTATTCCACAAGTGATGAACCAAGCTGCAGGTTCTAAGATAAACCATATGAGGAGAATGAATGTTAGGATTATCTCAAGGTGGGATAGGGTGTTAACCAAGGACATGCCTACTCCAGAAAAGGAAGTTCCTCAACAGAAGAAGAAGAAGAAGAAAGCCATTGTGGCTCCTGAATCCTCAAGTAGCTCAGAGGAGCAAGTAGTTTTCAGTTCAAATGGGGAAGCAGCTGATGTTACTGAAAGGTCACCAGTAAGGACTGAAGATGCATAGAGGCAGGGGGAGCTACCATATGCTAGCCCCATTCACCTGGATCCACTCCAGGGAGAGCCTCATCATGTGGATGAGCCAACTCACTTAGATAGTGAAAGGGCAACACAAACCATACTTGAGGTAATCAATGAAGTTAATCAATCAATTTTTCATATTGAGGATGAAGTATTGACTGAATCTTTAATTGATGTTGATCAACAAACTCAGTTACATAGTCAACCACAAGATGTTGTCATGGAAGACACATCAGTTGCTGATAATGCTCCTGAGATAAAAGATTCTCCAGTCCATACTTAACAGGAGTTTACTCTAGAAGAGTTGTTCCCTGATTTATTACAGACTGATTTTGTGGGGGAAAAAGCAGCTTTTGAGGGGGAGTCAGCTAACCTTGAGGGGGAGCATGTAAGGTCACGGGAGGAGACTACTAGAAATGAGACTGAGGAGCAAAGGAATACTGAGGAGCTACCAAGAGCAGAGAAGGAATTGCCACCTACTCCACAGGATAGAGTAGACATTGTCAGTACTTCTGATTCTGAAGATGAAGAAACTGCTAGAGCCAAGAAAAGGAAGCTCATGGTTTTCAAGAGAATAAGCCAGAGCTACAAGAAAGCACTACAAACAATTGTTCCACAGCCTGCCCCAACAGCTGATTACAACTCCTTGTTGGTGGCTTTGCATATCAAGATGGATGAGCAAAGGAAGGCTCTAGAAAAATATATGGATGAAGGACATAAATCCCTTCAATTTGATCTGGCTCAAGACATCAAATCTATAAGATTTGAAGTTAATCTAACTAAGAAAGAAATGACTGATTGTTTCCACAAAGGAGGCAATGCAGTGGTATATCTGGCTACTCATCAAGAGAAGATAAAGACACAGGTTGATGATATGGCAGTAAAACAAGGATATGTTCTTGAAAATCAGATTAGAATGAATGATAATCTAATTGAATCACATAATGTGATAGTAGCTGAAATGCAGAATATTGCAACTGCTCAGACTGCAGCAAGGATTGCTGCCAAGGCTGAGTTTGACAAGCAATTACAAGAAAACCTAACTGCTGTTAAAATTGCAATTGAAGATTCTCAAAAGGCTATTACTGAAAAGCTCCAAAAGTTAAAACCTTTTTATAAAGATGGTGTTAATTATCTGAATGATCAGATCAGATTTCAGAAGGATGATCTTAGGGATCATATAGAAAGAGAAGTCATAAAGGGGGATAGAGTATTAGTCAAAGCAGGCTCTGACCATGCTAAATGGATTTCAAACAGCATTAGAGCTACCCTTGGATATCCACCTTTGTGTGATGATGATAATGTTGCTGAATCTGGTATAAATCCTGCTGTTTTTGGAGGTGAGCAAGCTGAAGTGGCTCAAGTGATCTACCCTCCAGCAGATTTTGAAATGATACATCAAGAGATACAATCTATGTATAGCCCTCCAGAAGGTGCTCAAAATGTGATCATTGAGAAAGTAGTACAGCCTGTGCCAGAGGCAGTATTAAAAGAGCAAGAAGCTCAATTATCCAAGAAGAGGTTCAGAGAACAGGCTGAGTTAAGGCCAGATTTTGAGCAGTGGAGCCCAACTTCTAGAAATATTATACTGACTTCTTGGAAAGCTGCAAAGGATAATATCCTAGAAAGGGGTAAATGATATTCTGAGCAAGAATGGAGAAAACATGAAGCCCGGCAAGAAGCCATAGTACAATATAGAAGGAAGGCTAAACTTGGGAAGCTACCTCCTAATGCACAGGAGCCTAGCAAGTATTTCCCTAAGCCTTATCATTATTTTGAGAGACAAAAGATAAGGGCTGAAGAACAGAAGAAGAAAGATCTTAAGGGCAAGAAGCCTGCTGATGACAATGATGCTCCAGTTCAAGCCAAGATTCAATCTGGAAAGGACATTGTCATCAAGGAGCCAGTGCAGCCATAAAATAGAATTTTCTTAAGTTTACAACTTTGTAATCATTTGTGTTAAAATCCATGTAAACTTTTGATTAATGAAACTATTGGAAGTTATAACAAAACAATGTTTGATGTTCAATCTGTTACATTTTTATTCTGTGAAGATTGTTTATACATGTTTTGTTTAGTATTTACTATGTCATATAAATTGTTATACATCATAATGTGTATTTGTTATGTATGGTGTATATCATTGACTAAGGGTTATGACTTCTCCAAATAGGGGGAGATTATTGGGTACATTGGAAAATGTGTACCAGATTTGGAGAAGCCTCACCCTACTCAATGAGATACATCAAGGTGTATTTGATGTGCTTTGATTTTATATGTGCAGGTTAAGTAATTGTAGGAAATGCAGAAAAGTTTCTAAGTCCATGTGTTGACACCTAGAGATGCAGTGTCGACACTTATGAAGGCTTGTGTCGACACCTAGATAAGCTGTGTCGACACTTGGAGTATTTGTGTCGACACCAGGAAAGGCAGAGTCAACACCAGAAGAAAAGTGTCGACACATACAGGCAGTGTCGACACACTATGAAGAATACTCAATATATATCATGTCGACACTTAGAGGCAGTGTCGACACCCAGAGAAGCTTAGTCGACATCTAATGTGTCGACACCAGGAAGCTGTGTCAACACACTGAAGGCATTGTCGACATCAACTGTGTCAACACACAGTACTTGTGTCGACACACAGCAAGTTTCAACACAGTTAAAGTAAAGAAGTACTTGTGTCGACACAAAGGATATGTGTCGACACTCAGCTAGTATCAACAACAGAAGAAGTTGTGTCGACACAAAGGAGATGTGTCGACACTCAGCTAGTATCAACAACAAAAGAAGTTGTGTCGACACAAAGGAGATGTGTCGACACATAGCAGAATTCAACTAAGTTCTAAATAAGAAGTACTTGTGTCGACACACTCAATCAGTGTCGACACATTCAACAGAAGCAGTGTCGAGAAGCTATTACAACAACAGAAGAAGTTGTGTCGACACCACCAAAGCATGTGTCGACACTTAGTTCACTTGTGTCGACACTTGGTCTATTTGTGGCGACACATAATGAATATCAGTCTTGACACATTCAGACATAGACAATATTTTCAAGAAGTGACTGGATGACTTGACAACTGCCATTTCAGCCGGTCTACTGCAACTGTCAGAGCTGTCAGAAGTTCGTTAGAAACCGGATCAGCTGGTTACCTTGGAGGAAGACTATATAAAGGCCTTTCTCCTTCAATAGTGAAGAATCAATCAATAAAAAGAATCAATCAGAAGATTAAGAAGAAAAGACAGATCCAGAGAAAACTGTAAATCAGTATTTTGAAGAAATTTCAGATTTACTTGAAGAGAGAGAACTCCAGTATCTGAAATCAAGAAAGAGACTTGTTAATCAAATCTCTTAAGAAGCAGGTTCTGAACCAGACTGCAAAGTAGGATCCAGATTTAATTCTCCATCCTAAGAAGGAAGTTGTCAGCCGGTCTACTTCAAGAAGATCATCTTTACTGAGTTCAGACTCAAGAAGCCTTGAAGAAAGCAAAGACAAAGTTGATCTCAGGAATCAGTGCTATCAGGAACTGATCAAGAAGGTTGCCCTCTTCATTCTCTCAAACTGAGTGGTGATCTAAAAACTCTTTATTATCTTTTTGTAGGATCCTAAGGGATCTGAGTTGTAAGCCTAAATTTATAAAGGCTGAGGTAGGGCTTTTGAGCCTGAGTGTAGGAAAATCAATTATCTGAGTGTAGGCCTTGTTGAAGGCTGAGGTAGGGATGTTTAGCCTGAGTGTAGGTCTTTTTGAAGACTGAATGGTAGGGCTTTGTACCTGAGTTGTAGGAGTGGGGACACTCTGAGTTGTAGGAACCTGTTTGGGGTTCTGAGCTGTAAGATCTGAGGATCTGAGGAGAAGTGCAGAAGTTAGGCCGAATCTAGTACACTACTAGATAGAAGAAGGGGGAAAGTGGATGTACCCAAACCTTGGGGAACCACTATAAACACTGTGTGCACTCTGTGAATGTTTGTTTCTGTGATTGCTGTGTTGCGATAGCTGTAGAATTTGCATTTGCTGCTTAAAGTACAAAACAGTTTGTCTGTCTTTAAAGTAAAAAAAAAGTACACCTATTCACCCCCCTCTAGGTGGTTAGACACTATTTCTTTCAGATTGATTCTTGGTTCTTGGAGACTCTTGCACTACCCCGAGCCTGGCTCGACCCCAGGTAGACTCGTTGCGCAGGCTCTCATTAGCTGGCAGGTCCGAAGGCTCGCCTATAGGGGAGAGGGTTGGTTCTTGGTTCTTGGAGAATTTTGCACCGTCCCGAGCCTGGTTCCATCCCCAGTAGACCCGTTGTCTAGGCTCTCATCAAGTAGGCAGGACGAAAAGTTCACTCGATGGCAGAGTGGTTGAGGAGACCTCCCTAAGGAACATCCTACTTAAAACTCATAAAAAACAAATCATGAGATGCAAAGGTTGGAGCAGTGTGAGTGGAGGCACTCCCAGCTGACGACCTTGGGGATGGTCTCGCCTACGGCGAGTGGGCACTCGCGTAGGAAAGTAGGCTCGCTCTAATAATAGGAGAGCAGGTTACATCACTGAAAGCCACTCGTACCGGGAGTACCCTGATGTGAGACGAGAGGGTTATATCAGTTGGACTCATGCATAAACGAGATGAGGAAGGTGACGACTCACGCTCTGAAAAAAATCAACTCTCCAACGAAGCGGAGAGACAAGACATAGCACTGTCTCGCGGGCGTAAGCACACCAATGGGTCGTCTCTCAGTAAACAAAATAAAACAAAGAGAAGAGTAAAAGTGAGTCGGCGAGACGGGAGGATAGCACCATCTCTCAAATGAAAGCAAGCCAGTGAAACATTTCGTAAAATGTGAAATAAAGTAACATGACAAGAGTGTGCATTGGATCAATATCTGTTCATCACAAGTGTCATCAATACATTTTGGATCACAAAAAGAAACTCAAAAAAGTTTAAGTTATACAACATCAAAAAGGGGGGAGAGGGGTCCGGTATCTCGCAGGCAGCAGGTCATTCTTCCCCAGCGGAAGAAGAATCCTCGCTCTCCACTCCATAGAGCTGGGGGACCAGATCGCGAGCGGTCACCGTCTAAGAGTCCTCCTTCACGACCCCCAACTCCTTCATCATTTTTAGGACTCGCTCCGCTGTCATGATCCTGGCGTCTCGGCACTGCTCCTCAACTTCTTCCAAGTAATATTGAGGCGGAGGGGCCGGGAGGGGTTCGCGGCGAGACGACGACGCGGCGTTGGCCTGAAGGCGAGTGACCTGAGCTTTTAAATCCTTATTCTCCTCCTCCAGAGCCGCCATGCGCGTGTGCATCCACTCCACCGTCTCGGCATCCTGCGAGACGCCTAGTCATTAGAAAAGAGTATTTGAAAAGAATAATCCAAGGATAAGTTGAGGCTTACCATACCGCCCTGAGCTTTGGTGAGGAGGGTCTAGACGACAGATAGTCTTTTCATAAGGTCGTCGGATTTCACTCGCTCCGCTGCCATGCCCGTCTCGGTGTCTTTCCACTTCTTGTTAGTATAAATCAGGCGGCACGAGGTGCGATGCGCGAGCTCCAAAGCACGTAGTTGGGTGTGAGAGCAATTCAGGATGAGATCTCGCGAGGACTCGGTCTCGGGGGAGACTGCCTCGGGAGCACCACAAAGGCCATAGCCTACAGAGAAGACATGACTGGTGGGAACCTCCGGTTCTTTCCAAGAGGGAAGGAGGGTGGAGATGGACACGCGGTTGACTCCCTTCTCCCACACCAGAACGGGGGCGCCAGCTGCATCTTGGATCGCGGGCCCGAGGTTGAAGTTTGGATGAGAAGTGGGGGTTGGGAGACTGAGAGAAGCAGGTTCGTGAGATGTATCGATGACGTGCTGATTAGAAGTGACTGCAGGCCGATCGGGTAGAGCCGTCTCGTGGGCATGCGAGACGACATGAGAGGGAGGCGTGCGGGGCGACTGGGAGTCCTCTATAGAGATGGGGCTCAAGGAACCTGACATTTCCTTCTCCTTCAGAGCCTTCTTTTTCCCCTTGGAGATGCCCACAACTTTCTTCATCTTTTTTTGGGAGGGCTGGAGCGAGAGGGGGCCGTATCGCCTGCATGCCTCTTTGGAGGGCTAGGAGCCAATGACTCTCTCTCCGCCTCAGCTGCCGTGCTGGCGAGACTGAGGCCCTTGCTTGGTTGGATGTTGCTCTTGTAGGGGGTGGACTGGTATGACTCGCTCCCCTAAAAACATGCAAGGAAGTGATGAGATGGCGAGATGATAAAATTATAAAACGCGAGACAAGAGAGCGAGAGTACTTTCGCCAGGGAGCACCGGAGGCAGTGAGTCGTGGCCTCGCCGCAAGAAGTTGACCTCAAAGTTTTTGCCGACGAAGAAGTCATACAGCAGCTTGTCTGTGCTGCCCACCTACGGGGACACGTAAAAGATCTCGGCGGGAGACACAGACGCGAGCGGGACGCCCCCAAAGTTGCCGTGGATGAAGACAAATCTGGTGAGCCAATGATGATTTTTGTTTGGCATCTCGCACACCTTGAGCCCTTGCCCAGTAAAGTACGAGACGCCGTCGGCGTTGGCGTGGTAGATGAAGAGCTTGCGGAAGACCATCAAGCTAAACTCGATGCGCTCCCGGCGCATGTAGCAGGCGAAAGCGATTAACACTAAAATAGCATTCGGGTTAAGCTGCTCCGGGACGACGCCAAAGTATTTCAAGACCTGTTTTACCTCCAGCCAGAGGGGCAATCTCAACCCCACCTCGAAGTGCGAGACGGGGAAGGCGAGTTCTCCCGGGTAATAGGTGTTGATCGCCTCGCCAACCTTGGGGGGCCGCGATTCAAGCCCCTCCTTCATGTACTTGCGGACGAAGTTGCGGTAGTCTTTTCAGGAAGCCTGCCAGGAGGGAAGTTATGATCGGCAAAACGTTTCCCGCAGCGACTGCGCCCCTCGCCTTCCTCAACTCTCTTCTTCCCCATTTTTTAGCGAGACAGATTGATGACTTGTTTTAGTCATCATTTCTGGGGTAGTTTAGTATGCAAAATTCCTAGTTTAATTATATGTTTTAAGTATTTTTATGCATGTTTTGTTTTATTTCTTCTTAAAATCTTTTTGTGTTAGGATATTATAATTCCTAATTTTATTATAGTTTTATTTACTTGTTATGTTGCAATTTTATTTTGTTATGTTTTGATATAAAAATCTATAGTTTTTGTATATGTTTTATGTTTTATGTTTACTTGTATTTTGTTATGAATATAATTAATTAATAGTATGATATGTTATGTTTGTAATGTTTAGTTTTATTTGTATTAACTAATGTTTTGTTTTGTTTTATTTGTAGGTTCAAAGCCCAAGCATGTGCAGCCCTCTAGTTCAAATTCAAAGCTAGTGCAGCCCTTTCACTTGATCAGGCCCTTCAACATTCAACTCAGCCCTTTGGAGCAGCCCGACTACTTTAAGAGCAGCCCCTACATGCAATCCTAGCCCTACCCGAGCCCACAAAGCCTACAAGCAGCCCCTCTACCCGATCCCATAAATCCCACACTAGCAGCCCATTTTGCCTTTGCATGGCCGACCCCCTTCATTTATTACATACATGCACTTCCTTTGCATGGCCGGCCACCCACATCATGTCCCTCTCTCTCCTTTTTATTATTTTCTCTCTTCTCTCCCTCTTTTAATGTCATGCATGCATCTCCCCATACACATGGCCAGCCACCCTCCTCTTTCATCCCCCTTGTTTATTTTATTTTCTCTTTTCATTTCCATTAAATGTCATGCAATGAATCTCATCCTCTCCCTCTCCCTTCATTAAATGAAATGCATGAACCCTTTCCAAATGCAATGGCCGGCCACCCTATTATTCCCTTCATATTTCCTATTTTCTAGACTTTCTCCCTCTCCTATAAAAGGAACCCCTTGCCTCTTGATTTAAGGGAAGTAGATTTGGTAGAGAAAGTTCTGCAAGTAGTTTTAGTTCAAAGTAGTCTCTGTTAGCTAGTTCATGAGAATTTCTTTCCTTGTTGTAGTTTTTATTGTAATTTTCTTTTTGTAGTAGAATAACATTGTCCTATTTTAATTTTTATGTATTTTCTTTTCTTAAGCAATGCAAATGATTTCTCTTTCTTCTATTTTGTTTTCTTCCTCTATTATGCTTAGCTAATTATATTTTGCGCCCGATCGCGATGGGCTTTGCGATAAAATAACGCATCTTTAATTTTATGTTTGCATTTGTATTTTTCCTATTTTTGATCCTTCTTTGATTTTTATCGTGTCGACTCCGTATTCCAGTATACGGTAGTAGACAATTGATCTCATTTCGTAGAAGTTGAGAGACTCATTGATTTGAAAGATCACTCAGAGAAGGAAGGAGTTGAACGCAACCCGAGAGATATGATGACGTAAATCCTCCGGATTGGAGTCAAATCCAATAGTGCGGGTCACTTCGGTAATGCGACTTTAGGCCATTTTGACTTGTAAAGAGATTTCGGCCAAAACGTCTATAAGTTAGGGGATTTAATGCTCTAGCGAGATTACTTCCTAATATCGGATCTGTCACGGTCTTAATAGTATTGCAAATGCTAAACTAATTTATTTCGTTATTTTATTTTAAAGTGAATCGTCGATCGAACACTCTTTCACAATATTTTATTTCTCTTTTAATTAAGCTCAATTCATTTTAATTTTCAAACCCATCAATCGTTCGGTAGGATAATAAAATCGTTGTGAGTAATAGTACTTGCATGCCCCGAGTTTTTATACGATATTGATATATTTTTATCACTATACTATAAAACGATAGGTACACTTGTCTATTCAGATTGTAGTCCGTGAGGTGATTTTTACACATCACAGATGTTGGCGAGAGGGTTGAGAGAGAAGAAGAAGCGAGAAGAGAAGAAGAAGCGAGAGGAGTAAAAGAGCGAGAGAGAGCGGCAAGACGGAAGAATCAAGGGGGCAAAGACTTGGGCGCAGCAGGGATGAAGGCGCAGATATTCTTCCACTCCGGGGGGCAGGAGTATTTATAACGGATGTAGTAAAATGATTAAATGGATGGGAAAATGTATAGGGGAAGGGGAAGAGCCGGCCGGCAGTTCACTCTCTCTCTCTCCTAAACCTCGATTTGTGTGGCCCATCACAATCACGGGACAGAATAATTAAATTAAAAGAAATTAAAGGAAATGAAGAAATTAAACTAGCGGCAATAAATATTTAAAAATATCATCCCGCATAAGGCGTACACCATGTTCTCAGACATTGCCGATGAGACGGCAGCATAATGTATTACCCAATTATTACAGCATTAAAAATACAAAAACAAAGAAGAAAGAGCGAGACAAATGAATAAAGCGGGTCGAGCAGGGCAGTCCTTAATACGGGAACCATTTCCAGCGACCACCGCGCGCCCCCGCGCAGGGGGGGCTACTGTGCGAGTGGAAGGCGTGAACGGCGCCAAGCCCACTGCGCTCGAGACGGAGCTGCATGTCGACCTCGCTGATAATGGCTTGAGGATCGGTCCCCTCAATCCCTATCCCAGGGTCAACCTCAGAAGACAGGCGACCGCATTCAATCTCCAGCCATTTGATTTGCCTATCGGCCGCCTGCCTGTCCTCCTCCAGCTTGCTAATTGTATAACCCCGTATTCGCGAGAAGTGGGCCCCAAGCAAAGCATAAGACTTAGTGCACGTTTTTAAGCTTTTTGAGAGTTTTGCACTCATGGAGGCCAATTTTGGGCGGACATGCGTAATATACTAGTAGGGGGAGAAAATATTTATCTCCCCATCGGCCTCTTTTTAAAAGTCACGCAGGCCCAGGCCCGCAGACCGCCCCAGCCCGCAAGTAGAATGCAGCAGGTCGCGTCTCGCTAGGCCGCCGCCTCGCCCCGGCCGCAGACTCGTCAGGCCTCAGTTCGCCAGACCGCCGCCTCGCCCAGGCCGCCGTCTTGCCAGACCTCAGTTCTCCAGACCGCCGCCTCGCCCAGGCCGCTGCCTCGCCCACGCCGTCGTCTCGTCAGGCCACCGTCTCGCCAGGGCTCAGCTCTCCAGACCGTCGTCTCGCCCAGACCGTCGCCTTGCCAGGTCTCAGCTCGCCAGACCGCCGCCTCACCCAGGCCGTCGTCTCGCCAGACCGCCGCCTCGCCCAGGTCACCGCCTCGCCCAGGATGCCGTCTCGCTAGGCCTCCGTCTCGCCAGGTCGCCATCTCGCCAGGCCACCGTCTCGCCAGTGCTCAGCTTGCCAGACCGCCGCCTTGCCAGGCCTCAGCTCGCCAAACCGCCGCCTCACCCAGGCCGTCGTCTCGCCAGACCGCCGCCCCGCCTAGGCCGCCGCCTCGAACAGGCTGCCATCTCGCCAGGCCGCCGTCTCGCCAGGGCTCAGCTCGCCAGACCGCCGTCTCGCCCAGACCGCTGCCCCAGCCCAGCAGGCCACAACTTGCCAAGTAGGCCGCCCAGCTCGTAGGCCGCCTATCCGCCTAGGCCGCCCCGCGCTTCCCAGCTAACCGCCAGTGCGCCCGACTTGAGAGACTACCCCTGGTGGACTGCAATTAGCCGCTTAGAACATCGGTATTTGGCTGTTGGCAGGCCAATCCGGGGGCATTTTGGTAATTTTCATAGCAGTGGAGGTTGGTTATTTGCAGGCCATTCCCAAAAAACTATAAATAGGCCCTTAGGGGTGCCTTGGAGAGCATCACTTCTTCACTCTCTCTTCATCCTCCAAGGCACCCTAGCTCAGCATTGGCTAGGGAGGGGGAGATCTCTAAGGTCTTCCGGGTGTGAGCTGGGACCTCCACGCTAGAGCCGAGGGTCTGTTCCTAGTTTCCTGAGTCTTTGGTCCGTGACACCCCCTTGAGTGCAGTAAGTGTGAGGTCACCCCTTTCTAGGGACCCCGAACTCCACAGAGACCGAATTTCAATTTCAACACTAATGATGCGCGCGTGTTTCCGGAACATCTCGGCTGTCTTCCGCTTCATCTCCACCGGGTCCGCGGGGTCGCCCAGGTAGTCTTCAATTTCGTCTATAGGAGGAGGGGCGAGACGGCGAGTCGCCTAAAGAGCTCCTCAGCGGGCGAGTCGGTCCGGGCGCCTACGCAAGGATAGGATGGGCAGGGTGAGAGAGGCTCTCGCAGGAGGGTGTGGGAGTAGTGAGTGGGACAGAGAAGAGAGAGGGAAGGTTTTTTACCGGGATGGCGGGAGGTCCCGACGGCCTGAGAGGGGTCGTCTCGCCTCTCGTTAGGAGGAGTAGATGAAGGAGTGGAAGGTTGTGGAGAGTCAGTTTCTTCGCGATGGGCAACAGTGTCATCCCGCAGACTGACTGGACGGCGTAGAGACGCAGGTGCTCCCTGAAGAAGCAAAATGGTAAATAAGTAGATATGGATGAAAAGATAATAGGGGCGAAAGCGAGAACTCGCCTCCTTCTCTCTGGGAGATGCGGCAGGAGGAGAGGGGTGGGTTTCCAAGACAGCGCGAGATGGCCCCTCGGCCGAGGAGGAAGGGCTGCCTGTCTTTACCTTCTTATGGCGAGGCGAAGAGGACGGTAAGGAGGGTGGGGCACGAACCAGGGTCTTGGTCAGAGCGGCCATGTTGGCCTTATTCTGCTTGCGCACCATTGAGAGGCCCTCGCGGAAGCTCTGGCTGTGAGACATTATTGCAATAGGGCAAAGGAAGGAAGGAGTGTGAAAAGGGGGATTTCTATATGAAGCAGGAACCCTATATTTATAGGCTTCGGTGTGGGGCCTCACCAAAGATTCCCTCATAAATACGCCCATAAATACGCTTTAATGACACGAACCTCAGTTGGACTTTCTTTCCGAGCTTAAAATAATCTCGAAAAGAGCGGGGATTGTGTACAACCTCGGGCTCGAAGGAACAGTTCGACCTCGAAGAGGGGGGGGGGAGGAAAGGAAAGATGGACTCTTCAACAGAAGCCTACTCACTAGTGAGTGGGTCCCAGGAAAAGGGCTACTCGTCGGGTTAAGGCCAGCTCGCTAGGCGAGAGGGCCCCAGTGGTTTAGGCGAGAAGGGCCCAGCGGCTCAGGCGAGAGCCTTCCCAGGCGAGATGGACCCAGAGAGAGGGCCCAACGGCTCAAGCGAGAGCCTTCCCAGGCAAGACGGACCAAGCAAAGGGCCCAGCCGCTCAGGCGAGAGCCTCGCTAGGCAAGACGATCCTTATAGGTAGGAGCTCTCGCCCGCGAGACGGTGCTCTCGCCAAATGCCGGTTCAGTTGGAAGGCGGCTCACCTTTTTTGCCCTAGGTGATTTTACGCTCTTGCCCTCGGTGGTCTGCATATAACCCTTCAGAACAGAGGAGTTTGGCTGTTGACAGACACAATCAAGGCTATTTTGGTAACTTCAGGTCGGTTCAGTTTGGTTATTGACAGTTCAAACTCAGAAAACTATAAATAGGCCCATAGGGGTTTTTCAAAAGCACTTTTTCCCTGGACTTTAAAAGAGTTTTCCTGTGCTTTCTGAGAAGCTCCAAGCCCAGCTTTTGGCTTTGGAGGGAAAGCTCTCAGAGATCTTCCGGGTAAGTGGTGGGACCTCCCTGTTGAGGCTTTTGGGTCGGTTTCTAGTCCTTCACAACTAGTCGAAGGTCAGAGCTCGGGACAAGTAGGTGTTGGCTACACCCCTAATTTCGAACTTCCGTCAAAGTCAAATTTTGACTTCAACAACAAAGGTCCATAACCTTCTTGGATTAGCAATTTATTTCATAATACTTATTAGATTTCCATGAAGATAAGCTTACTTTTGAATTCACTCACCAGAAAAAGGATAGCCTTCAATTGGACAATAGAATTTGAGTTAGCATTTGAGGGATTGAGATTTAAATCAATGAAGGCGCTTGTATTATACCTACTCCTTCAAACGTAGAAGGACTGCAGATTTACAATAGTGCTTATGGCAGAGGTTTGTGGTGTGTCATTTTGATGCATACGAATGTCACAAATTTGCAAGCAGACAATTGAAAGACCGAGAAGAGTTATCTTAGCATGATTTGCATTTACTTATAGGCAATTTTGTATCGAATAACTGAAGACGCTACTTTTATAGAGTTTGTTGTGAGATCTTAATAAAATCATAAAAGCTTTAAGTATTTTATGTGGTAGTGATACTGTGATAGCACATGCATTTAATAGAGTAGTTGTTAGTCATTATATTACCACATGTTAGTTGGAATTGGTACATACATTGGATAAATTAGAGAATCAATGTGTTATCGTGTGCCATAATAGAATTTAAGACCCATTGTTGACTAGAAATTAAATAAAATGCAAACACTGAATCCAAAATTTGTTACCCTTTAGATCCCAAGATGACCAAAACTTTAAAAGATACCTAAGGTATGATATATGCAGGATTTTACGGACCAAGATGTGTTTCCCTAATTTAAATTGCACAACAAGAATTTGCATTCAGGAAATTGTTTTGTCTCCGCATGGACTCACTTTTGTGACTCATTAGTCCATTTTTTTATACCTTAGGGTGGTACAAAGATGCATGAGAACGTAGAGAAATATGACTAGTGTTTTGGGCTTCATGAATATGTTTGAAGCATGCATATTTGTTAACAATAAGAATGTAATATGCCAGAAAGTAATTGCATGATAGTTTTATTACACTTAATGGAACGTGTTCTTAGTATTCCGATCTAACGAGAGAATATTGTTCTGTGGGTTATCATGGATCAATTGACCTTATAAACCATTTCTTGTTCTATTAGAAATATGTATCAATCTTTAATTATTCATATATGTATAGTGAGAGTTTATTGAGCTTTGCAGTATTTTCAAATGTTAACCTTTTGACAAAAGATGGTAGATTCACCTTTAATATTGGAGTCATATATAGGAGTACTTAAATACCAAGTTAATGTTTATCACAATCGTTCATTCTCAAATAAAGACATAAAATGTAAGTTAGCAGAATCATAGAAGAGATATTTGTTGGATCCCTAGTTTGATTTGTGCTAGGTTCACTAACTAGGATTATTGACCCAACATATATAACCAAGGTCATGTCATTGTGTCCTAGAGTTTAGGCTAAGTCCTAATATCAACCACACATGGACAAGCAATAGAAGACTGCAGAAGACTCAGACTTAGAAGAAAATCAAGTTCAGAAAAGTGAGTTTGACGTTCGTCAAACTCAGCTCGACGAAAGTCGTGCTCAACTCGACGAACTCAGAGTAAATTCTCTGAGTTGAGCTCAACGATATTCGAGCTCAGGTCGACGAATTCTGGAAGATCATCTTCAACACTTCAGGTCCAAAATACTTTCTCTGATCTCAGGTCGACGAAGTTATGTTATCAGCTCGACAAACTTGGAGCACAGCATTGGGAAGTTCTTCACAAAAAACAGTTAGCTGAACTCAGGTCGACGAACTTAGTTCTCAGGTCGACGAACAAGAATTCCCTGGTCGACGAACACGATTTATCTGGTTAACGATCTTTGATCTTAGGTCGACGAAATCTGTTCTCTGGTCGACGATTGCTGTGCAGTTCCAGACTTGGACTTTTCCCTCTTTTTGTCCTTATTCTCTTGCAGTAATTTCTGAATAATCAATGCTTACATTCTCTGAATATAGCCGTTAGTGGCAGCATTGATTATGGTCTTCATCAAGAATATTACTTGTCATTTTTAATGGGACAGTTAGGTAAATCCATTAATGCTAATATTCTCTCCAGGTAAATTCCATTCTCCAGGCCGTCAGCAATTAATGCAATGAAATTCAAAATTCAAAAGTAGAATTTGATTGAAGATATAAAACAAATTTTATTCTCCAAAAGAATATAGAACAGATAGAACTTACAAAATAGAGAAAGAGACACACAAAGAAGAGATCAACATCAACAATATTCTGAACCTTCTCTGTACAAAAAATAAATTGTTTTCTCCTTGACATTGCTGAAGAAGAAGAATAATCATAACAAATCAAGAGTCTTCTTAAACCTTCACTCCAGGATTCTTCAAGGACATCAAACTTCTATCAGTCAGAAGTTCCTGGATCTCTTTCAAGTCAAGGCAGAAGACTGAAGACTTACACCCTGTGCAAGACTCCAAGTGTTATTGAGAGTAGTTCTTGACAACAACAACATCCCCTAGTCTTCTCTGTTGAAAAAAGAAAGAGAAGACATCATCAATCTCTCTTCCCACACTGTAAAAAGGGTTCACTAACTCCCTTCAAAAGTTTATTTTGGTTGCAAGTCTCCTGATAAAAAGACTTGAGTTGGTTTTTGAGCACCTGATCAAAAGCTCAAAGGTGGAAGTCACCTGATCAAAAATGTTAGTGGATTCCTACCAGGGTGGTAGAAGAGTGGATGTACCCAGGTTGGGGAACCACTATAAAAGATCTTGTGTTGTCTGGTTGCCCTTTTCTTTTTGTTCTTGCTGTGACTGTGATAGATTAGATTATATATGCTGTGTTAGATTAGATTAACTTTGATTGCTTTCTTTTTCTTGCTTACTGTTAATCATGGTATCTATTGTTTTTCACTACTCTGATTATTACTTAAACAACAAAAAGATTTTTAATTACTCTATTCACCCCCCCCCCCTCTAGTGTAAATCAGGTCTAACCCTCTCTTTCAATTGGTATCAAAGCACTTTTCTTTGGTTGTACAAGCTAACTCTTGAACCAAAATATCATGTGTTAGATCTGATCCTTTATTTCTCTTAGGATTATTTTCACAGCATGGCACAGAACAAGGATTATGCAAGCACCAGACCTCCAGTTTGCAATTTAAATAAATTTGCAATCTGGAAGGCAAGAATCAAGCTCTATATGAACTCTATTAATGAGGACATTTTCAATTCCATTTTGACAGGTCCTCCTCAACCAACTGCTTCAACATACACATCAACTTCCAGCACTCATGCAATTCCACCACCTGAGTGGACTGATGGACAGAAGAAAGCAAAAATTGCAGATACCAAAGTCATGAACATATTGGCTCAAAACATGTCAGATGACATCTTCCAAAAGGTGGTTGAGTGCACCTCTGCAAAAGCAATCTGGGATTCTCTCAACCAGATGGTCGTTGGCTCAGTAGATGAGAGAAAGGAAAGAAGATCAACTCTCATCTCACAGTATGAGAATTTCAAGAAAGATGAAGTTGAATCTATTAGTGACATGTACAACAGATTAAGCTCCATCATCAGTGAGTTGAAGACCTTGGATAAAGACATCTCTCTCACAGAGGTGAATGAAAAGATCCTAATATGCTTCCCAAGCTCATGGGATTCCAGGATCTGTCCAATCAAGGAGGTCAGAAGCTTGACTGAGATTTCCACACAATCTCTCCTGGGAAAGCTCAAATCCTATGAGCAGCTGATCAAATTCAGGGAAGCTGCAGAACAAAGAACCCCTCCACCAGCAAGAAAAGAACAGAATATAACATTTAAAGCTGCTGAAGAGACCGAAGCTTCAACAGTCAATGAAGAATTGATGAGTCTTTATGCTAAGAGATTCTACAAAATGACAAGAAAAGACTTCAGGAGAAAGTCATCCAGGAATGATGACAAGCCCAGGTATGATAAAATACCTACTAAAGAAATAGTGTGTTTTGGATGCAGGAAACCAAGACACTTCATTTCTGAATGTCCTGAGAATCAGAAGAAGGAGAGGAGAAGAGAAAAAGACTCCAGGAGCAAGCACTACATCAGGCCTTCCTCCAACAAGCACAAAAATAAGGAGAAGAGCTTTGTTGCTGAAACCTGGAGTGACATAGAAGATGAATCCACATCTTCCAGCTCCAGTGAAGAGGAAGAAGAGGCAAAGGCAAGGGAAGTCTGCCTCATGGCTATCAATGCCTCCTGCAGCCCATCAGATGCTGAAGAAGAATATAATAATGAAGAAGCTTCAGAATCAGAAGCTGATCAGGTACTATCATCATTTGATTATAGTTCTGATAGTTTTAAAATTGAATTTAAAATCATGTGTATAAATTAAATAAATTCTGAAAAAGAAATCAAATTTCTTAGAGAAAAACTAACTGATCATGAAAAGTGTATATCTGAAAATATTAAATTAAAGGATGATTTAGTTTTAGCAAATGAACAAATAATTTCACTAAAGTCTGAATTAGCTGAGGCTAGGAAACTTGAAGAATCCCTAACTAGGAGAAGTATCAAGTTGATGGACATCACAAGCACAGTCAATGCTAGACTTAATAACAAGCTGGGCTTAGGTGCATCATCAAGCCATTCAGAAAAATATATTAACTACACCCATAAAATTTGTATCAGAAAAGGGAAAAGAAAAGTTGGATAATAATAATGTTAAAAAAATTGAATCAAAACCAAAGAATAAGAAAAGAAAACAAGAAAAATCCAAATAAAAACAATGTTCAGCAGATTTCGTCGAACTCCGATCGACGAAATATGTACAGTTCGTCGAACTTCATTTGACAAACTCCGAACGCAGATTTATATAATAATTACTTGTTGAACTACGATCGATGAAACCAGTATGGTTCGTCGACCAGAGATCGATGATTTTGGGGCTCAGAAAATGACTTCTATCATTCTCTGAGTGGAGTTCGACAAACTCATCCCAATTTGTCGAACTCCGGTCGACGAACTCACCAGAATTCGTCGAACGCAGATTAGTTTAACAGAAATTTTAATTTCTTTAAAACTTATAACCAACAAAGAACATTTAATAATCAATTTAATCAATGGATAGTTCCACCTAGGAAATATCACCCCTTAGGATATAAAAGCCAACCTGAATGTTCATTTATTTCCAGTTTCAGTTATGTAAAGAAAGAAGGACCCAAGGTAACCTGGGTTAGGAATGGATAATCTGTTTCATTGCAGGTAAAAGACTGTTCTACTACAGAGCAACAGTGGTATCTAGACAGTGGCTGTTCTAAGCACATGACTGGAAATAAGACCAACTTAACACATTACAAGGCAAAGCTAGGATTAAAAGTAATATTTGGTGACTCCAATTGTGGCCAGACTGAAAGCTATGGACAAGTCAAAGTTGGAGCTGTCACCTTAAAGAATGTTGTACATGTAAGTGGAATGAAGCATAACCTTATCTCCATAAGTCAATTATGTGATGAAAGGTATCAGGTATCATTTACTAAAACCTCATGTATTATTGCTTCTTTAGAAAATCATGTAGTATTGACTGGCACTAGAGTAGGAAATATTTATTTAGTAAACTTCCAGTCAACAAAATCTGAAATTTGCCAATTTAATTCAACTAGTAACAACAATGACCTTTAGCATAGGAGATTAAGTCATGTTAACTTGAAAAACATTGCCAAATTATCTAGGGACAACCTTGTCAGAGGGTTGCCTTCTTACCCCTATAAGAAGGAAAGTCTTTGCATGGCTTGTCAATTAGGCAAGCAAACTAAAAATAGTTTTAAATCATTAAACAAAAGTGACTCACCTAGGATATTATACTTACTACATATGGACCTTTTTGGCTCTATAGCAGTATAAAGCCTAGGAGGGAAATCTTATACTTTAGTGATTGTAGATGACTTCTCTAGATTCACTTGGGTTTTCTTTCTGAGATCTAAGTCTGATAACTTTAAGGTTCTTACAGATTTTCTCAAGAACATACAGATTGAGTACTCTACTCCAGTTGTATTGATCAGAAGTGATCATGCTACTGAGTTTGAGTATCTTCTTATGCAAGAGTTCTGTAGGAAGGAAGGTATCAGACATTGCATCTCAGCTCCTAGATAACCTCAACAAAATGGGGTTACTGAAAGGAAGAATAGAACACTAATTGAATCAACAGGCACATTACTTACAGATGCTTATTTGCCCCTATCCTTTTGGCCTAAGGCTATAAGCACACCAAATTATGTACTGAATAGAAGTCTTATATACAAGCTTAAGAATAAGACTCCTTATGAGCTACTAAAAGGGAAGAAACCTAAAGTAGACTACTTTAAAATTTTTAGATGTTTATGTTATATACACAACAACAATAAGAAACACATTAGAAAGTTTGAATCCAAGGCTGATATGGGCATTTTTTTGGATATTCCCAAGTAAGCAAGGCTTATAGGGTGTGCAACAAATCTACCTTAAAAATTGAAGAATCTATCCATGTTTCTTTTGATGAGACTAACATGTTTTTCAAGGAGAAGACTTCTTCTACCAATGAATCTTTGCAGGAACATAATTTGTGTGAGAAGCTTAATGAACTGACCCTCACCAATGAGGCAGTTAGCCATCCTTCTCCACAAGGTGCTAAAGAAAGTGAAGAAGAAGATACTAAAATCAGTGATGAACCAACAACAGCCAACCTAATTCCACAAAAGGAATTTACTCCCCAAGCTGTTGAACAACTAACTCCACCCACTGAATTTGTCACACTTAGAGATCACCCCATATCTCAAGTGATTGGAGACATGTCAGTTGGTGTGCAGACAAGGCATCAACTCAACCAAGATTTGATGCATGCCTGCTTCATATCTCAAATTGAGCCCCAATCCATCAAAGATGTAGAGCAAGATCCACACTGGATTATTGCAATGCAAGAGGAGCTCAATCAATTTGAGAGATGCATAGTTTGGGACTTAGTTCTAAGACCCAAAGACTACCCAGTCATTGAAACTAAGTGGGTATATAGAAACAAGCTGGATGCCCATGGTGTCATCATAAGGAATAAAGCAAGGCTTGTTACTCCAGATTATATGCAAGAAGAAGGGATTGATTATGACCAGACTTTTGCACCTGTTGCAAGGCTGGAAGCAATCAGGATTTTTCTTGTCTATGCTGCCTACAAGAAATTCAAAGTATTTCAAATGGATGTCAAAAGTGTCTTTCTGAATGGAGAACTCAAAGAAGAGGTTTATGTTGAACAACCTCCAGGTTTCATCTCTCCAACTCATCCCTCATATGTCTTTAGATTGCATAAAGCTCTCTATGGTTTAAAGCAAGCTCCAAGAGCTTGGTATGAGATCTTAGCTACCTTCTTGATAGAGCACAAATTTTCTAGAGGCATTGTAGATAGGACATTATTCACTAGGCACCATAAAGATCAAATATTATTAGTACAAATTTATAACTTAAATAATTCAACTCTACTATGTGACAACACAAGTGCTATATTCATAGCACAAAATCCAGTCCATCACAGTAGGACTAAGCATATAAACATTAGGCACCATTTCATTAGAGAGTGTGTCGACAAAAATAAAATTAATCTTGTCTATATCTACACTGATTTACAAAGAGCAGATATCTTCACCAAGCCTTTGGATGAGAAGGACTATCTGTTCTTCATAAATCAGCTTGGTATGATAAATGAAGAAGCTTTAATTTGATTTCTGTCTATGGTCGACGAATTTTTCAAAGTTCGTCGAACGGAGATCGATGAACTGAGAAAAGTTCTAGAGAAATTCGTCGAACGGAGATCGGCAAACTCTCTGTGTGTGAAGTTATTTTTGTCGACCGGAGATCGACGAATTTGATTCAAAAAACTTTCGTCGAACGGAGCTTGACGAAATATTTTCACATCTTCTGACTGAGATCGACGAATTCATTTGACTATACAATACTTCGTCGACCTCAAATCGAAGAATTTTTTTTATTCGTCGAATGGAGACTGGCAGTTCATATTCAGAAAATCCTATATATAGGTTTTCTTCGACCTCCGTCTCGCGCTTTTAGTTCCCTTTGCACTTGATCTTTGTTTCTCTCTTGCAGGTGTATTCATAGCGATTCCAGCAAGTGCTCTCTCCACCATGAAATTCGATATGGGCTTTGACATAGATTTCAACTCATTCTAGTTTTCTGATGCAATCTTTGTGGAGATCCTGAAGCTGTTTGAAGATCAACAACTGAAGAAGTTCATGACAGTTAGAATAAAGATTGCAATGACTGAAATTAAAGAATGAGTTTTTACTTCCTCCATAACAGAAGATAACATGACAGGCACAATCTCTGGTAATCAAGTCTGTCTCTCTCCTGATATACTAACCGAAATCTTCGGTCTATCGAATGGTACTGATGAAATAGAAATGGACTTTGAGGATTATGATAATATGCTGACCAAGATGGGTCATTCTGGCGACAACCCTAACAAACTGCTAAAGAAGAACTTGTCTCCTGAGTACAAGTTCTTGGCTGACGTAGTCAGGAAGGTGCTGCTGGGGAAACACACAACACACGACTACATAACTAGGCAACAATTCATAGTGATGAGTGCTCTGGTAGAGAGGAAAGTAGCAAATTGGGGCACGCTGCTGTTCGATTTAATCAAAAAGAAAAATAATAAGAAAGAAGTCTGCTATGGCCGGATTTTGGGGATTTTTCTGCAGGAGAAGGTTTTTGAGCATCTGGTTTCCCCACCAGTGTTCATCAATGCCTCCAAGAGGCTTACCTCTGCTCTCTTTGGCAGATGGGAGAGGAAGATAATCAAGCCAACCACGGCTTTTTCTTCTACAAGATCTTCTGAGAGCACAAGGGCTGTCATAGCTGTTCCTCCACCCCTAGAAGAAGCTCCCTCCACCTCCACCATTCCTTCTTCTCCACAACCTCAACCATAACAATAACAACAAGTTCACATTCCAACTCCAGCTCCATCTCCTGCACATTCTCCACCACCACCATCTCCACCTCCATCTTCTCCCCAAGTACATATCTCTGACATCCCATCCTCCTCCATGGATGAACCCTCATTCAACCTCCTGTCATCACCATATAAATCACCACAACCATCCCCACATCAATCTCCTTTACAATCTCCATATCAATCTCAACTTCCACCTCATTTAACTGCCACAAACCCTGACACATTTATCTCCTCCCACACTTTCAATCTATTGTTTCCTCCACCATATCCACATCAGGAACCCATCTCCTCCCCCACAACAACAGTTCCCTCTTCTACCACTGCAACTCCCTCTATCCACTTCCCTCTACTCATCCAAACTGACCTTCCATCCACTATACCTGACTACACACACACACACAGATATGTCCAGTGCATTTTCTGTTTGTTCAAATTGTGGTCATCACAATCCCTACTTCTCCACTGCTCCAGAATCCCTCTATCTTAACTTCTCTGATATTGCTAAGGATCTGCTAACCTTCAGCTCTCCCACTCTACAGAAACTCCTATATGATGCTCTAGCTCCCCTCACTGCCTCCATCCATACTCTCTCTGCCAAAGTTGTTGCTCTATCCCTTGTCCCTTCTTCTGGGGGACTAGCTCCAGGACCCTCTGCAGCCAGTCAGGGGGAGATGCTCCATGAAGAAGAAGCTCCAGTAGTAGAAGCAGCAGCAACAGCAGAAGCATAAACAGATTCTTTAATGTCAGACTCTTTAGAAGAAGCAGCCACTCCCTCTGAGATAGTAGATTTAATTAATTCAGATACAAAAATGGATGAGCCAGTTATGGCTGAAATTGATACTGTTGGTGATTTTATTCTAAATCTCACAGTTAATTTAACTTCTTTATTAGAATTATTCAATTTTGTGCATAGAGATATTCTTCCCAGCTCCTCTCATTAACATTCTTTGGCCTTTGTACCATACACTACACCTATAAGCCCCACAGTTGTCAAGCAACTTAAGGCTATTTTTGTAGCAACAAAGCTAACAACTGTACAATCCACCTCCAAGGAAAATTCCTCTCCAGAAGCCATCTCAGCTCCAACATATAAGATGGATGACAGTCCAATGCCAGATTTAGATGAAATCATCATGGCTGATATAGAGACAAAAAACTTATTAGCTGTTGAAAAGCCTCAGGCTCCAGAACCTCAAGTGGTTGCTCCAGCTCTAGCTCCAGCTCCAGTACCTCAAGCACAGCCTCAGGTTGAAACGAAAGTTGTCAAAGAACTGAACATTGACAAAGATCTTCTGAAAGCTATTAATGCCTTATATGATGATCCTCAAGGCTCCTCTGAGGATGATGATGATGACAATGATGATTCTGATGATAGCCTTTCTGCTAAAAAGAAAATTTCAAAGAAAAGGAAGGCTCCTTCAGTTACTGCACCCAAGCCTAATACAACACATGATACTCCTTATTACATTCTGCAGAAAATCACTCCTTACCTTGGGATGCCAGCCTGGATGTGGCTGTCCAAGAATCAGCAAAAGGAAAGAAAGAAAAGCAGGAGATATTCTTCTCCTCCTCAAAGACACAGGAAAGGTCCTCCTCCTCCTCCACCTGCTGCTGGTGCTTCAGGTAGCTCATCTCAGAGGTCTACCTCATATGCCCAAACATACCATAAACAACATGGTAGATCCTTATCTTCTCAAGGAAGCAACCAGCAGAGGTACCCTTCAAGCAGGCATCAACATCAGCAACAATATCAACAACAACAATAACAACATCAAGTTCCTGAAACACAAAAGGCTAACAGTCCAAAAAAGGCCAGAGTCTCCTCCCATTCCCTTTGTGGATCCAGAGACAGAGACTACTGCTAGAATGGCCAGGTTCTAGGAACTGGTTGGATTATCAATGATAAACAAAGCCAAAGCTGAAGGAAAGGATCCATCTCAATACTCTACTATGTCTAAATACAGGAAACAAGAATTGAATAGGTATGCAAAAGCTAACAAATTCTTTAATGTAGATGCCTATATGAATCTACACTTAGAGGTTGTTGTACCTAAAGCCACATCTCTCAATATTATTGGAGCTGCTGACTATGACCAAGAGTCAAGCTGCTAATCCCAACAGAGAGATAAAATTTACTTATCATGCTGACAAAGAAAAGGAGGATAAGAAAAAAGAGAAAATGAAGAAAAAGAAATGAGAATATGCTGTTCAGTTTCAGTATGTCTTAAACTCTTTATTTATTTACTGACACAAAGCTACATTGTAAATATCTGCTGCATGTTTTAATCTTTCTACCAGATATATTTCTTTTGCATTGTGAATGTTTTTGTTTTCATTTGTATTAGTGACCTCACACAAATAGGGGGAGATTATTAGATCCCTAGTTTTATTTGGGCTAAGTTCACTAACTAGGATTATTGACCCAACATGTATAACCAGGGTCATGTCATTGTGTCCTAGAGTTTAGGCTAAGTCCTTAGTATCAACCACACATGGAACAGCAACAGAAGACTGCAGAAGACTCAAACTTAGAAGAAAATCAAGTTCAGAAAAATGAGTTCGACGTTCGTCGAACTCAGCTCGAAGAAAGTCGTGCTCAACTCGAAGAACTCAGAGTAAATTATCTGAGTTGAGCTCGACGATATTCGAGCTCAGGTCGACGAATTCTGGAAGATCATCTTCAACACTTCAGGTCCAGAATACTTTCTCTGATCTCAGGTCGACGAAGTTATGTTATCAGCTCGACGAACTTGGAGCACCGCATTGGGAAGTTCTTCACAAAAAGCAGTTAGCTGAACTCAGGTCGACGAACTTAGTTCTCAGGTCGACGAATAAGAATTCCCTGTTCGACGAACACGATTTCTCTAGTCGACTATCTTTGATCTTAGGTATACGAAATCTGTTCTCTGGTCGACGATTGTTGTGTAGTTCCAGACTTGGACTTTTCCCTCTTTTGTCCTTATTCTCTTACAGTAATTCCTGAATAATCAATGCTTACATTCTCTAAATATAGTCGTTAGTGGCAGCATTGATTATGGCCTTCATCGGGAATATTACTTGCCGTTTTAATGGGACAGTTGGGGAAATCCATTAATGCTAATATTCTCTCCAGCCGAATTCCATTCTCCAGGCCGTCAGCAATTAATGCAATGGAATTCAAAATTCAAAAGCAGAATTTGACTGAAGATATAAAACAATTTTTCTTCTCCAGAAGAATATAGAACAGATAGAACTTACAGAATAGAGAAAGAGACACAGAGAAGAGATCAACATCAACAATATTCTGAACCTTCTCTGTACAGAAAATAAATTGTTTTCTGCTTGACATTGCTGAAGAAGAAGAAGAACAATCATAACAAATCAAAAGTCTTCTTCAACCTTCACTCAAGGATTCTTCAAGGACATCAAACTTCTATCAGTCAGAAGTTCCTGGATCTCTTTCAAGTCAAGGCAGAAGACTGAAGACCTACACCCTGTGAAAGACTCCAAGTGTTATTGAGAGGAGTTCTTGACAACAATAATATCCACTAGTCTTCTCTGTTGAAAAGAGAAAGAGAAGACACCATCAATCTCTCTTCCCCCACTGTAAAAAGGGTTCATTAACTCCCTTCAAAAGTTTATTTTGATTGCAAGTCTCCTGATCAAAAGACTTGAGTTAGTTTTTGAGCACCTGATCAAAAGCTCAAAGGTGGCAGTCACCTGATCAAAACCTGTTAGTGGATTCCTACCAGGGTTGTAGAAGAGTGGATATACCCAGGTTGGGGAACCACTATAAAAGTTCTTATATTGTCTGGTTGCCCTTTTCTTTTTTGTTCTTGCTGTGGCTGTGATAAATTAGATTATATGTACTGTGTTAGATTAGATTAACTTTGATTGCTTTCTTTTTCTTGCTTACTGTTAATCTTGATATCTATTATTTTTCACTACTCTGATTATTACTTAAACAACAAAAAGATTTTTAATTACTCTATTCACCCCTCCTCTAGAGTAAATCAGGTCTAACCCTCTCTTTCAATATTGAAGATTTGCAATTTGCAATCTCAGAGCATTTTTTTGAATAATCCTAAGATATTAGTTTCGAGGCGAGTGCTACTGTCCTCCTTTTGAGACTCCTTACAGTAAATTTTTTCACTCACATTTCTGTTGGGCTAAGAATGAAGAAAAAATGTTTGTTAATAAATTTTGGAATTAAAAATCACTAATCGATTAAAGTATCTTTCTGGAGCATATGATGATAGTGCATGATAGACACATCGATTTTCTTTTATCGGAGGATCATGATATTTGAGTTTCAGCATGAGATATTTTATATATCTCAAAGCCAAAATTAGTAAGGGAAAATCTAGAATTAAGCGAATGAGAAATTTGAGTCATAGGTTCGTTCGTCCATTCGAAGTACATGAACTCATTGATGAGGCTGCTTACAAGTTAAGCTTATGCAAGAATGAGTGTATTGCTTGATGTATTTCGTGTCTTCTATCTAAGAAGAACAGTCAGAGACCTTAGTTGGATGGTCAATACTGAAAATGCATGGTCGAATCAAATCTTAGTATCAGCAATAAGCCATTCAATATTGTGTACTCAAGAACTCGGAAACTTTGAAATAGTTAAATTCATTTAGTAAGGGTCTCTTGGATTAAAAGTACTCGACCAGAGTATACTTGGGAAAGAGAATATGAACTTCAGAGCAATGAATAATGTCTACCCTTTTGACCCAAGTATGATTGTAATTTTTGAGGACGAAAAATTTATTAAGAGGGGAGATTTGTAATAGCAGAATTTTTCTCATCGTCCATAATTAATTGTAGGACTTGATCAAAAACAATAAGGATCGGCATCTTCGGCAATTCAAGGTATATGTACTCGCGACATTTAAATTTTGTGCATTCGATAACTAATAAAGTAGTTCCAAGTAGTAGGGACCTTGAGAGATTTGTCACGGGTTGAGCTCGTAGTTCACGAGTGCGCTTTTTTTAATGGTGGGTTTTAATGCTTAATGATATTTCTATAATTTTTGCTTTAGGGTTATTAGTTACTTTTTTATAACTCTCGACCCCTACTCTTAGGTAAAATGCGTGAACCGACAACTCTCCCTCTTAGCCGCACGACATTAAAAATGAATACCCCTCAGCCGCATGTCCTCAGAGATTCCCTCGTCTCCTTCTCACGCAAGAGCTGCCTGCAATCTCTCATTCCAACAAGTCGGCGACTCCCTCGGCCCCGGTACAAGCCTTCGACGCCTAGCCCCAGTCGATGCAGAAAGCGATGATGCCTAGAGTTCCTGATCTCTGCCTTCAGAAATTGTCGTGGCCCTTTCGTCGGCAGCAAGTCGATGCCCTCCTGCAGCTCTTAGAGGCATGTTGACTCCCCTATGTTGATCTATGATGCTTGCACTACATTCCCCAGCCATTGCTTAAGTCTGGGAAGCCCGATTTCTGTTTCTAGTAGATATTTTCAGCATGAAGAGTGATTTCCCTCCTATCTCCCAACTTTCGACATGTAAGGAAGATGAAGTCCAGCTGCTCTTTTTCTTGTTGAGTAAAATCCTAAAAGTTGCCTTCAATATCCGGGAGTTGTCCCTTTTAATTTCTGCCGATTAACGGCTCCAGGAAGCTTGTGGAGACCACTTGCAGCAGAAAATCCATGTCATCTTCCAGTGTGTCTTTAATGTGCTTCACACTCGTGGAATCAGTCCCCTATTCAAAAGATTGCACAGCTCCCCCCCCAGTAAGTTGAGCATTCGTGGTCTTTTTTTACCCTCATGAACCGCCATAGAATTCAATATTGGTTTTTTTTTTGATTTCAGAAATAGTAGATCATATTTATTCTTTGTTGATCTGGCAATCTGGTTGTTATCACGATCGAAAAGAGGCAAAAGCCCCTTTGCTTCCACTCCTCTGAATCCTTATTTTCACTCTTAATAGCACTTGAAATGTAGTATTGCAATCAAAACCTTAGAAGATTGGTAAAAAATTATTAGGATTTATGTCTCACTTCAAATTTAGGGTTCGAGTTGGCGTAGATCAGCAGAGATTATGAGCTTTGCACAATAACTTGGAAGGAACCATGCCGACTGTGGCACGTCTATGAGCGTCACAATATCGAGGTAAGAAAATCCATTTCTTTTAAGTTAGGCATATCACATAGATAAATTAATCTAATTCCATCTAAATATTTTACCTTTGTATGAAGAGTTATGACATGAGTGAAAATATAAAAGAAAAATCATACATTTAGCAACATAAAAAAACTTAATTTAACAAGTAATCAATTGTCGCTATTCAACCAATGCCTATATTAAAATGCAAGAAATGCGTTATGGTTTCTGTTACGCATGTATGTAAAATGTTAGAAATTCATTTCTTTTTAGCTAGACATATCATTTATTGCATATTACACTTATAATAAAGGTGTCAGAATAATCTATTACAAAATACATGTGATTGAATCATTAGTATCATACAAATTCATATTAGATGTCAATTAAATTAGCATAATTCAACATAGAGAAAGGTGCACAAAAACTAATCTCTTAACGCATGAACAAAATCAGTTAAAGATGGTGAATCATCAGTATCATACAAATTCATATTAGATGCCAATTAAATTAGAACATGAAATAAACCTCAGACTAGTGACCTCTAGTGGGCGACATAATATAATATTCAAACCAACCATTAGATGATGAGTTCAGAAGGAAGCATGAGAGGTATTTTTCCCTCATGATTGAAGGCACGCCATCATGCTCACGTACAATAGTCCACATGAGCCTCTTGTTGGGGAGTCGTGTGTCCACATGAGCCTCTTGTTGGGGAGTCGACACGACGACACCTCATAAAAAGATTAGCAAATTTCGAGTCTGTGTCCGTGACTAAAAACACTAGAACACATCTGTTTATTAGTTGGGACTCGAATCGGCAGAATGTGCATATGAACCTACTTGACTAAGAAAGGGTGTCACACATAACAATGTAAAATGATGTATTTTGAATGCACCAAATTTTATATAATGTGCAATGATAAATTTTGTAGCAAAAAGTATAAGCAAAGATCTACATGTACACAATTTGAAATGAAATGATATACTTTAGTTATTCTTCTTTTTTTAAAAAAAAATTGGGCTGTCAATAACAATTTGAGCTGCAATGTGAAAATAAAGAGATGCTCTTAACCATGGGCTGCCACATCCAAAAAGCGGGCTGCCCGTATCAGCGCCCTTTTTTACTTAGCCAATTTGTCAAATAACCAAGACATGAATATTAGGAACTGATAATTTCAAGTATCAATATCTAAAATAATAATGAACATATGGTCTACAAGAAGAAGAAGAAACAATAACAAAGAAATCAACCAAACACTGTATCAGTGAAAGACCACTTCATTTCATATCAACCATGAAGTTTCTGACAACAATAATTTAAAGTTCTTCAAGCCAGAAATTAACATAAACGCCCCTCAAAAACCAAGGGCTTACAAAAAAAAGAAAATTTAGGCTTTTTTTTGGTGAACAAAAATGAAAATTTAGGACTTACAAAAATGAAAATTAAGGATTTTTTTAGGTGAACATAAAGCCAGAATCAATTCAGGGTCCCACAAAAAGATCATTGGTTTCTGTGCCCAGAAATGAATGCTGCTGCTGACTAGTGTTATATCCATTTACAAACTAGTGTACAACTTGCTGCAGAGTTTTGGCTGTTGTAGTTCTGCTGTTATTCATTTCCTGTGACCAGTTTCTGCACCTCAAATTGAAGGAAAATTTCTCTTTCTCTGTACAACTTGGGAGAAATCCCTTTCAAATAAATCAAGAGCTGGGGGGGGGGGGGGGGGGGGGGGGCTATAGGTTTACGTTGCAATCGCTCATGAACCGGTCCCCCTTCTTGAGAAATTTCGACCAGAGTCTTTTGTACCTTGGAATGCCGAGTTCGAGCCATGGTTTCATGTTTCCGTTGTAGTGCAGCGTCACCGCATCGTTGGTGTCGGCGTCACTGATCCGATAATCATAGCCAAGACCAGATAGAGTCCACGAGCTGTGCAGAGGGTGAACCAGATTTTGGAATGCCAGTAAGCTTGTTGGAAGCATGACGGTTCTCAGTGATACTTCGTCCGTGCTTTTCATCTGCAAAAGATGGCGGATAAAACCGAAAATTTGAACGAAAGAGAATGAGTAATTATTTTTGTTTATTTGTTTAGATTATAATTTTTTTTGGGCTATTCAAATTTAATTAAGAAACAATCCTTTGGATGATGATTAAATTTATTTATATAAAAAATTCTACATTAGGTAAATTATGGCAACCGATCTGATAGAGATGGGGAAGAACAGGAGGGGAAATGAAGGGATTAGAAAAGAACTTAAAAAAAGTTTCCTTGGCCAAGCCCTAGGCTTCAATTTGTCATTCAAAACACTGAATTCACAAGGATATAGGCCTATTATCCAGGGATAAAGAAATAAATACGGAACTATAAATGCTACATGAAAATAAATTAGGATAACTTGCTACGCCTGATGGAGTCGTCCCTGCCTGATGCCATGTATAGAACCTCCGAATTCCCGTGCTCGTGTCTCCTCCTTCAGGTCCCCGCCTCCGCATCAAATAATAATAAACAATGATTTAAATTTTGCTTGTTATTTGTGTGGAAAATAAATATATTATTTTTAGGAATTTCAAAAGTGATTGAAAAATTTAAGATTAAGGGTTAATTACTGGGGCCTCCCCTGAAAGGTTGTATAATCAGAGGTTGCACTCCCTCTAAGCTTGGAATTACAATTACCTCCAATATAAGTATATCTTTGTTTTACAAGCAGGCTCATTTCGTTAAATACTAGTAGAAGTTGGGTTGAAAACCGCAATACCCACATTAACTCGCGTGTGCCGCCTGTTTCCGAAACATAACTTTTGTTGTTCACTTCCGCTAGCCCTAGCTTATGCCTTTTTGCTTCTGCTGATCCGAGAAAGTCCTTCCACTGCCGAATTGCTGCCACCTTCAATCCGAAGAGTTGCTTCACCGCTGAATTGCTTCCACCACTGAACTGCTACCACCGAACAGTGTCGACCATCGACTTGCAGCCGCCAACTCCACCTGCAGGTATCTCTGTTTTTTGGGGTTTTAACTTTTAAGTAGCCCTAATTTTTTTGGTTTTTAGTATTTCTTTTTTTAGGGTTTCGTTTTGAGTAGCCCATTTTCTGTTACCCTATCAAAAATCACAGCAGTGAATGCAAGTGTAAACGAGATGATCATAAGAAAATGCAGTTAAAAACAAGTAATTGTTCGTGTTTGGTTCAGTAACTTACGATTTTTGGCGTGCTTAGAAAAATTTAGTTATCCTTATGACTATGGATCATTTGAGAAATTATGCAAAAGCTAGGTTATTGTTAGAGGACAATGTATACGATGAAAATTCATGCGATGATGAGTTTGAAGTATTTGATAATTGTGAGAGTTTGAAGTGAGTGATAACATTGTTTTAGAAGGCATGGTTGATTAGGATGACGAAGGTGGAGATAGTGTGTAATGAGTCCCTGCTATCAAATTATGACTCAAATGGTGAACACAACCTTAAATTATCTGACGGCGACGTTAGCAAATCACAGAATGATGGAACATCGAGGATGATATGTAGCCCTAATAAGGTTAATTCGAAAGGACTAAAAGCACAATCGAACCTATAATATTCAAAAGGGTATGTTGTTTGCTCACGTAAATGCATTCAAGAAAGCTTTAACTAAGTAGTTTATTAGAGAGGACAAAAATAGATAGGATAAAGAATGAGAACGTCAGGGTTACAGTTCCCTGTACAAATGTAGATTGCAAGTGGAGAATACATGCATCTCATATGGAGGATGGAATGATACCTCAAATCAAATAATCTTTTACTACACCTGGGGATAACGTGCACTTGACATGGTTGATGAGCAGAATATAGACAAGGTATCAAAGAGGCGGAACATAGAACAGATTAGTTTGTGAGAATGTTGTTTCTAAGTTTCATAAGTTGAATAGCTTACTTTGTGAGAATAAAAGATGAGGTGGTCAAATAGACAATACTAGTAGGCAGTGAATTTGAGTTTCAAGTAAGAGATGATCACACCATCTACATTATTAACTTAATGTATAGGAGTTGTGATTGCAAAGCTTGGCATATCTGGGATTTCATGCAAACATTTTGCATTGGCGATAGCTCATAAGAGACAACATACAATCATACACAGATTCTTTTTATTCTAGGACAATTACAACAAAGAATACAGTCACAAGATTAAAGGTATTCTACCATCCTCCGGATTCCATGTTTTGATCTGCAGTTGATGTTGAGCCTTCTACCATCCTCCACCTCTCGTGAAACAATTGCCCAAAAAACACAAAAAGATTAGGAAACGACGGCCCAATGAGCAAACTGAAATAAGCCGATTAATGAAGAGTGAGCACTAAATGTGGCAATTATGAAGGTGTTGCTCATAATGTAGAATAATGAAAAGCTTAACTCCAAATTGGAGCTACTATCGTATATATATAATCTCAAGAATATAAACACAATATTAACATTAATAACAAAATGGAAACTCCAATACTCCCCCTCAAGCTGGAGCAAAGATGTCAATCATGCACAGCTTGGAAATGGTCAGATAGGAACGAGTAGGACTGACAGCTTTAGTGAAGGCGTCAGCAAGTTGGTCAGCAGAGGGGATGTAAGATGGAAGGACAGTCCCAGTACGAACGTGGTCACGTAGAAAATGAACATCCATCTCGATGTGTTTGGTGCGCTCATGTAGAACCGAGTCGTGTGTAAGTAGGATAGCTGACTTATTATCACAGTAGAGCGTCGAGCCATCAACAAGAGATAGGCCAAGTTCAGTTAGCAGCGATCGAAGCCAAACCAACTCAGTAACTCCGTGTGTCATGGCGCGGTACTCTTACTCAGTAGACGAACGAGATACGATGGATTGTTTCTTACTCCGCCACGAAACAAGATGATCACCATGGAATACACAAAAACCTGACGTAGAGCGTCGATTCGTCAATGATCCAGCAAAATCTGCATCGGTGAAGCAGGAGAGACTGGTAGTACTGTCAGCCTGATAGAACAACCCAAGACCAGGAGCGCGCTTAAGATAGCGAAGAACACGTCGAGCAGCCTCTAGGTGAGATGTCCTGGGAGAATGCATAAACTAGCTTAAAACACTCACTGAGAAATTGATGTCAGACCTGGTATTGGTCAAGTATATCAAACGGCTAACAAGTCGCTGGTACTGAGAGAGGTCTGAAAGAGGATCACCAGATTCAACATGGAGCCGATGGTTGATGTCCATGGGAGTACTTGCAGGACGACACCCAAGTAGACCCGTGTCCCGAAAAAGATCTAAGGCGCACTTGCGTTGCGATATAGAGACGCCCTGTCGTGAGCAAGCTACTTCAATCACAAGGAAGTAGCGGAGAGGTCCAAGGTCTTTCACCTCGAAGGCGGAGCGAAGTGTAGCTTTCACCTCATAGATGCCAGAGAGATCATCACCGGTGAGAATAATATCATCAACATAGACCAGGACAATGGCACGACGTCCCTTAGGAGTGACACAAATGAAGCAAGTGTGATCAGCACGACACTGAGTGAAGCCAGACTGAAAGATGACAGAGCTGAACCGTTCGAACCAGGCACGCGGTGACTGCTTTAAGCCATACAGAGATTTGTGTAGTTGGCAAACTCTCCCCGAATACTCCCCCTTAAGGGCAAACCCGGGGGGGGGAGCCATATATACCTCCTCCTGTAACTCGCCGTGCAGGAAGACATTTTTGACGTCAAGCTGGTATAGAGGCCACACCCGAGAGGCCGCAAGCGATAACAGAAGGCTGACACTGGTCAACTTAGCCACAGGAGCAAACGTGGCACCAAACTCGGCCGGAGCCTGAGTAAAGCCCTTGGTCACCAAACGAGCCTTGTAGCGGTCAATAGTACCGTCAGCAGTGTACTTCACAGTATAAATCCATTTGCATCCAACTGTACGTTTTCCGGGAGGAAGAAGAACCAGAGACTATGTCCCAGTACGACGGAGAGCAGACATCTCCTCCTCCATGGCCTGAACCCACCGCGGGTCAAGCAGAGCCTCGTCAGTCGATGTAGGTAGCTTGACAGAATCAGCAGCAACCACAAAAGCTTGGTAAGAGGGTGAGAAACGCTGGTAGGAAACAACACTAGCCAACTGGTGCTTAGTAACCGAGGAATGAACACAAGTACGCTTGCCCTTGCGAAGGGCAATAGGTAAATCAATAGGAGAAAGAGAGGAGAGAGACTCAAGAGAGATACCTGCGGCCGGAAGGAGCTGCGGATCCGGGACTGGAGGAGAAGGGAGTACACCGTGTGGAGATGGCGGAGGGCGGCGAGAGTAAGTCAGCAGAACAAACAGAGCGACAGAAGGGGTAGCATCTGGTGAAGGAAAGACGACTGGGAGAGGTTGCGCAATAGTGGGAAGCGCGGGAGGGGTCGAATGTGCAGGAAAGAAGGGAACCTCCTCATGAAATGTCACATCCATAGTGTGAATGACATAACACAACTGGAGATCATAGCATCGGTAACCCTTAGTGGTAGTCGAGTAGCCAAGGAAGAGGCAGCAGATGACCCTGTCGTCGAGTTTAGTCCGAGAGGGGCGCCGATTCTGGACAAAACACACACAACCAAAGACCCGGAGAGGGATGGGAAATGCGAAGACAGATGGATGGATGAGACTATATGGAGTAACGCCACTGAGAGGACGAGAGGGACTCCTATTAATAAGAAAAGCTGTTGTTAGAAGCGCAACGCTCCAATAGGACTTAGGGACATTCATTCCCTGAAGAAGGCAACGAACAGAGTCTAGGAGGTGGCGGTTTTTGCGTTCTGCCACCCCATTCTGCTCGGGGGTCCCCAAACAAGAAAATTGATGTAGAGTGTCCTCATTACGGAGGAAGAGATCAAAGGGACAAGACGTGTACTCACCTCCATTGTCAGAGCGAAGGATATGAATTGACGTACCGTGCTGGGTTTGTATCATACGTGAAAAATGAGAGTAAACCGATAGAACCTCAGATTTATGTTTGAGGAGATAAACTCATAAGCAGCGAGAATAGTCATCAATAAAAGTTACAAAATATGAGAAACCATCAAATGACATAACAGGGGCAGGGCCCCACACATCAGAATGAAATAACTCAAAACAAGAAGTAGCACGACTAACAGAAGGAACAAACGTGTTGCGTGTGTGTTTTGACAGCTCACATACATCACAACGAAAAGGAAAAAAACAAAAGACACATCAGGACAAACAAACAACATCCGCTGAGGGTTGGCATGGACGAGACGTGCGTGCCAAAGCGAGCTCGACGACAAAACAGGATAAGTAGCAGGAGAGGTAGGCGGGAAGGTAGTAGTGGTGGTGGTAGCAGCGGTGATAGGAGGTAGCTCCAGGCAGTACATCCCACTCTTCTCATATCCCGTACCAATAGTCCTCCCAGATCTCAGGTCCTGAAAAACACAACGATCAGAGAAGAAAGTTACTGAACAGTTCAAAGTACGAGTAAGACTACTAACAGACAAAAGGTTGAGAGCCAACTGAGGGACAAGAAGAACAGAGTCAAGAGAGAGAGAAGAAGAGAGAGGGACATGGCCCCGGCTAAGGATATGAGTAACTGAGCCATAAGCAAGGTGCACGTCGCGGTGGGAGCAAGGAACAACCTGAAGTAGATGGGAAGACATACCAGTTATTTGATCGGTTGCACCAGAGTCAATCACCCAGGGTGACGAATCCTGGTCAACCATGGTCGCGGAGCAAGCAAATGAAGTACCTGAGGAAGAAGAAACAGTGGAGGCAGAGACAGTCGTGGAAGGCTGAGACTGCTGAAATTGCTGAAACTGGGCCATCATCTGACAGAAGTCGGCGGAGTTGGCACCCAAGGAGCGCTCAACGGGCTCGGAAGACTCAGCAGAAGCAATAGTGTGTCTGGGTACACGACCAGGAGTAGGACGCTCAGAGCCCCGTATGTGTGGGTAGAGCTGATAGCAACGACTGCGATCATGGTAGAGACGGCCACAGTGAGAGCAAGGGCCAGGAGGACCCATAGAGCCACGACCACCAGAAGAGCCACGACCACCAGACTGAGTAGAAGAACCCCGACCACCGCGACTACGAGTGCTGGAGGTGGGAGGGCGGTGGGAAGCAGCAAGGGCCATTTACTCAGTAGGGAGAGAGGAGGTAGCACGAAGGCCGGGAACATTAAATTGCCTCTGCAGACGTTTCTCATGATCTGCAACAATGGAGTAGGCCTCAAGGAGATCTTGCAAAGGTGACATCCCCACAATCTGGGCACGAGTAGACTCATATTCGGGGCGAAGCCCCATCAAGAACTGGTACATCTCCCGTCTTTGGCGCTGTTTCCGAATAAGGGTGACATCAGTAGGAGACTCCAGGGCAGTGAGCGGCTCAAGATCGTTAAGCTCAAGAAAACGGTCTTGAAGGTAAGTAAAGTACTCCTGAACAGAGCGCTCCCCCTGTGTGGAGGAAGCAATGTCCTGAAAGATCCCGAAAATCTGGGCATCAACACACGTGTGGCCAAAAGTGCGCTGGAGAGCGGACCAAAGCTCGGAGATATCTTCAAACCGCATGAACTGACTGAAGATGCGAGGCTCCATCGAGCACTGAATCCATCCTAGAACCATGTACTTTTCAGTCGACCATTTGACTAACTCCTCTTTCTTGTCATCTTTGTCAGTCGTTTTGGGCATCCGCGGGCCGCCGGTCAGCCAGGAAAGCTTATTCCGGCCGGCAAGGGCAACTTTCATCGAAGTCGCCCATGAAGGATAATTTTTCTCATCGAAAAGGACGCTAGTAATTCGTCCTGTAGTACCATAAGTATCCTTGGAATCCATGAAGTACAAAGAACAAAAACTGAGGAACGAGATCCCTTCCGCAAAGGAGACCGGGGACCGAAGGACGAGGAATCACATACAACACATCAAGAACGACAGCGAGCAGTAGAGGGCTCGGACAAGGCAGCAGCAACTGCAGGCGCACCGCTGGACAACACCGGCTGGACACCGGCTGGACAAGGCAGCAGACAGCAGGGCACGACAGTGGAAGGGCCCAACAGCAACGTCGGAAGGGCGAGCGGAAGGGCTCGACATCGATCCCGGCTCGACAGCAGAAGGGCGAGCGACGCAGCAGGCTCCAGCGGAAGACGATGCAGCAGGCGATCATGGCGGGAGATGGTGAGATGCGGCAAGGCGACCGACGCAGCAGGCGACGATCGAAGCATCGAAAGTCGGGGAAGCAGCGGATGTCCCGATGGGGGAGTCGGCGAGACGCGACAAACCTCACTTTGATACCATGTAGAATAATGAAAAGCTTAATTCCAAATTGGAGTCACTATCGTATATATATAATCTCAAGGATATAATTACAATATTAACACTAATACAATATTAACATTAATAACAAAATGGAAACTCCAATACATAACGGGAGGATATGCAAAAATGGATAATTTCATGATTTTTTTAAAATCTTCTGCTCTAAATTTATTATTATATTTTTTGTGAAAAATTAATGTATGTATGTTATTTTTTGTAGTTGGATGATAAAATACCACTTGCTACCTTCATTGACAGGAGAAAAATGCCAAGGTGAGCCCGAGTAGAGATGCTTGAAGCATGAAAGATTACACCATATCCTTAATTTTAGGGCATAATTTTTTAAAAATACAGGGTAAGGTTTGCCTACATTCCACCACCCTTGTGGTGGGGTCTTTCCATGGACCCTTGTTGTGTGAGGATGTTTGTGCAACAGAATGCCCTTATTTTTTAAAAAAATGTAATTGAAATTACATTTTTACTATAAATGGTTAATATTTTTCAGGCCAGTTACTACGTGTTGCGTATTTTATAATGACACTATTTGGAGATAAGATTTATGTATCATTAAGTGTTGCACTATTACATCAACTATGGAAATGTGGTTCAAGTTATGTAGAAGTATTACTTTGATTAATAGTAATGTGAAAAAAGGTGTGGAATACTTCGATTATTGTAATGGGGATAAAATTATGTAAAATTATTACTTCCATTATAAAATTACAACAACAACAACACTCGAGCCTTTATCCCACTACAATGGGGCCGGCTATGTTATTAAAGGCGCAAGGCGCATCGAGGCGCAAAGAGGCTCTGGAGCCTAGGCTCAAGGCGCGCGCCTAAGGCATATGAGACACAAAAATGGGGGGAAAATGGGCGCATACAGTCTCTTATGTCCACACATCCACCTAAGCATTCTCATCTCCGCAACTTCCATTTTTTGCTCATGTACACAATTCACTGCCCAACACTAGAACCATAGAGCATCACTGGTCTAATTGTAGTACGGTAAAACTTGCCTTTAAATTTTAATGGTATTTTACGATCATAGAAGATCTCTGACGCGCCTCTCCACTTCGACCAACCTGCTTGGATTGTTTGTATCACATCTTTATCAACACATCCATCTTTTTGAACTATTGATCAAAGATATTCAAAGCACTCCCTAGTCTGCAAGAAATATCTTGATCACCCAATTTAATAACAAAGTCATATGTCTTTGCACTGTTAAATTTAAGTTTCATATACTTTGTCTTTGCCTAGATCAACCTAAAACCCTTCTTTTCTAAAGTGTCTCGCCAAGATTCAAATTTCGCATTTACGCCCCCGCACGTCTCACCGACCAAAACAATATTATCCGCAAACAATAAACACCAAGGTATTGCTTGTTGGATATGTCCGATGAGCTCATCTAAGATAAGAGTGAAGAGACAAGGGATTAAAGTTGAACCTTGATGTAAATCAACAATGATAGAGAACTCCAATGTTAATCCTCCAAATGTCCTCACCCTCGTCATTGAATTTGTACACATCTTTGATTATGTCAATGTATGATACATTTACGCATTTTTTCTAAGACTCTCAATAAAGATCTCTCTTGGAACCCTATCACAAGCCTTCTTAAAATTGATAAACAACATATACAAATCTTGTTTTTTTCTCAATAGTTATCAATTCAAGAGATGTAAAGCTTCCATGGTCAATCACCCTGGCAAGAATCCAATTTGATTTTGCGAGATGCTAGTCTCTCGTCTTATTCTTCTTTCTATTACTCATTCTCATAGTTGCATGATATGACTCATTAATTTAATTCATCTGAAATTAACACACTTTTGTATATTTCCTTTGTTCTTATACAAAGGTATCAAGATACTTTCTCTCAATTGGTTTGACATCCTCTTTAAGTTCAGTATCTTATTGAAAAAGCATGTAAGACACAATTCTTTCTTTTCCAAGACATTTTCATACTTTAATGGGTATATCGTCTGGCCCAACCACATTTTCATATTTCATCGTCTTTAGATCATTATTTACCTTTAATACTTAAATTTTATGATAAAACATTATGTTTTATACTCCTCTGATTTACTTCGATTATAAATTAATGTTAAAAAATATGTTTGATAATATTACTGCAGCTTCCCGTGCATTTATGAGATACTAAAGGCCAAATAATTTTTATTAAAAATTATATCAATTATCATAAGATGAAATATCAAAAATATATTATATGGTTGAATAGCAGTTAATGAGTTGAGCGATCTATATGAATATTGGTTAAATATAAAAACAAATTTATTTTTCATACTGTATTTTGAAATTATATTGCAAATATCTCCTTTACAAAGCAAGAACATTACAAACACACTCTTTACAAAGTAAAATATTACAAGCTTAGATTGATACCAAGTAAATGTTAGTCCAGTAAACTCAATTGTAATTAAAAAAAAGAGTAGAACAGAGAGAAATTGTATTAAGTTGCCTTGATTCGGGCCAAGCATTCATACATATAGGATACAAATCACGTGACATATCATGTGATAGCGGGAAAATAAAACGCCTACATTCAACTCTCCCCCTCAAGTTAGGAATATATATCGAACATCCTCAACTTGACTGTATCGTTCATGAAGTTGTCATAGTTTAACACCTTGGTGAAGACATCGGCCAGTTGATCATACGAATTCATGAACGGAGTACATATATTTCCCTTGTCTAGGTGATCTTTGATAAAATGTCTGTCAACTTCAACATACTTCGTCTTATCATTTTGAATCAGATTGTGAGCAATACTGATGACAACTTTGTTGTCGCAATAGATAGTAACTGGTTTGTTCAATTGGAGACCTATATCTTGGAGAATTGTCTTCAACCACAACCCCTCACATACTCCTTGCACCATAGCCCTATATTCCGCTACGACACTTGAGCAACAACATTCTATTTCTTGCTCTTCCAAGATACAAGATTTTCACTCACAAACGAACAATACCTGTTAGTAGACTTCCTATCGTCTTGACTACTAGCCCAATCAACATCTGTAAACACTTCAATTTCCAATGGTTGGTTTGCAGCGAACAGAATCTCACGTCCTGCAGACTTCTTGAGGTATCTCAATACCCGATATGCAATCTGCTGATGGCGAATTGTGGGAGAGTGCATGAATCTACTTAGGACACCCACGACGTACTTAATATCAGGGCGAGTATGAGATAGGTATACAAGTCTCTCAACCAATTGTTGGTACCTTGAAACATCAACTTTCTCCCCACTAGTATCAACATCAATCTTGTGATTAGCCTCAATAGGTGTATCCACGGGAGTACACCGAAGCATCCCAATTTCCTCCATAAGATCAAGGGTATACTTTCTCTGAGAGATGAAGATCCCCAGACGAGATCTCACTACTTCAATTCTCAAGAAGTATTTTAACTTTCTCAGATCCTTGACTTCAAATTCTTTCCCAATTGTTCTTTCAAGTGCATGATCTCCTCTAGGTCATCTCCTGTAATGATGATGTCATCCACGTATATAATAAGTATCGATATTTGAGCTCCTCTCCTCTTGATAAAGAGGGTATGATCAGTCTTTCCTTGACTATAACCTAGTTGAAGCATGGTTTTGTTAAACAGTCCAAACCAGGCTTTTTAAGACTGTTTCAGGTCATATAGGGATTTATGCAAATGACAGACCTTTCTATCAGACCCTTTTTTGGTAAAGCCAGAAGGGATAGTCATGTAAACCTCTTCCAGATCACCATGCAAGAACGCATTTTTGACATCAAGCTGTTGCAACTCCCACCCAAGACAAGCAGCAAAAGAGGATCGCCCGAATAGAATTCATCTTTGCAACAGTGGCAAAGGTTTCTTGGTAGCCAACACAAGCTTTTGAAAATCGTCGGTAAACACGTCACACCCCAAGCTTTTGGTAAACACATCGTCCAGTTGATCTTCGGAATGAACAAACGGAGTGAGAACTATCTTTTTATCCAAGTGATCTTTGATGAAGTGTCGATCAACCTCAACATGTTTTGTCCTGTCATGTTGGACAAGGTTATGAGCAATGTTAATGGATGTCTTATTATGACAGAACAAGGAGAAGGGGGCCGTCACAGAGAAACCAAGATCTTGTAATACAGTACGTAGTCATAGCTCCTCACACAAGTCTTGGAACATGACACGATATTCTGCATCTACACTCGATCTAGCCACCATATTTTGTTTCTTGCTACATCACGTCACAAGGTTTCCACCAACAAAGGAGTAGTATCCTGTGGTGGACTTTCAGTCATCATGGCATCCACACAATCAATATCAGTAAAAACCTCAATCTTCAAATTATTGTTCCTGGAAAATAAGAGATCACGACCAGGAGCTTTCTTCAAATATCACAGCAAGCGATACACAGCTTCTTAATGTCTGATTCTAGAAGAATGCATATATCTGCTAAGGATACCAACAACATACGTAATGTCAGGGCGTGTGTGGGATAGGTATATAAGGTTTTCGACCAATCTTTGATAACGGATACATCTGTGTGATCACCATCACCATCTTCATCGTTCTTGTGATTTTCCTCCATCGGGGTGTGCGCAGGAACACAACCAAGCATCCATGTTTCCTTTAGGAGATCCAATATGTATTTTCGTTGGGATATAAATATACCCTGCTCAGACCTGACCACTTTGATACCCAGAAAGTATCGTAATCTTCTCAAGTCTTTCACTTCGAATTCAACAGACAGGAGGGTCTTAAGATTGACAATCTCCCTTGTGCAATTTCCAGTAATCACGATGTCATCCACGTAGACCATGAGAACCACAACACGTTCATATCTCCGGATAAACATGGTATGATTAGATTGGCCATGCTTGTACCCAAACTTGAGCATCGCCATGAGAAATCTCCTGAACTAGGTCCTAGGTGATTGCTTCAGGCCATATAAGGATTTCCTTAGGAGGCAGACAAGCCCTTCAGCTCTTTTCTTCACAAAACCAGGAGGAAATTTCATGTATAACTCCTCCTCAAGCTCACCATGAAGGAACACATTTTTTACGTTCAGTTGATGAAGGTCTCAGTCTAGGGAAGCAGGACACGATAACAATACCCGAATAAAGTCCATCTTTGTTACAGGAGCAAACATTACCTGATAATCAACTTCTTGAGTCTGGGTGTATCCTTGAGCAACCAGACGTGCTTTGTACCGTTCCACTTTGCCATCTTGGTTCTGCTTAACAGAGAAGACTCACCGGGAACCTATAGCTTTCTTTCCAGAAGGGAGAGCGAAAACATCTCATGTGTGATTTTTGTCAAGGCAGACATCTCATCTTGCATAGCCTGTGTCCAAGCAGGTATCTCCAAAGCTTACTGTCATGTCTTAGGAATAACAACTACGGAAAGAGACAAAACAAAAGCCTGATGAATCAGAGTAAGATGGTGGTAACCCACATGATTAGAAATATGATGTTGCATACAAGTAATTTTACCTTTCTTTAACAATACAAGAGGAATATGCAAATCAGCATCATCAGAATCTGAGTCTGAAGTCGGCACTGGTAGAGATGGAGTTGTGGTAGCATGTGTATCTGAACGGCGGTGGTATACATGGGGAAAAGGAGAAATAATAGCATAGGAGTTCGGTACCGGGATAGGAGCTATGGGTACCAGAGTGGAATGAGTGGAAGGAATGGAAGGGAGAAGAGGAAGAGGAGTAACATTTGTATCACCACTATTCTCTCCCTGACGAAAGGGATGAGTCGAAGGCAGAAAATAGGGCTCCTCCTCACGGAAGGTGACATTCATGGTTCAGAACATACGCCGGGAGGGGGGGGGGTGATAACAACGATATTCTTTGATCGTAGAAGAATAATCAAGGAAGACACAACGTTGAGCCCGAGGGTCAAGCTTATCATGATGAGGTTTGTGCACATGCACGAAACAGACACACCCAAAGACACGGGGTGACAAATGGGAAGCAAGAACCACACCAGAGGTGGAGAGATGAGCTAAAGGAGTAGTAAAAGAAAGGACACGAGAAGGAAGACAGTTGATAAGGTGAGCAGCTGTAAGGACCGCATCACCCCAATAGGATTTAGGGAGGTGCATAATAATAAGGAGATAGCGAGTAATCTCGAGAAGGTGTCGATTTTTCCGTTCGTCCACTCCGTTCTGAATAGAGGTGTAAACACAAGTTTTCTGGTGGATGATACCGTGAGAGGTGAGGTAAGAGCCAAAGGTATCACGATCATCATATTCCCCCATTGTGACTTCGAAGAACACGGATAGAGACATTAACTTGCGTTTGCACCATCTTATGAAAAACTTGAAAACAAGAAAAAACTTCACTTTTCTTTTTAACAGATAAACACACGTAGCGCGCGAGAAGCAATCAATAAATGTGACAAATCATCGGAAACCAGTGATAGATATAATGGGGGACGGCTGTCACGACCCGTCTCGACAAAAGTCAGAGTGCGCTTCGAGCCGAGTCGTGATGTCACAGGCATGTGCGGAAAGAAAATCATGACTGCTAAAGCGGATACAGAGAATACTGAAAATAGCTTTAAAGTAGTTAATTTGAAAAAAAAAACAATTTGATTTTTATGCGAAAGCTTTTAGAATTTAAAACATTGAGAATTTTAAGTGCACATGCATTTTTGTAAAATTCATGTTTTACAGGTACTGCTACAGATTTCATGCAATTATGATTCACAAGATAATGCATATGCATTAATATCAAATTCTAATACATAAGTATTTAAATATCTTAGTAGTTGTCCATGATACCAGAGAAAATATCTGATTGCAATTATTACATAAAAAAAATATTTGACAGTAAATGAAATGTAAACATAGAACCTGAGACTTTAAGCAGATCGGGCTCGAGGACCTGGCGGCGCTGCACGAACGCCAAGACAATTCCAAAACAGCAATGAAAAGCCTCATAACATTGAAATAAACAGGTGAGCAAAGTAAAGTACAAAACAGTAGAAACAGAAACCTACACATACCAGTTTTCATAAAGCGATGTTACCAAAAACAGACAAGTAGAATAGTCAAACAGAAATGATTGAATTAAGCTTACCCCAGAGCATAACACATAATAGAACAAGTAATATCATAAGCTGCAATCAATGATGTGTGTAAGTGTTTTGAGTGGTGCACATGGTTCACACTCAGTCCGAATACAAGTCATATTAGGAAACTTCCTGCTTGTCGTGACCCTCGTCACGGCCCAGGCCCGGCTCAAGGAGGCTTAGTGGGTCCCAACTGGCACCGTGAAAACTGCAACCCAAGTGACCCCAACACGTTTCAATGTTTGTTTATGATATTATGAGTTACATGATTCACGGTTTAGAGATTTTAGCAGAAACAAATTCACTTAAAAGTGAAAGATCAGATGAAGAACTGACTTTACTCAAGACTTACAACCAGACATGCATAAGGAATAAGATTCGATGACTGAAACAAAACAAGATAAGGAATAATATATCTTGCGGGTTCAAGTATTTACGAGTGATAAAATTACAATACGTTATTTTTTTGGACACCAAATATTCATTTAAATTATTCTATTCCAAGACATGATTAACTCCCAAGCAAAAATGCGTTCGATATGACTCTTTATATAAAATCACGGATCATCAATTTGTTTACTATCTAGAATCATTATTAATTACAATTAAAACATTTATTACACATGCCCAACAATCTATCGTTCTTTCAGTTTTATCTTAATTGCGCAAATCCCTCATCCAGGCGAGTATCCAAGTAAAAATCATCTATGATCACAATTTCATGTAATTCCAACATAGTAACCCTAAGTTATTAACTTATTAGACTGGACATTCAAGATTTAAATTCATTTGACAAACCAGATATTTCAGGGTGGAATCATAAAATCATAAGAAAAGATCAAACAATTAAAATACCAATCCATTAGACAGATCAAAATATATACAAGAATGTAGTCATGAATCAAGGGACAGAGACATTAAATTAAATGCAATGCTTGTAAGAGAGAGAGATCTCTACTTGCCTTCAGGCGAGGCTAAAACTGACGGCGGCGGCTAAACGGTGTAAGCAAACAATTAAGGACCCCAAGCGAACCTGTTCAAGAACAATCACAATTGATATTTGGCAAGACGGAAATTCACGCTAACACAGGGACTCACTTACAAAACTTAAAGCACAAGAAAGTTAGCGATTTACGTCCCTCAAAAGCAGGGGAGAAGAGATTCCACGCGGAAACGGAGACTTGGCGACGCTTAGGCTCGGGGAAACCCTAATTCAGAGAGGGTTTCTTCACGAACCAACCATGGATGCGACGAACGATGCCGGAGAACACAACTACAACGAGAATTAAACGATTATTATGGGGCAAAAAAATCTGAACCACAACATACATGCAAATTTGGAACACAAAAATTATTAGGAATCAATAAAATTCTGATTAAGGGTGAATGAGGAAGATTCTTGCCATTAAGAAGTCAAAATCGGGCTCAAGGAGGAGAGGGAACCAAAACATAGACATAATCAGAGCCAAGGAGGCGAGGAAGCTGATGTCGACCCGTGGAGAGAAGGGATGGGGTTGATTCCGGCCTCCTGAAATGGAGAAGGCTAGCTGGAGGACGTAGGGCTGCTGCAGCCCCCGTAGGAGGAGGAAGAAGTAATGTCGGCGACCTGTTGATGAGCAGAACCGTCAGCTAGGGCAGGATGAGAAGAGGCGCCGACCTCAGAAAGAGGAAGCGCCGGCCACGACAGGAGTAGGAGGCGGAGACGGGAGGCACGGGAGCGGCGGGACGCGAGATCGGGAGACGTCGATGACAAAAGGCAGGGTTGGAGTCGTCAGCCACGAAAGGAGGAGAAGAAGCCACGAGCGACGACGACATGAGGCACAAGAGATGGGATCAGGAGTCGGCGCCGAAGCGGGAGGCGGAATCGGGACCTACGGATAACGGCTTACGGTTTGCGGGAGTCAGGTTTGGCGGAAAGCCCTAGGCCGATGAGAGAAATAGAAGCAGGGGAAGGCTGGCTCGGGTTTTAGGTTTAAGAGGGGGGATCAGGGTTATTATTATTATTATTATTATAACATAAAAACCGGGTTGTTACAAAGCCCCCAAATATCAGAATGTATAACATCAAAAAGAATACTACTAGGGAAAGAAAGATGGGAATAAGTATGACGCACATGTTTAGATTCATCACATACATCACAAGCAAAGTCATGAAGAAAAAGTAAAAAAATAGGAAAATTTTACAGATAAACATAAGAAGGATGTTTGAGACGTTGATGCCAACGACTAACGTCCTCCGCAATAACAGTGGAACTGGAAAGAGCATGAGAGAGATGATGAGTGTCCAGGTAAGTACAAGCCGCCACGGTTTCTACCACTGTCAATGTTCCGCTTCGTACTCAGTTCCTAAAAGACAAAAGAATCAGGAAAAAAAGCTACCGAGCAGTTAAGGGATTTTATAATATTGTTGATGAAGAGTAAATTATGAGGAAATGAGGGAACATGAAGCACAGATGGTAGAGATATGGACGGAGAACAAGAGATGTTGTCTTTGCCCGCAATAGAGGACAACGATCCGTTAGCAGAAATAACTTTCCTCTTACCAGACAAAGGAGTATAAGAGAGAAAACCTAAGGAAGACCCAGTCATGTGGTGAGTAGCCCCAGAGGCGAGCACCCATTCAGAAGGTGAGGTGGTGGAAGTATGAGCACTAGGCATAGCAATGGTGGAAAGAGAAGTAGAGCCTATGGCGACAAGATCAGGCTGAGAGTGAAGCAAGCGTCAGAAAGCATCCAATTCCTGTGTTGTAAGAGAGGAAGAAGCGGGAGACAGAGACTCATCATATACATCAGTAGTGTAAGCAACATCATGAGAACGATGACCACTGTGTCTATGGCCCTCGCAGCCTGGTCCAGGACCACAACCACGTCCAGAAGGTGCTAAATGCGGATGAATTTTGAAGCATGCCTCCAGAGAGTGTCCCCATCGACCACAATAATCACAGATAGACACAGAAGATACAAGAGTAGGAATAAGACTACATCCAACACCAGTCAGGGCAGAACGATCAGGACAAGCCATAACACTGGGAGACTTGTGGCGGTCTTCATCTTCGAGAACCATACTGAACGCCTCTCGAAGAGAGGGAAGAGGAGAGCAGTGGAGAACATGTGTCTGAACCATATCAAATTCCATATTCAATCCCATCAAGAAGACATGAACGCGGAAATAGTCCTCCTTTTGCTTTAACTGGACGACATCAGCCACACACGCTGGAGTGAAATGTGCAAAGTAGTCCAGTTCTTGATATAAACGCTCGAACTCTAAGAAGAATGAGGAAACAGTCATCGATCCTTGGCGCAACTCCAAAATGCGGTGAGTGAGCTCATAATCATGAGTGGAACTATCAATCTGAGAGTATGTTACGCAAGCACGAGTCCAGATCTCAAAGGCTGAGTCCATCAACATATAGCTCTGATAGATCTTAAGAGACATCGAATGCAGGAGCCATGAAACAACCAGAGAGTTGTCAGAAGCCCAACGCTTCTAAAAGGGATCAGACACAGAGGGCTCCTTAATCGTCTCATTGATATATCAAAACATCTGTTGGCTACGGATGACATGTTGGGCAACACGAGACCATTCAAGATAATTCGTGTCATCCAAGGGAACCGTGGTAATCTTCAAAGAGCTGGAGTGACCATGAGGCCGCTGAGGGTCCCTCATCTAAGGCTGGATCACACCCGGAGAGAATACCGAAGAATCGGGATCACCCATATTGACGAAAAAAGGAACCTAAGGACACGCAGAAGGAGCGATTAGCGGCACATCAGCTATTCAGGCACGGCAGTAGAAACCAAGTAGACGACAGTCGGCATTTACAGCAGCAGTAGCAGCATGGGAGAAGAAGATGAACAATCGCAGACGACACGGGAGATTTGGCATCTACCAGGAGAAGAAGATGCGGCACGGGAGAAGATGTAGCGCTGGCGGCACGGGAGATCTGGCGGTGCAGACGGCGCGGGAAAAAAAACAGGCGGACTATACTGAAGCGGAACAGGCGGACTACGTCATGGAGGAACGACGGAAGCGTTCCTCTCAGCAATCGGCGGTGGCGTGGAGGTCGCCTGCCATCCCTGTAGAGCGAGCAGAAGGAAATCCGGAGTGGATGACTGACGATCTGAAGCAGAGCGGCGCGGATGCAGCAGGAGGCAGAAACGAGAGATTATGGCACAAGATTTTTCTGGCTCTGATACCAAGTGGAGAGAAAATAATTTAACATTAATTATGAAAGAGGTCCCTTACTCATACATATACTCGAGCAAGGGAAAACCTAAAACAAGAAAAAAACCAAATGACCCCAACCCGGGGTAAATATAAAAAAGGACTAAGATGACTTGAAAATAACACATTACAACTAGTGAGAGAAAAGAGGGTCAGCTATAAAACAATCTACACATGTAAAAATGAAGAAAAATTGACAATGTATAAAGTCGTTAAGAAAGAAACTAAATATAAATATGTCAAGCAAGAAGTCAAGCTCGCGTAGAATTTTTAGAGCGACTAGATATCAAATATGGAGAGTGTGACATATAAAATTGCTCGAGCTGGAGAGAGGGAGACAAAATTTAAATCAAGTTAAATGCAAAAAGGATGAAACAGATACAATTTTGACGGATTTGTGGTCATTAAAGAGCGATAAAAAAATATTTTTAGCAACTCTATAATGAAACAAAAGACAATGAACTAAACATAGAAGAGTTAAATAAATCGGAGGAGTATAACATTTTATCGTAAATTTCAAGTATCAGATGTGATGGTGCTCTAAAAACGATGAAAAATGAAAAATTTGTTGGGTCAGACGATACACCAATCGATGTATGAAAACGTTTAGAAAAAAAGGAATATTGTGGCTTACATTTTTCTTCAATAAGAAACTGAAGTTAAAGATGATGTCGGACAAATGGAGAGAAAATATCTTTGTACCTTTGTATAAGATCAAAAGAGAGATACAAAATTGCGTTAATTACAGAGGAATTAAATTAATAAGTCATACCACTAAACTATGAAAAAAGTGATAGAAAGAAGAGTAAGATGAGAGACTAACATATCAGAGAATCAATTTGGATTCATGCTAGGGCGGTCGACCATGAAAGTTATTCATCTCTTGAGGAGACTCATTGATAACCATCAAAAAAGAAAACAAGATTTACATATGCTGTTTATCGATCTTGAGAAGATTTATAATAGGGTTCCAAGTGAGATCTTATCAAAAGTCTTAGAAAAGAAAGGTGTAAGTATTTCATACATCCACATAATCAAAGATATGTATACAAATTCAGTGACGAGGTCACGAGGGTGAGCACATCTGGAGAATTAACACAGGAATTCCCTACCACTGTTGGCTTATATTGTGATTCAGCTTTAGGCCCTTATCTCATTGCCCTTATCTTAGATGAGCTCACAGGACATATCCAACAAGCAATACCTTGATTTTTATTGTGTAATGTCTCGGTCTACTGTGGGTGCACTACAGGTCTGCAGACCAAAAACCTCAACCCATCTCCACAGATTTGATTGGTCGCAACTGTTAATTTCAATGGTGGATTGTTGAGGCTGGGGGCTTGAACCTCATGCCTCCTAAATAAGCTCACTCAATTGGTGATGAAGACCAGTTTAGAAAGTCTGGGGTTCACGCCCCAACATCAATAACCCGCCACTGGAATTAGCAACTGCGGCTAATCAAATCTGGGAGATGGGCTGGGGTCACTAGTCTGCAGACCTGTAGCGCACCCACAATTGACCGGGGCGTTACATAACAGTAGCACGGGGCGTTACATATTCTTTGCAGATAATGAATTTTTGGTGGATGAGACGCGTGAGGGTGTAAACACAAAACTTGAATCTTGGCGAGACACATTAAAAAAAGATGAGTTTTAAGTTGAGCAGGGCAAAGACAAAGTATATGAAGTTTAAATTTAGTAGTATAAGAAGGAGGATAATTTCTTTATTAAGTTGGGTGAATAAGATATTTCCTGCGGTAAGTGCTTTAAATATCTTGGAGTGATCGTTCAAAAAGATGTAGGTGTTGATAAAGATGTGATACATAGAATCCAAGTAGGTCGGTTGAAGTGGAGAGGCCCGTCAGAGATCTTATGTGATCGTAAATTAGTATTAAAACTTAAAGGCAAGTTTTACCGTGCTGCAATTAGACCAGCGATGCCCTATGGTTCTAAGTATTGGACAGTAAATTATGTGCATGAGCAAAAAAATGAGAGTTATAGAGATGAGAATGCTTAGGTGGATGCGTGGACACACAAAACTAGATAAAATTAGAAATGAATGTATCAGGGATAAGATAGGAGTGACACCAATTGTAAAGAAGATGTGAGAAGCTCGACCAAGATGGATTGGACACATACAAAGAACATCATTAGAGACACCTAGTAGGCATTATGAGAGTTTAGTCCTAGGCATGTTAAACAGGGGTGGGGTAGACCAATAAAGACTTGGAATGAAACTATAATGAAAGACATGATGTACTTAGGCATTAGTGAAGTTATAACCTAAGAAAGGGCACAATGGCGACAATGGATCCATATAGTCGATCCCACTATAGTGGGATAAAGGCTTGAGTGTTGTTATTAGTATTTTCAGCAATGGTCCTATTTGAATAAATTTAAGTCATTTGTAGGAAAAAAATATAACATAATCCATACATGATAAATATTCAGAGGATCATAGGTTTATACTAAAAAAATGCCATACCTTATGCAAAAGCTTAATGTAGAGACCAGTAACATTATGTTCTCTCCACTTCTCAAGATCTACTACATTCAATCCAGACATCCAGACACAAGAATCGGGATCATATTTGTTTCTGGCCAAGTAAGCTTTTAGGTGACCCAAAGTTACTCTGCAGAATTGTACTGCACCAACCACTTTTCCTTCCATGTCGAGGTCCCACAGGGAAGATAAGTCCTGCTGAACCACCAAATCATCATCCAAAATTACCACTTTCTTCAGATTCTTGAATATTTCAGGAAGAAGAAAATGCGAGTGGCCAAAAACTGAAATGTGTTCAGTTTTCATCTGTGAATTTGAGGAATGATTCATGTTGCGCATAGAAATACGGAACTCCTCAGACCGGGAGAGGTGTGAAGGTACTAAATTATGAAGGCCACTCTTTTCGAGTTCATCAATATTTATAACATGAATGGACACTTCTTTGAAAGAGTAGCTCATAAACCAATACTTCATAGCATAGTAGTTCTGTTTATCAGTTATTACATGAAAAACTATATTTCCTGTTACCTGTAAACAGAAAGAGGTCACACAAGCCAACTGATATGCTTTAAACATATGACATACAATTAGTCAATTATCGTAAGTTACCTCTGAATTCATGACCGTAGAATTGACAGTAACAGATGCTGCGAGAACATTTACAGAGAAAACCACATAATGTTTAAAGCTTGGGTTCCAATGTTTTTGAGTATGTATATCTGTACCTGTTGATGATGATCTGAGATATTCCACAGTCAATCTCATGAAGAAACAATGCAGACTTTTGGGCATAGTCTGGACACCAAGGTTATAGAGGAATGCACTCTGCTTCATATGGAAATGAACTTCATCCTCAGTCAGATCAAGAATTTGCCTTAGCTTTCTGTCAACATTAGTGCAATCAATGGAGCATTGTTTGGCTTTGACAATTGCTTCATCCATTTTCTGCATCTTCTTTCTGACACTGCTTAAGAAGCAAAGAAAGGAAATTGGTATCAATCTTCCCCTATAATAGTTTGTGAAGGTAAAAATGCAACTCGGAATGATGTTTTCGTATTGTTTGTGTAGAGCTCGAAGGAATAAAAATGAATCCTGATAATGATTTCCAGAAAGACTGGTCCACAAGCTGCTTTGCAGTCAGTTCCTTGCGATGTTTTTTAAATGCGCTGCAATGTGTGTGATTTTGAAGTACATCAAGTCGATGGGGAGCAAATCCTTCATGCAATGGGAGGTGGATACTACTATACCAAAGCCAAGAAATAAAGAACATCAATGAACATACTACTCGCACAATTTGTGGCAATTATCTGAGCTGCGCATTGTTTACAGCCTACTACAAATGGATGTAGTAAGACTCGCCACATCTTAGTTCTAAAAAGGATAAGTGCAGAAATCTTTTTTTGGAAATAAAGCACGTAAGAACTATGAAAAGCAAACAAGAGGAAAATCCTAATTAGCATATAAGAGGCATGCATAGCATTCTCCTTAAAGATAAATCTCTCCTCTACCCTTCATGATTAATCGAAATATTTAGGTAGATGTGAACTTATCTGGCACAAGCACAACACCAAAACAGAGTGATGAAATGTAGAAGAGAGAAAATAAAGAAATGTTTGAGTATGAAACAATGTTTTTATCACCATCTGACATATCGGTTTTGAAGAAAAAATGAAATTGTTTCTGTGAAAAAATATTCTCGATTAGCAAAATACTGGCTGAAAATTGATTTTTTTTTGATATATCCGCCAACCTGAATTTTGAAAATATAGTCCGTATTTGATCTTTTTTTCTTAAAAATTATGACAAGTCATAAAACTAAAATAACAGTTTATAAACCCTCGATGCTACAGCTCTCGATGCTACGCTACTTAAAACCCTTACCTCCCTAGTGGTTAAAACCCTCACTACTCTCTGAAAACACCTCTTTTGTTAGTCAAAACCAACAAGAGGTCATTGCTTCTCATGCTCTCTCCGCTTCTCCCTACACATAACCGCTAAAGCTCCATGTTGTCCTCCATTGAAGTTTGGCTCGTTCAAATTATCTGCTAGCTGCTATGACTCCTGCAGGCATCTTCCTCTTCTCTTTCTACATGCATTCACGAGTCCTCATTAGTGGCATAGTCTATTTCTAGATCAACATCAAATATTAAGATGAGGTCACTTAGCGATGGCGATAAGCTTTCTTATTCAAGGAATTCAATATTTTCTTGTTATATTCTTGAACACCCTGTTTATGCCCAAGAAAAGCTGAGAAGATTAGGTTGGCATTTCTTACAACATGATCATAGCTATATATATATATATATATATATATATATATATATATATGTATATATATATATATATATATATATATATATATGTATATATATATATATGTATATATATATATATATATATATATATATATATATATATATATATATATATATATGTATGTATATATATATATATATATATATATATACACGAGCATCTTCGCACAGGCTACGCCCGTGCTCGATGCTCTCGGGCGGCCTTCGGCCGCATCCAGGCGGGCTTCGCCCGCCTCCGAACGGGCTTCTCCCATGCTCGATGCGTCGCTGCGGACTGCGCCCGCATCAAAGCGGGATACGCTCGCATCAAAGCGGGATGCACCCACATCAAGACGGATAGTGCCCGCAATATATACACATGAGTACTCAAAATGACCGTAAAAAAATATAAATCAATATTACAATTGTTTTATAAAAAAAATTTTGTTTTGTCGTAAAAACATTAATTTCACGCAATTTTTCTCTCCCTCTTCTTTCTCTCTCTTTCCCATCTATCTCCCTTTCTCTCTCTCTCTTTCTCCTCTCCCTTCCGCCATCTCTCTTCCCTTCCCTCTCCCTTTCTCTCCTCCCCTCTCTCTCTTTCTCTCTCTCCCTACCAACTCTCTCCCCCATCTCATGCTCTCTCTCATGATCCAATGGCTCTCTGTGTGTGTGTGTGTGTGGAATTTATTAGCTAGATGGAATGAATGGTGTTCATAATATAATTGTTAAAAAGAATATTTAATAATCGAAAATATAGGGATCAATAAATAATTTAGAAAATTGTTAAAGTAAATCATTAATGAGCAAACATACCAGGTTGCGTTATCAGTTTATATGCTTAAATCATTTTAAGTACAGGAAGACCATCCGGGGAGATCAAAATTTATTTCACATGTTATTTTATTTAGCTTGAGACTTATTTCCGTTTTTCTTATTTTATTGAACTTGAGACGTTTTAGAAAAGAAGGGTTTTAGGTTGAGCAGGGCAAAGACAGAGTATATGGAGCTTAAATTTAGCTATACAAGAAGGGTAGATGACTTCGTTATTGTAGAGAAAAACTCAACCTTGTATATACTATCTCAATAATAAAATACAATGTATGAATACACATTTAGGAGGGAGAAAGAGAGAAGAGAGTCCTATACAAGATGTGGGACTAAATGGGAGAAAAGAAGAAAGACAAAAATGGGCCTATTTACATGGGCTTTTCCAACACTCCCCCGCAAGCTGGAGCGTACAAGTCGTATGCACCAAGCTTGGACAGACATTGGTAGAATAGGGTGCTAGGTAGAGCCTTTGTGAGGATATTTGTCACTTGTTCAGTACCAGGAACATGTTTCAATTTTATCTTCTTCAATTGGACTTTCTTCAGGATAAAGTGACAGTCTACTTCAATATGTTTCGTTCTTTCATGAAAGATTGGATTCTTCGCAATATGTATAGTCGCTTCGTTGTTGCATAACAGGATGACAGGTGAGTGAAGTTTTACCCCTAGATCGGTCAGGAGACTCTCAAGCCAGGTAAGCCCAGAGACAACAGATGTTATCAATCGGTATTCTGCTTCAGTTGATGATCGAGCAACCACTGCTTGTTTCTTACTTCGCCAGGTAACGAGATGACCTCCAAAATAGGTACAAAAATCACTGGTTGACCGACGATCATCCAAGGAACCGACATAGTCAGCATCAGAGTACGCAACCAATGTTGGAGTAGAGGATGAGGTTTTGTATACCAATCACTGACCCGAGGTTGTTTTAAGGTATCTAAGGATGCGCTCAACAGCTTGAAGGTGAGATGTTTGCGGAGCATGCATAAACCTGCTGACCACCCCAACAGCGAAGGAAATACCCGGTCTTGTGACCGTTAAATAGATCAATTTTTCAACCAGTCGTCGATAATATTCCGGATTTTGAAGAGGGAGGTCTGTATCAGAAGAATGTGCATACAACTTATGATTTGCATCCATTGGAGTAGTAGTAGGCTTGCATCCCGAGTAGCCAGCATCTTGAAGGAGATCCAGACAGTACTTCCTTTGGGAGATGACGAGTCCATCCGGTCGTCTTGCGACTTCAAGACCAAAGAAGTAACGAGGATGTTCCAGATCCTTTGTTTGAAAGACGGAGCTGAGGTGTTATTTAACTGCTTGGATGCCCTTTGAATCGTCTCCAGTGATTAAGATATCATCAACAAAAATTAACAGAAGAACAGTTCTCGTTGCCTGATGACGAGTGAACAGTGAGAAGTCAGCTGAACTCCGAGTAAAACCGACTTGTCGGACAGCCTTACTGAACTTGTCAAACCATGCCCGAGGTGATTGTTTAAGACCATAGATGGACTTCTTAAGATGACAAACTCGGGACTCCCCTGTGGTCTCAAACCCGGGCGGTTGCTGCATGAAAACCGTTTCCTGGAGATCGTCGTTGAGAAAAGCATTTTTGATGTCCAGTTGGTGTAATGGACATTTGGCGATCACAGCCACCGAGAGAAGAACACGAACGATGTTCAGCTTGGCCACATGGGAGGATGTTTACTCATAATCGAGGCCTTGTTGTTGGGTGAAGCCACGAGCCACCAGACGGGCCTTCAGACGGTCAATCGTCCCATCAGGGGCATGCTTGATCACAAAGACCCATTTACACTCAACAGGTGTCTGACCGGTAGGTAATGGTACCAAGTTCCAGGTCTGGTGAGCCCACAGAGCCGTCATTTCTTCTTCCATGGCCGCCCACTAGCCAGGATGTTATAGAGCCTCCTGCACATAGTTAGGTACAGAAATCGAGGATAATGACGTAGCAAAAATCTGAAGTTATGGAGATAGCCGATGTAAGGATACATAATTCGCCATAGGATGAGCTGTAGATTCCGGTACCGAATCAGCGGGACTCAGAGCATCAGAGGGCAAGGCAGACTGCAGTGGGGCACTGGAGGCAGGATGGTGACTAGTGTAGACACGAATGACAGGAGGCTTGGCAACAGGGGGGCCTAGGCTGGAGGTCTTGGTGGTGGAGTGGTAACGGGAATGACAGGACGTAAAACAGTTGGTGGTGGAGGTGTAGGATCTGAAGCACAAAATAAAGGAAGATCCTCTCGAAAGGTAACATCAGCAAAAATTGTCACCTTTTGGATAGCCTGTGAGTGGCATACATAGCCTTTCTGTGTCGAAGAGTAGCCAACAAAGATGTGTTTGGCTGCCCGGGGGTCCAATTTATTCAAGGATGGACCAAGGGTGTGAACGTAGCAAGTGCACCCAAAGATGCGGGGTGTGAGAGAGAATGTCAGAGTAGACGGGAACATTAGACTGAAAGGAGTGGCATTGCGGAGGATGGGGGAAGGAAGACGGTTAATCAGATAGCAAGCCGTCGAAAGAGCAATGTTCCAATAAGGTTTGGGAACGTGCATTTGGAGCATGATGGAGCGGGCCACATCGAGAAGATGTTGATTCTTCCGCTCAGCGACTCCGTTTTGTTGGGGGGTATAGACACATGAAGTTTGGTGAATAACCCCAAAATCAGAGCAAAGAGTCGCAAATTCGTGGCTAGTGTATTCACGAGCATTATTCGTGCGGATAGTTTTGATGGTCGTGGAGAATTGCGTTTGGGTCTCAAGAAGGAACACATGAAAGACCCAAGGAAGCTCGGAGCGATCACGAAGTAGGAATAGCCACGTCATTCACGAATAATCATCAATAAACGTTAGAAAATAGCGATAACCAGAAATGTTAGTAACTTTGTACGAATCCCAAATATCGGAGTGTACTAAAATAAAAGGAGCAGTGCTCCGAGTACAATGAGATGAAAAAGAGGAACGAGGCTGCTTGCCTAACACACATGATTTACACTGAAAAGAAGGTAAAGATACATCTGGGAGAGCCTTCTGGAGGACTGATAAAGGGGCATGGTCAAGGCGCCATGCCAATCGACGGAGGAGACTGAAGAGAGGATAGTTGGAGAGTCATCAAGGAGGTAGAGCCCGTTCTGCAGTCGCTCCTTACTAATGATAGTCTGCGTCTTGTGATCCTGTATCAGAAAAGAAGAAGAGGTGAATGTTACAGAACAATTCAAATCATTAGTCAGACGACCAACAGAAAGCAAATTAAACAGGGAGCCCAGAACATGAAGAGTCGAGCGTAGAGAAAGAGACGAGGTGAGAGGGATGTCAGCCAAGCCAGAGACAGGAACAGTGACCCTCATTGGCCATTGTGATACACTTAGGATGAGGAGAACCCAGGTATTAATGTATCCGCAGGGAGGTGATGTGAAGGGTGGCACCTGAGTCCACTATCCAGCGCGGACTAGTGGAGAGACAAGCGATACCTTCGTGGGAGATGGAGGCAGCAGAGACAACTAAGGCAGGTGGGCGACTGAGCAGACTATGTAGTTGTTGGAGCCGAAGGCGGACCTTTTCTAGGTCAGTACGAGCAGCGGAGTCGGTAGCAACAACAGTGGCATGTGGACGAGGAAGCCAATGCTTGCGATAGCATGTGTCCTCAAGGTGGTCGTCCTTTCCGCAGAAAGAACACTTTGGGCGAGGCCGGCAGATGTCTGCTGCAGGAGAGCCGGGGACGGAGGAGCAGAACTATCAAGAGGTGGTGAGACCTTGAGCAGCATAGAACACACATCTGATAGTAAGGGGGTAGCAACCGAGGAGAGGATCTGGGCCCGAACGCTGTGAAGATGAGGTGGAACACGAGCCATCATCATGGCCACCCTGACGGATTCTTTCTGAGCCCGTTGTGCAGCAAGGTCCAACGTAAGAGGTTGATGTTGGATCCATGCTTCAACAAGAGTCTTGGCCCGAGCAACAAAGGAGGTGAGGTCGGTGGCACCGCCAACATCAAGAGACTGGATATCAGTAATAATGTCATAAAGATGCTGGAGACTATCTTTTCTGAAATATAGCGACTAGAGCTCATCTCACATTGCCTTGGCCGTTTCATGATACATGACCATGCAGTAGGGTTCAGTATCAAGGGAGTTGAGGAGCCATGTCTGAACCCGATCATCTTTGCGCAACCAATCATCAGTAGGAGCAGCAGGACGCGCTTGGGTCAAGTGATGGAGAAAACCTCTAGACTGTAGTACGCGGAGAACAGAATGTATCCACTCCACGAAGTTCTTCTTCCCGGCTAGCGAAATGGTAGTAATCCGCAACTCATCACGGAGTTCGGGGGTAGAGGTCGGGCGGTCTGCAGAGGAAGACACCGTCTGTCCAGTTGACTCTGGAGAGGTCGCCATGACTAGGCAAGCAAGAGGCTAGGCCGGAGGACAGGAAAAGAAACAGCGACCAGACAGGAGACCTCACGGTCTGGGTGGCAATCCACCAGCGGCAAGGCAATGAGGCTGCCGCGACCAGAATGCGAAGCGGATAGCTGGTAGAAGTCGCACGGTCACGTTGATAAAACACCAACAGCAAGGAGAATGCCACGACCAGTATGCGGAGTCCGCAGCGGAAGGGAGAAACCGCTAGCGACAAGACATGTCACAACGACTAGGCAGGAGTCCGCACGGTCAAGGTGAGTACACCAGCGGCAAGGAGAGATGCCACGATCTAGATGCGGAGCTTGCCGAGAAGAGGAGAACCGCAGCGACAAGAGAGGCAAAGCGCGGCGAGAAGAGAAGCTGCGGCGACTAAGGCAAGACGCGGCGAGTAGAGAGCAAAGCAGCGAGAGGAAGATCGCGGCGGGTAGACAATAAGACCGCGACGAGTAATAGAATAGAGACCGCGGCGACAAAGTCAAGTCGCGGCGACTTTAGACAAGTCGCGGCAACTTTAGACAAGTCGCGGCGACTTTAGACAAGTCGCGGCGACTTTAGACAAGTCGCGGCGACTTTAGACAAGTCGGGCGACTTTAGACAAGTCGCGGCGACTTTAGACAAGTCGCGGCGACTTTAGACAAGTCGCGGCGACTTTAGACAAGTCGCGACTAGCGGGAAGAAGGAAGGCGGTTAAAGCTGTGGTGAGAAGCGAGAGAGAGACCGCACGGATAAAAAAAGGGAGGCCGCGCGATCAGAGGAAACAAGGAGGGGAGGTCTCCACCTGTGAGAAAGGTTATAAAGGGGAGGAGGAGGAGGAGGAGGAGAAGAGGTGGAAGCCACGAGAGAGACAGAGTAGAAGAAGCGGTTAGAAAGACCTTGTCCGCGAGGGAAGCCGCGGTTACGAAAACCGCACGACTAGAAAGAGGCAGGACGCACGAGACTGCGGCTAAGCAGGAGAGGAAGCCGCCCGGTAAGCCGGAAGAACAGGCGGTTTCAAAAAATGACAGGCCGAACCGTCTCCCTCTGATACCATGTAGAGAAAAGCTCAACCTTGTATATATTATCTCAATAATAAAATACAATGTATGAATACACATTTAGGAGGGAGAAAGAGAGAAGAGAGTCTTATACAAGATGTGGGACTAAAGGGGAGAAAAGAAGAAATACAAAAATGGGCCTATTTACATGGACTTTTCCAACAGTTATTAAGTTTGGTGATCAAGATATTCCCGCAATGAGTGTTTAAAATATCTTGGATTGATAGTTCAAAAAAGGGGGTATTGATAAAGATGTGACACATATAATACAAGTGGGTTGGTTAAAGTGAAGAGGAGCATCAGGGATCTTATGTGATCGTAAAGTACCATTAAAACTTAAGGGCAAGTTTTATCGTACTGCAATTAGACCAGCGATGCTCTATGGTTCTGAGTGTTGGCAGTGAATTGTGTGCAAGAGCAAAAAAATGGAGTTGCAGAGATGAGAATGCTTAGGTGGACGTGTGAACACATGAGACTGGATAAAATTAGGAATGAATGTATCAGAGATAAGACAGGAGTAGCACAAATTGCAGAGAAGATGTGAGAAGCTCGGCTAAGATGGTTCGGACATATACAAAGGAGACCTTTAGAGGCACCTGTTAGGCGTTGTGAGAGCCTAGTCACTAGGCATGTTAAACGAGGGAGGTGTGGACCAATAAAGACGTGGAATGAAACTATAAGGAAAGACATGGTGTACTTAGGCATTAGTGAGATTATGACAAAAGATAAGGCACAATGGCGACAAAGGATCCATATAGCTGACCCCACTATAGTGGGATAAAGGTTTGAGTGTTGTTGTTGTTGTGTATTTACGTCTTTTCCATTCTCATGGAGCATATAAGCGTGTGTGGGGAATGTATGAACTTATGCTTGGTTAATGAACATTTTGGCCTAGGGCTGGGTTTCTCTCTTGAGATTTCTCTTATCACATGTTCTTCCCCTCTCCTTCTCCCTCCAAATCTCGGCTCTTGGTACTTCCAACCCTTGGAGATAATAAATAGTCCAAGCATCCCTAGCCCTACTCTAGCTGTCAGGAACAAGCCAACTCTTTTGTCATGTACTGTTTTCAGCTATATTGCATGGCGACGGGGATGAGATATGCAATACGATACGATCTGGAAACGAGAAACGTGATTTTCAAAAAACCTAGGATACGAGATACGTTTTAAAAAATTTATAAGAATTACAAACTAATATGAAGACATGTGTGACACTTGCATCCTATGTATTTTTTCATCATTATACCTCATACAAAAACACGTTTTATCGCAAAATTCAATTATCAGAGGTAAATGATGTTCTAAAAAAGATGAAAAATGAAAAGATAGTTGAGCCAAACAATATAACCACCGCAGTATGAAAATGTTCGGGAATGAAGAAATTTTGTGTCTTACATGTTTTTTCAATAAAATACTGAAATCAAAGAGAATGTCAGATCAATAAAGAAAAAGTATCTTGGTACCTTTGTATAAGAACAAAGGATATATACAAAATTGTGTTAATTACAGAAAAATTAAATTGATGAGTCATACCATGAAATTATGAGAATGAGCAATAGAAAGAAGAATAAGACGAGAGACTAACATCTCGGAGAATCAATTTGGATTCATGTCAGGGCGATGAACCATGAAATCTATACATCTATCGAGGAGACTCATTGACAACTAGCAAAAAAGAAAAACAAGATTTGCATATGTTGTTTATCGACCTTAAGAAGGCTTATGATAGAGTTACAAGAGAGATTATGGAGAGTCTTAGAAAAGAAATGTGTAAATGTATCATACATTGACATAATCAAAGATATGTATACAAATTCAGTGACAAAAGTAAGGACATCTGGAGGATTAACAAAGGAATTCCCTATCAATGTTGGCTTACATCAGGGCTCAACTTTAAGCTCTTTTTCTTTACCCTTATCATAGATGAGCTCACCGGACATATCCAACAAGCAATACCTTGGTGTTTATTATTTACGGATGATATCATTTTGGTCAATGACATGCGCGGGGGTGTAAAAGCTAAACTTGAATCTTGGAGAGAAGCTTAAAAAAAGAAGGGTTTTAGGTTGAGCAGGGCAAAGACGGAGTATATGGAGCTTAAATTTAGCAGTCAAGAAGGACGGATGACTTCGTTATTAAGTTGGGTGATCAAGATATTTCCCGTAGTGAATATTTTAAATATCTTGGATCGATAGTTCAAAACGATGGAGGTGTTGATAAAGATGTGATACATAGAATTCAAGCAGGTTGGTTGAAGTGGAGAGGCGCGGCAGGGATCTTATGTGATCATAAAGTACCATCAAAACTTAATGACGAGTTTTACCGTACTATAAATAGGCAAGCGACGCTTTATGGTTCTGAGTGTTGGGCAGTGAACTGTGCACATGAGCAAAAAATGGGAGTTGCGGAGATGAGAATGTTTAGGTGGATGTGTGGACACACTAGACTGGATAGAATTAGGAATGAATGTATCAGGGATAAGATAGGAGTAGCACCAATTGCAGAGAAGATGTGAGAAGCTCGACTAAGATGGTTTGGACACGTACAAAGGAGACCATTAGAGGCACTTGTTAGGCGTTGTGAGAGTCTAGTCACTAGGCATGCTAAACAAGGGAGGGGTAGACCAATGAAGACCAGGAATGAAACTATAAAGAAAGACAAGATGTAGTTAGGCATTAGTGATATTATGACACAAGATAGGGCACAATGGCGACAAAGGATCCATATAGCCGACCCCACTATAGTGGGATAAAGGCTTGAGTGTTGTTGTAGTTATGTTGTATACCTCATATATCATATATTAAACGAAAGCAAGATTTATGTTTCACAAAGACGTATCCTATCCTAAATAGGAACCGGAAATAAAAGTATGTGATCAATTAAATCTCACAGCTTATCATTCTATAATTTTTCTTTCGCATGTCTTTCTTCATGTCACCATTGTAAAACTCAATTTTTGGGCATTTTGAAGCATATTCAAACATAGCTGGTAATATCAGAAAGTATTTGTGAGTATCCAAAAATTTTTATATCTAAAATTAAAAGAAGAAATTCTTGAGAGTTTCAGGGACTGGTTTCCTAAAGTTTCCAAGAGTTTCCCAACTCCAAGATGTTTCGGATACGATACGTAAGACCGTTGTAAGTATTCATGCTTCATAAGTTTCCAGATCGTTTATCTTCCATGATCAACAAGCAACCGTGCTTGACGACCTGCTTATCCCTCTTCTTGTCCATATTCGCAATTCATGCATCTCGCAAGCCAACACACTGTGCGCCAGACGACTGCCCTCTCATTCCCTCAATTTTTGCATCCCACCATCCATCACACCCCTTCTCTTACTCCCTTAGTGCATGACCCATAAAAAAACTATGGTCGATGCCAGCATCGACACAATCGAAAATTCCTTTCTCGCCAACTTAATGTCATGATTATTGACAGTGGTATGAGCCACAATTTCATCTCGCAAAAGTTGGTGGATCGTTTGGGCATTCTAGTTACTATTCCCCAGCATTAACTAGGTGCCTCGGCGACAGGCGCCGACACACCACTGGAGGCCTTTGTCTTGCAATGCAGCTCCTTGGGCCTGAGCCAAGTGACAACGAACTTTTATGCATTTGGCTTTGGGGATATCGATGTGTAGCTACACCCAATCGGGGATGTGCATGTCAATTGGGCCCACATGACGATGACATTAGCACATTCAGAGCAATAGAGTTTACACAGAGACGCCTCTCTTATCATGACTACTATGATTTTTCAGGACATCCAGAAGACGGATGTCATGGACTTATCAGCCATACTCTGACACGTCATCGAGATAACTTTCAGCATCAATCCAGTTATCCCTCAACTATATATAGTACATCATGGATGCCTTCCTCATGGTGTTCTCTGCCACGTAAGTCTAGTCTCGTTACAGGCCCACTGATCACGACATCCCTCTCATCTTAGGAATCAAAGCCATTTTGTTTCGTCCATACTATTACGGTCATGTCCAGAAGGATGAGATCAAACACTTGGTCAAAAATACATGATCACATGGGGCCTAAATCGACCGAGCTACATCCCTTCTCCACTCCTACGCTTCCTGTTTGCAAGGATGACAGTTTGCGCTTTTGCGGTAATTACCACAAATTGAACAGCGACCACATCACTAACAAGTATCCCATCCACAAACCCTCATCATTCAAGAGTTACTCGACTTCTCTGTAGTGTCGCATACTTTTTCGAACTAGACCTGCACTTCGGCAATCACCGGGTTTGTGTACACGAGGAGAACATTGCCCACACTGCATTGCAAACCCCTGATCTCCACTAGTAGTTTGATGTGATGCCATTTTGACTAACGAACGTCCCACCCTCAAGGCTACAATGAATGATGCCTTTAGGCGAGTACTTCGTGAGTACAACTTAGCATATTTTGATGATATTTTGACCTACTAGCTCATCTTGGTGGGATGACCCGACGACATTGCAACGTCATAGACTCTTAGTCAACCAGAAGAAGTGATCATTTGGACAAATGGAAATCAGTTATTTGGACCACACAATCTCAGCTCTGGATTATCTTGTGGCCAAGCTCTTGACTCTCTTCCTACTTCCTCTAACTTTCTTCCCTACACGTGTAAATCGCCGACGCCGATTCTGCTTGCACTTTGGATTTTGGACTGAGGCTTGCTAATCTTCGATCGTTGTCACGACTTCCAGGCTTATCACTTCTTCTGGCATCCAGCAAAGCGCTCGAATCCCACATCCAGCATCCCATAAAGAGCTTGCGCTCGATTTTTCAAAAGTTCTTTTTCTTCTTCTTGTGCCTTCCTATTTTTGCTTTCTCCATTCCTATTTCCCCGTGATGTCTCTCCTTCATCTTCTCCTCCTGTTTATTGTGGCATCATCTGTCACTTTCTATTTACAGTGGCAGTTTCCACCTCTTGCATGTTTACACGGTCGAAGGTTATATTTAAGAATGTTTGGTTCAAAGAAATCTTTTTCTAGAACTAAGAATACCTTGTTCATTAAAATAAAACTCATATCAAAACGCAGTCAACAAGAGCGCTTGGCAAGAGGGGATCTGTAATAGCCTATGTCTGCAATTTTGACCCCCCCCCCCCCCCCCCCCCGAGCCCACAATGTGAGGTATTATCAACTTTGGGTCCAAGAACATTAGAGTTTCTAAAATTTTGGCTTCATGATTGGTTCACAATGTGAGGCATATTGATTGGACAAATAGTAGTTGACGTCGAGCGGGTTGTCAATGAAATCCGCAATCTCCATTTAAACTCCTATCAAAGTTGTGGTCACAAAGACTCGTTCAGATCTCTCAACCGGACTATAAAAGAATGGGGTGAGATCTCCTCCAAAAAAGTCAAAGTGTTGAACCCAGTGATGAACCTTATTCGGGGCATTCAACACTCGCACACGCACCCCGCCGAAAAAGATAGTCACATCCTCACAGGACATAATAAAGAATAAGTTTTGGAAAACCCCCATGCTCCAAGATACCTTCTCCAAGCGAATATATATGGAAAAGAAGATCAGGATAAGGAACGAAATGGGGACAATTTGTGTAGAGACCCAAATCCTAGGCTCTTTAACTGAATCAAAGATCGGACAACAATTTTGAATAAAAGGGTCACAGTGCATCAGAATGCAAAGTACAAAGAACATACACCAAGTTTTATTGCATTTCTTCGTTTATTACACGATCATTTACATATACTAGATAGACTTATTACAATAGATAAACGTAGGTTCAGTACAACGAGCTCTATGTCAATCCCGGGCTTCAATTATTGCTTTTACCAGTTCAACTGTCAAGATCCTGCGTGTTCTGCTTGGAGTTGATGCTGCTGTCTAAATTGCTTTTATCAGTTCAGCTGTCAAGATCCTGCGTGTTCTGCTTGGAGTTGGTCCTGCTGTCTAAAAAAAGGTGTTCACTCTGGGTTAGTCATAAAAATTATGAATATATGAGAACAGTATTTCGTGAAACAGTTATACATGCAAACAAGGGCAATGATACAAATATGCATATAGTACAATAAAATCAATCACTTGATTATTCTCAATACTAAATCATTAAATTACCCCTTAACTTTAGTTACATAAAATGGGAAATGCTCTGGTGATGCAAACTTGAATTGGACCCCGCCCCCGAAGAGCGTAATTGTAGGCTCACCTGTACTGGTGAATCCATCAGTGGATACCTCCACATCATCGGATTCGAAGCTATCACATTTCTCTATGCAAAGTTTTACATGAATTTTATCTTGTCGTATAATCAGGAATTTTGAATAAAATTGATCCCCTCAGAAATCTGTATCGCTTAATAGTCTCATCGCCCACTTTATTTATTTAGCGATATATCATTAAGGCGAAACTCATATGCACAAGCAATTTCGTTAAAAGAGGCAATAATTAAATACTGCAAAATAATTAGATATCCATAATTTCAAGAAATAAAATACTCACCACAGCTTTGCCTTTATTCGCATTTCCGTCACAGTTTCCTTGCGACGTCATCCTCTGATTTTGAAGTCTTGGGACCCACTGAAATTATACGCACGTTTATTGGGTTGCGTCACTTGGAATGCGTAGCGAAAAATGCAAAAGATTTAGAATGATTCCCTAAATCATCGGAAAACTGAAACGATAAACCGGAAAGGCCAAAATCTGATTTTATATCTTGCCGGACAGCCATAAATATGCCTCGAAATGTGTTAAAACCAGCCCCCAAATTGACTTCCCGTCCTCTTAAAAATGATGTTCAGTAAGGTATAAAAAGTGAGCTAAGCCTCCATATAAAACAGTTATACGACAGCTACTAAAACAGCGCAAAATCAGTAATTAGGCGGCCCGAAATAAGCACGAAAAAGAGTTTCCAAATAATCATGAAAGTAATAGACTAACCAGCAAAAGAGGAGAAAGAGGGAGGAGAGCGGGCTGCAGTAGGGCAGCCAAGAGTAACAGCAGCAGTATAGCAGCAGCTAAAGCAGTAAAAGAGGCAGCCGTGTCGGGAGCAACAGCTAGGGGCAATGCTGCAGCAAGACTGCAGGGAGCAGCAGCTCAAGACAGTAGTGGCAGCAGTCTCGGGACAGCAGAGAGCAGCAGAAGTTTGGGGCAGCAGAGAAGAGGGAAAGCAGTTGGAGAAGGGGAGGAAGAAATCCACCAATTATTTAAAGAGGGCATGGGCGGTGAAGAGGCGGCAAGAAGCCAAAATCAATATGTTAACTCAAATAGGTGTCACTTAGCCCAACCAAACCAACAGCCAGTGTTATATGGCTGTCTGAAATTTATTCTAGCTGTCACCACTTTAAGAAAACAGCCAACACACCCAACTGACATGTAACAAAGCAGCCAGCACAACATGTTTGCAGCCAGCCAACACCTCAATCTCCAGCACAACAGAAAAGCAGCCAACACACATATTCAACACAGCCAGCACACCAAACCAAATAAGGCAGCCAGCAAGAAACAAAAAGCCCAACATATATATATCCAGCCCACTAAACCAGCAAAGGCAGCAGCTCATGAAATCCTACATAAAAAGGGCAACCCAAACTCATCCAAAGGGACCAAATAAAGAAAATATCAAAATGATAATCAAAAACAAAATCCGTCAAAACATTGCGACAATGTAAATGTGTCTTTTTCATCATCGGAGAGAGAAAAATAAATTAAAATAAGTGCGTGAAATTTTGGGTTGTCACAAAATCTTCCCCACTAAAAGAGTTTTCGTCCCCGAAAACGAAAACTAATTTGAGAGCGTTACGTTTGTCGCAATTCGCCTGTCGATTTCAACTGGAATATGCTCGAATAACTGGTTATTTGTGTAATGTCTTTGTACTATCTGTGACACAATTTATTGAAAACCTCACTCTGATACCAATTTGTAGAGACACAAATCCTGGGCTCTTTAACGAAATCAAAAATCGGACAATAGTTTTGAAAAAAAGGGTCACAGTACATCAGAATGCAAAGTACAAAGAACATACACCAAGCTTTTTATTTCATTTCTTTGTTTATGACACGATCATTTGCATATACTAGATAGACTTATTACAATAGATACATGTAGGCCTAGTACAACGAGCTCTATGCCAATCTCGAGCTTCAATTATTGTTTTTACCAGTTCAGCTGTCAAGATCCTGCGTGTTCTGCTTGGAGTTGGTCCTGCTGTCTAAAAAAAAGGTGTCCACTCTTTGTTAGTCATAAAAATTATGACTATGTGAGAACAGTATTTCGTGAAACAGTTATACATGCAAACAAGAGAAATGATACCAATATGCATACAGTACAATAAAATCAATCACTTGATTATTCTCAATACTAAATCATTAAATTGTCCCTTAATTTTAGTTACATAAAATGGGAAATGCTCCGGTGATGCAAACTTGAATTGGGCCCCGCCCCCGAAGAGCGTAATTGTAGGTTCACCCCTACTGGTGAATCCATCAGTGGATGCCTCCACATCATCGGATTCGAAGGCATCATGTTTCCCTATGCAGAGTTTTACATGAATTTTATCTCGACGTATAAACAGGAATTTTGAATAAAACTAATCCCCTCAAAAATCTGTATCGCTCAATTCTCCCCTTGCCCACTTTATTTATTTAGCGATATATCATTAAGGCGAAACTCATATGCACAAGCAATTTCGTTAAAAGAGACAATAAATTAAATACTGCAAAATAATTGGATACCCATAATTTCAAAAAATAAAATACTCACCACAGCTTTGCCTTTATTCGCATTTTCGTCACGATTTCCTTGTGACGTCATCCTCTGATTTTGAAGTCTTGAGACCCACTGAAATTATACGCACGTTTATTGGGTTGCGTCACTTGAAATGCGTAGCGAAAAGCGCAAAAGATTTAGAATGATTCGCTAAATCATCGGAAAACTGAAACGATAAACCGGAAAGGCCAAAATCTGATTTTATATCTTGCCGGACAGCCATAAATATGCCTCGAAATGGGCTAAAACCAGCCCCCAAATAGACTTCCCGTCCTCTTAAAAATGATGTTCAGCAAGGTATAAAAAGTGAGCTAAGCCTCCATATAAAACAGTTATACAACAACTACAAAAACAGCGCAAAATCAGTAATTAGGCGGCCCGAAATAAGCACGAAAAAGAGTTTTGAAATAACCATGAAAGTAATAGACTAACCAGCAAAAGAGGAGAAAGAGGGAGGAGGAGAGCGGGCAGCAGTAGGGCAGCCAAGAGTAACAGCAGCAGCTAAAGCAGTAAAACAGGCAGCCGTATCGAGAACAACAGCTAGGGGCAGTGCTGGAGCAAGACGGCAGGGAGCAGCAACTCAGGACAGTAGTGGCAGCAGTCTCGGGACAGTAGAGAGCAACAGAAGTTTGGGGCAGCAGGGAAGAGGGAAAGCAGTTGGAGAAGGGGGGGAAGAAATCCACCAATTATTTAAAGAGGGCATGGGCGGTGAAGAGGCAGCAAGAAGCCAAAATCAATATGTTAACTCAAATAGGTGTCACTTAGCCCAACCAAACCAATAGCCAATTGTTATATGGTTGTCTGAAATTTATTCCAGCTGTCACCACTTCAGGAAAACAGCCAACAACACACCCAACTGACATGTAACAAAGCAGCCAGCACAGCATGCTTGCAGCCACCCAACACTTCAATCTCCAGCACAACAGAAAAGCAGCCAACACACATATTCAACACAGCCAGCACATCAAACCAAATAAGGCAACCAGCAAGAAACAATAAGGCCAACATATATATATCCAGCCCACTAAACCAGCAAAGGCAGCAACTCATGAAAGTACACATAAAAAGGGCAACTCAAACTCATCCAAAGGGACCAAATAAAGGAAATATCAAAATGATAATCAAAAACAAAATCCGTCAAAACATTGCGACAATGTAAATGTGTCTTTTTCATCATCGGGGAGAGAGAAAAATAAATTAAAATAAGTGCGTGAAATTTTGGGTTGTCACAAAATCTTCCCCACTAAAAGAGTTTTCGTCCCCGAAAACGAGAACTAATTTGAGAGTGTTACGTACGTCGCAATTCGTCTGTCGGTTTCAACTGGAATATGCTCAAATAGCGGGTTATTCCTGTAATGTCTTTGTACTATCTGTGACACAATTTATTGAAAACCTCCCTCTGATACTAATTTGTAGAGACCCAAATCCTGAGCTTTTTAACTGAATCAAAGATCGGACAACAGTTTTTAATAAAAGGGTCACAGTACATCAGAATGCAAAGTACAAAGAACATACACCAATCTTTTTATTTTATTTCTTGGTTTATTATACGATCATTTACATATACTAGATAGACTTATTACAATAGATACACGTAGGTCCAGTACAACGAACTCTATGTCAGTCATGGGCTTCAATTATTGCTTTTACCAGTTCAGCTGTCAAAATCCTGCGTGTTCTGTTTGGAGTTGGTCATGCTGTCTAATAAAAGGTTTCCACTCTGGGTTAGTCATAAAAATTATGACTATGTTAGAATAGTATTTCGTGAAACAGTTATACATGCAAACAAGGAGGAATGATACAAATATGCATATAGTACAATAAAATCAATCACTTGATTATTCTCAATACTAAATCATTAAATTATCCTTTAACTTTAGTTATATAAAATGAGAAATGTCCGGTGATGCAAACTTGAATTGGGCCCCGCCCCCGAAGAGCATAATTGTAGATTCACCCCTACTGGTGAATACATCAGTGGATGTCTCCACATCATCAGATTCGAAGTCATCACATTTCCCTATGCAGAGTTTTACATGAATTTTATTTTGTCGAATAAACAGGAATTTTGAATAAAACTGATCCCCTCAGAAATCTGTATCGCTTAATTCTCTCCTCGCCCACTTTATTTATTTAGCGATATATCATTAAGACGAAACTCATATGCACAAGCAATTTCGTTAAAAGAGACAATAAATTAAATACTGTAAAATAATTGGATACCCATAATTTCAAAAATAAAATACTCACCACAGCTTTCCTTTATTCGCATTTTCGTCACGGTTTCTTTGCGACGCCATCCTCCGATTTTGAAGTCTTGGGACCCACTGAAATTATACGCACATTTATTGGGATGTGTCATTTGGAATGCGTAGCGAAAAGCGCAAAAGATTTAGAATGATTTGCTAAATCATCGGAAAACTGAAACGATAAACCGGAAATGCCAAAATCTGATTTTATATCTTGTCGGATAGCCATAAATATGCCTCGAAATGGGCTAAAACCAGTCCCCAAATGGACTTCCCGTCCTCTTAAAAATGATGTTCAGCAAGGCATAAAAAGTGAGCTAAGTCTCCATATAAAACAGCTATACAACAGCTACTAAAACAACGTAAAATCAGTAATTAGGCGGCCCGAAATCAGCACGACAAAGAGTTTCCAAATAACCATGAAAGTAATAGACTAACCAGCAAAAGAGGAGAAAGAGGGAGGAGAGCGGGCAGCAATAGGGCAGCCAAAAGTAACAGCAGTAGTATAGCAGCAGCTAAAGCAGTAAAAGAGGCAGCCTTGTCGGGAGCAACAACTAGGGGTAGTGCTGCAGCAAGACGGCAGGGAGCAGCAACTCAGGACAGTAGTGGCAGCAGTATCGGGACAACAGAGAGCATCGGAAGTTTGGTGCAGCAGAGAAGAGGGAAAGCAGTTGGAGAAGGGGAGGAAGAAATCCACCAATTATTTAAAGAGGGAACGGGCGGTGAAGAGGCAGCAAGAAGCCAAAATCAATATGCTAACTCAAATAGGTGTCACTTAGCCCAACCAAACCAACAGCCAAGTGTTATATGGTTGTCTGAAATTTATTCCAGCTGTCACCACTTTAGGAAAACAACCAACAACACACCCAACTGACATGTAACAAAGCAGCAAGCACAACATGCTTGCAACCAGCCAACACCTCAATCTCCAGCACAACAGAAAAGCAGCCAACACACATATTCAACACAGCCAGCACACCAAACCAAATAAGGCAGCCAGCAAGAAATAATAAGCCCAACGTATATATATCCAGCCCACTAAACCAGCAAAGGCAGCAGCTCATGAAAGCCCACATAAAAAGGGCAACCCAAACTCATCCAAAGGGACCAAATAAAGGAAATATCAAAATGATAATCAAAAACAAAATCCGTCAAAACATTGCGACAATGTAAATGTGCCTTTTTCATCATCGGGAGAGAGAAAAATAAATTAAAATAAGTGCGTGAAATTTTGGGTTGTCACAATTTGAGCAGGAACGACCCCGTAGTAGTTGAACACAGCAGCAAGTTCAGGCCACAGTGGAAGTCACAAACCAAAACTAAAGTCGTCAAAGAGTATGGAGACTTCACTCACCGGAGGCTTGTTAGTTTCTTCACCAGGAGTAGGGAGTTTCGCAGTAACCCCAGACGGAGGAGGGAAAGGCTCTGCGGAAGCTTGCGAGCTCTCCTGCACTACCAAGTGATGGTTTGAACTTGTGTTTCAGAAAGCACTCAAGTATCTCGATATGTTTGGATGCGATCTTCACTTGCTGTGAGTTCTTCTTGGCGCCCATTGCAAGGTACAAGCAACAAAGGCCTAGCACCCGCGAGTACTCAGACTACATCTGATGCGGCACAGGCGTCACACCTGCCCGCCACCCCGGAGTCCCACCAGGGGGCCCACCTGGAGTCATCACCAGGCGACTTTCATCAGGGCGGCGGCCCGCACACCCCAACCAGCTCTCCGCAATGGAATCACCACCATGCGGATCAGTTGGTGATGACTGATGAGAGTGTTGTTGAAGGCCTCTTATCTAGGAGGTCTGAGGATCGAGCCCCGGCCTCAACAACCTGCCGCATGGTGATGATTCCATTACGGAAAGCTGGTTGGGGTGTGCGGGCCGCGGCCCTGATGAAAGCCGCCTGATGCTGACCCCAGGTGGGCCCCCTGGTGGGTCTCCGGGGTGGCGGGCAGGTGTGACGCCTGTTCCGCATCATTCAACAACTTGCCGCATGGTGGTGATTCCATTGCGGAGAGCTGGTTGGGGTGTGCGGGCCGCGGCCCTGATGAAAGCCGCCTGGTGCTGACCCCAGGTGGGCCCCCTGGTGGGTCTCCGGGGTGGCGGGCAGGTGTGACGCCTGTGCCGCATCATAAAAGTGCACTTTTATAATGCGGCACAGGCGTCACACCTGCCCGCCACCCCGGAGACCAACCAGGGGCCCACCAGGGGTCAGCACCAGGCGGCTTTCATCAGGACCGCGGCCCGCACACCCCAACCAGCTCTCCGCAATGGAATCACCACCATGCGGCAAGTTGTTGAGGCCGGGGCTCGATCCCCAGACCTCCTAGATATGAGGTCTGGGGATCGAGCCCCGGCCTCAACAACCTGCCGCATGGCGGTGATTCCATTGCGGAGAGCTGGTTGGGGTGTGCGGGCCGCGGCCCTGATGAAAGCCGCCTGGTGCTGACTCTAGGTGGGCCCCCTGGTGGGACTCAGGGGTGGCGGGAAGGTGTGACGCTTGTGCCGCATCAACATCTCAGACCAAAAACATTACCAGAACAATGAAAAAGAGACAAGTAAAAGGAAAGCGTATGCGAATACAATCATTTTATTCATTAAGTTCATACATTACACAGTAGGCGAGTGCTCTCTCGCTGTATTCAAAAACGAAAAATACAACCATCAAGACATCTTCGTGAAGTGTCACGCTGCCTCAGTAAGTTGCAAGAGCGCAACCTTTGTCTATCTTACGGTAATAGATCTTGAAGATCAGAGGATGGATTCTCCCGACCACCTTCTCTGAACGAGTACTGGCCAACATGCTGGGAGGCATTGAAGTCGCATAGGGGGTGGTTGAAATGGCTTCTCCACCAGCAACCTCAACTGCGATATCTCCTCAGATTGGGCCCTTTGCTTGCTCTTCAGTTCCTGGAGCCTCCACAACATCTTGTCGTTGTCATGGAGTACTCGCTGGTACTCTTTTGAGAAGAATCCTCAAGAAGAAGTCTCGCACATGCATGTCAAGGATGATTAGTTCAAGGTTGAAGGAAGGGAATCCTAGAAGCAATTAGAGTAGGTTGAACTAACCTTACGTACTCGCCAGACGGCGAGAGTCTCCGGAAGGAATCTCCTTCCTGCTCTTTGACGGTACCACGGGAGGGACAGGCCTTGGCAGACCGGAATCAGTGGCGCAGTGAAATGCTCCTTCTCAGTCATTTCCTTTGTGAAACGACGCATCTTCATCTCCACCACGATCTCACCATCCTCAAGGAATATATTATCCCTCTTCAACAGAGGTTTTGGCTTCGAGGTCGAGGCTTCCTACTGGGCCTGGAAGAGCGAGACAAGATCTCTCTTACTCCCGGTCTTACTGGCCCTTCTTTCCTCAAATTGTTTCTCCTTGTCTAGAAGTTCTTGACGGACAAGGAGGGACTCGCTCCTCCCAGGGATTGATGTTGCCACCTGCAAATTGTTCACCTCAGAGGCAATTGTCAGGGCGGCGGTGAGACCATGGTCAACATTCTTTTGTATGGTATTGGTCGCAACATCAGAAGCCTTTCTACAGGTCTCCACCTCCTCCGAGGGAACTGTTGGCTTGATAGGCTCACTCGAATGCACCTTTACGAGCTTACACGCCACCGCATCGGTGGTTAACTTCATGACCATTTTCCGCTTTCTCCAGCTTTTCTCCATCTCCTCCTCACTCTTCCTCTTCTCGCCAGCGTTGGCAAGCTCCTTCTTCTCCTCTGCAACCTCCTTCGCCTACGCAGCATCCACATCTTCCTTCTTCCTCCGCTCCGCTTCAGCGGCATCCTCGTCTTCCTTCTTCTTCCTCCGCTCCTCTTCGTCTTTTGCTCTTCCTCATCAGCCTCTTTAATACAGTCCCAGACCACCTTTTCCTTCTCCATCTTCGTCGTCACTCTCTCGGCATCTTCTGTCTCCTTTGCCAAAGCCTCCAGGTCTCGCATTCCCTGTTCGGCCCGCTTGACCTTTGCTTCGGAAGCCTCCCGGACAACGAGAGCGACTTTCTTCTTCTTCTCAATCGGGAATCTCGATATCTCCAAGGCTGACTTCAGGGTCTCACTTCCACCTTCATCGGCAAGGGTCTCGACAGACTGCAATGGCGACTTCTCTCCATGGGGCTTCTTCTGAAGGGTAACCTCCTCCACGAGGTTGTCCACCTTGATCAACTTAGAAAGATCCTCTTGCACTCCATCTTTGTCGCATCATCTGATCCCGCTGCACCTTTGTTGTCTTCTCCAAACAGATCTTCATAGCCCCTTGTGTGGGAGTATCACCAAAAATGAGTTTAAAGTACGCACCATCCAAGATACTAGGAGTTGCGGACCATCCCGCGGTCTCGTGGAATGGGGTTCTCACCTCAGAAACTGTGGAATTAGAGATATTGATCAATGGGGAAGGTGTCGCCGCAAGCTTGGCAGTATTCGCTTCTCAAACTCCGTAACCATTGGGGAGTCCTTCAATTTCCTCTTATGCTGCTTCGGAATGAGGCGAGAACGCATGTTATACAGGGAGGACACCTTACATCTCGTCATCTTCGTCAAGAGTACCCGCGTGGTGGTGTGAGAAAATTGAGTCGTCATCAAACGGTAATTAAGGGCCCAGGGATTGGCTTATATATAGGCACGAGCATGTATGACGGAACAGGTCTGGGAGAAATTATTTTTCTGAAACCTCCTGTCAAAGATTTGAAAAAAAAATGTGGGGATCCTGTTAGCCCAATTCTGTCATACTCGTCGTCAACAAATGGAAAGATGGTTATTTCCCCACATCAGACCAGCCAATCTCTCCGACCACTGAGGATGTACTCACTGGTAACAATAAAGATCTCACGGACCACTCCACTCTTAATGCTTAGCATGTTTTATCACACCTTGTAAGCGGGCAGCAAGTATTTTTAGAGGTTGCCCTCGGGCATAGCCCAACAAGCCTATAAATAATTCATGGAAAGTAGATTTAAGGGAAACTGAAAATTCAAGCCAAGAGCGCCTAGTATTCGCACGACCTCTAAACGGTTCCTATGAGTACCCTAGAACAAGATAATTCAAGTTCTCTTGTAACGACATTGTAACCCTTTTTTATATCAATAACATCACGTACAGCTAAAGTTTGTGTTGAGTGCAATCTGATCTCGCCGCAAGCAGCACCTCTCTTCTCGCAAGGGTCTCAGCAGTCCGGTAACTTGCGGCATCCCCTGCACATTTCACCCATGTACTCGCAGTACGAGTATTTGCCCACTCACAGTCCCCCACACTCAGTGATTCTTGTGTTGTGGAGTTGGGGACACTTTTTTCCCTAACAAAACTATTTAGTTGTCCACATCTCTTCACCTAAATAATTTTTTTCATGTTCCTAAATTGTCCACAAATCGCATTTCTGTCCACAAATTAACCAATTTGAATTGTGTCGTAAGACTCTTTCCTTCTCATTGTCTTTCAAGGTCTGGTCAAAGAGAAGACGATTGGAGTTGTTGAGGAGAGAAGAGGATTATATCACTTACTTTCAGAAGTTTGTTGAGACTCACGAGAAGTCCTTCCATTCATATTGCAACGACCCAAATCCCAATATGAAGAGAAAATAAAATCAGTATCAAGAGTACGATAAAAATTTTATTGTGCATGTTATGTAATTATGCCAATGTAACGAATATTTATGAAGATTGATTTAATGAGATGAAAATATAAAATAAAATTGTTCATTTATGTGCGCAAGGGCATTTAAAATTGGTGTGCCAATAATAAAGTTGATGTATTAAGAGCAATTTGAAGAAATTTGATGTGTCAATAGTAAATTAGGCTAGGTGGTGGGTCTTGAGCGATGGAGTGGACAGGCTCTTTATGTAAAAAGCAAAAAACCGAGCCGCTCTTTATTCGCGACACCCGCATCTGTCGACTTCCCCGCAACCCGCCGCTCTCGCCTTTAGATATCAGGAGCCCCAAGACTCTCATTTCCTCTTGACAACCTCTTCCCCCTCTATGTTCCCGCTAGGGCACGATGGAATTAGCAGGCAATATTAGTGCCTCTAATTCTTCTCCACCCTCATTCCCTCGTTTGGCCTCTCTCTCCCACTCTGGATTACTGCTACCACTAAGTTCTACGCAAGTGAGTTTTGCTAGGGCCGACGATTCCCTCTCTTCCAGACGACGACAACAACGCTTCTTCCTCCTCCCCTCCTCTCCTTCTCTTTGATTTCGATCCAGGAGACTTGCGTGAAACCAGTGCTGGTGAGCACGCGCTGCTAGGAAGCGTCTGGTTGTTGCTTTTTTCTTCCTCATCTCCACTGTAAGCTTCTCTTCTTCTTTTATAACTTTTCCTCCATGATGATTTCAGAAATTAATAGCAGTAGAAAACGTTTTTATATTTTGATTACTAAGCAAAATAGGGTTTTGATACAACTGAATTTTATTGTGTTGCCAAGGGGTTGACTGGTGGCTGTTTTGGGAACTTTTGCCTCAGTTTTATTGTTATAAGGTTCAGGTTTCATGAGGGGTTTTGATTGAGCTGGCTGGCTGTACATGGTGTGGGAGTATAGCATGACCTTAATTATGTTAGAGTTGGCAAAATTGTTTTATTTTCCATTGAGAATAGGGATTGGATATGAATTGAATTTTATGAGTCGGTATATGTGTTCAACTGATTTTTCCTTTCTTCAGATCTGAATATGTAGTGCGATCATGAAGGTTCTGATGTACAGATCATGAAGGTTCTGATTTTGCCTTTGTTCAGATCTGGATAAGTAGTGAGATCACGAAGGTTCTGATGTACAGATCAGAGTTAGTGCATGGTTTTGGGATTTTGATTTAATACTCATTTTCACCATTTTAATAGGGTGATATGAGGAAATTGAAGATAGTTGATTGTTTCTTAGATGATAGTGTAAGAAGTATGGTTTAGTGAAATGGTTTAGAAGCAATGGTTTCATATTTATGTATAATAAATTGTAGTTACAATTATCGTTATGAGGGTAGATGTTACGATAAGTTCGAATGTTCATGCATTTTCACGTGTTCGCATTTTGATTTCCGGCTTATTATAAATTCAGCTTGAAAACCTTTAGTCATCTAAACACAGATTATGATACGATGGAGAATGACATAAACACCAAGATGCGCCAAGAAATGACAAAGAGAGGAGAAATGCAATGTGAGCACTTACTTCTTTAATTATGCATAGCTTTAAATTATTTTCAAAATACACTTGTATAGCCTTTTAAATAGTTTGAATCTCAATCGCTAAAAGATGTGAAATTTGAAATAATAAGAAAGAAGTGATAAAAGAATTCTGATGGTAAATTTAAATAAAAAACATAATGACACGAGATTTCGACGCGAACACTGATGAAGAAAAGATAAAAGAAGAATAATAAGATACAGATGAGAAATATTAAAAAGAATCCTATGTAGGGGGTTTACCTACATATTTCTAAAGTATGGGATTTGCATACTAGATTGATGATGAACCACATAAGAGGTGGGCCCAAGAACATGATGAATCACTTAACATTTCTTGAGCTATGCAATTAAATGAATGATTGAATATTATTTCTTAAACAATTGAATCTGAATGAGATTGAATCAAGAATTCGAGTGAAAGAGTTAAACAAGCAGAGGAAGAATTTAAAAAAAAAACCAAGAATACACTGAAGAACCTAAAGAACTGAATGTTAAAGAATAAAAGAATCTGGAAGATAAAACAATGTTGTTTTGATCCTATATTTCATTTTATTGATTATTAATGCTATTGCATTTTTCTATATTGAACATGATAAATTAAAAACTAATATTAATACTGAAATTTCTTGGTTACATGTACAAAAGTTAGGTATATTACTTGCTTAGTCATATTCTTTATGACTAAACTCGTCGTGGTTTATCATTTAGGTACTCACTTTGAGTCTTCCGAAAGAGGATAAAAGAAGATATTAGCCGCGAAATGAGTTAAGACATGGATTAAAAATTACGAAAAGTTTTTATTATGTGTTTTATTTTGTACTCACTATGCTTACTTCTAGAATATCCTAGAGTGAATAACTTGAAAATAAGCTTAAATATAAATTACTTGTGGGGTTCCTCCAAGATCATGCTCCAACATAGACGATTGGGGAATCTACATTTTTCGCTTCTCAAAATAATGTTTCCTATTTTATTTCTTAAAAGATTTGTTGAACTAGTGACTTGTGAAACATTATCACACTTCCTTTTATCCAAGTATTACAGTTAGTAGTGAACCCTTTGATCTTATTCATTTTGGTGTTTGGGGTCTTATGTCTATTAGTGTTCTCATTGAGCAAAATCACAATGAAAAATATTGAAGAAAACACAAAGGTTGATAAAGCTCAATATCATAAATTAGTTAGGAAACTAATCAAACAATACATGATCTTGCATATGCAGTCAATGTCATATGTCAATTTATGCATGATTAATGCAACCTGAGTCGTACCTGTATCTTATTTTTATTTTGTGCATCATTATATATTATTTTATAGCACGTCTTCGCAGTCATTAATTTTCTCTTATTTTCGTGCTTGTTATTAGGTCGTGTATAATTTATTTCGCGCAGGTTTGTTCGGCTTATTGGCATGATAAACCAATAAGACCCCAAATATAAAGGTCTGTTAAACTAGGTGATATGGTAATTAGGGCAAGAAAAGAAAATCAAATTAAAATTAAGTGCTTTATATGATATTAAAAAGGGTCAAAATTGTTGGGATTTGGTGTGCAAATAACGCAAATTAGTGTGTCGATAGCAGGTCTCCTCCTTTTGTATTTAGTCTCAAACCGCTTGTACGATGTTGTAATTCTCCTTGTATGTGTATATATAGAGGCAAGATGTAAAGATTTTGATAGAAGAAATAATATTCCTTATTTTCCACTTGTATCAGAGGTAGGTTTGACAAAAAATTTGGTCTCCACAAATTCCACATTTTTCCTCATTTTCTTTCCTAGAAGTGTGCGGAAAGGAACATTGCTACGGGAGACTGGAGTGTTGCGAAAAAGAGCACTATCATATTCGGAGGAGCGTGCAGGAAGAAGCTTTTCAGAAGCATTCACAGCGAAACCTGGTTTGTACACTGCGTAGGGAGCGTGTGGCAGAAATCCTTCGGATTGCGTGCAAAGGGGATGCATCAAAAATTCTCACGTTACGGATGGTTAGAAATAATCAGTCTGCCATAGTCGCTCCATATCTGCGGCATACTCTTGAATCGAGCGATCTCATTGGGTTATAGTCTCAATCTCTTGTTCGATCTAAAGCACGTGCATGTTGTTGTCGACTCCTGCATAGAGCTTCTGTAACATCCCCCAAACATCGCTTACAGTCTCTATGCCATCCACCGTGATGGTGATAGACGTGACCATTGAGTTTAAGAGTCAGGTGCGTAACAGACTATGTGTAGTCATTCATTCATTGTACCCATCTGAGTCATTCTATGGCTCCTTCTCGCCAATTAGAAAGCCCTCCAGGTTCCTTCCGGAGAGTGTCATTTTCATCTGACGCGACCAACTTAAGTATGTAGCTGGTCCATCGAGCTTAAACTCCATAGGGGGGCGAACCAGCTTTACCAGAAGGCGGCGACTGAGCCAATCCATTACCTTTTGAGAACCACAGGAACTCAAAGAACACTTTTAGATCTGTCTCCTCCATCTTGGTGATCAATTTCTCCTTGAGCGCACACAATTCTTGGTTAATAATTTTACTTCCCCGCAATGTGAGGATTTTTGATGGTGCCCGCTTAACTTGAGTTTTCCTCATCAAAGGAAGATTGCAATCTCCAACAACCCGCCCATGGATGGAGAGGGGTTGGGGTACATGGTCTGCAGACCGGTTGAGACTGGACCCTTTCGACCTGGATGCTAGGTCAGCCTCAACCAGTCTGCAGACCATGCACCCCAACCTCTCTTCATCCATGGACGGGTTGTTGGAGACCGCGGTCTCCATTTGATGAGGAAAACTCAAGTTAAGCGGGCTCTACCTGACAGTATGGAACGTGTTAAAATCTTGTCTTAAGTCCTCAATATTCGTAATCAATCCCTCCTATTCCGCTTGTCTGTCAATCCTTATTTAGTCCTCTAGTATCCTCTTCTAGTTAGCTCCTAAGTGTTAGCGAGAAATAAGTCTTCTTATAAATTGCTCTGCTGAATCATTCCAGTGTTGTTTTGTGCTCTTCGAACTCCAGATTAACTTATCTTTGTCGTCACTCTAACGTCATTCAGTTTCTTTTCCTCATAGGTATTCTATCTTAACTCGGTGCAAGACCTTTAAGCTCTCGAATTCTTAAACCTTACCGCTCAATTTCGAGCTAATTGAAGAAATCTTTGTGATCCCTGAAGCCGATCTTCTGTATCCAGTCGAACCGTTAAGATTGTGTGCGAACAGAAAAGAGTAGACCGAAAAATTGAAGTAATGTAAACTTTATTATCCAAAAAAGGTATCAATTACAATGGTATAACCTCCTTTTTATAGAATGGAAGAGATAAGAGAGATTACAATTAAGCAATGTGCGACTAAAAATTTACAAGTATATGCGGCTTTACAAAAGGCAAACCGGACAGGCCGGGCGATTAGACAAGCCGGCTAACCGCCCGACAACCAACAAGAGGAGAGAACAAGCGCCACAAAGATCAAGCCGCCGCAGGAGACCGCTAGACCGCCCGATCTCCAAGTCGTCTGAGATAAACCGCCAGACCGCTGGGATGCCAAACAGCAATAGCCCGGCAGACAGACCGTCCAGAATAAACCGGCAGACCGCCCGGTCTCCGAACAGCAACAGACCGTCTGGCCTCCATATTGCAACACTCCCCCTCAAGCTGGAGCATAGATATCAATCATGCACAGCTTGTCGCAAATGTGGAAAAAGGAAGCGGACACCGGCTTGGTGAAGATGTCTGTCAACTCGTTGTCTGAAGTGACGAACGAAGTACAAATCGGTTTCTTCAAGATCTCCTCCCGAATGAAATGACAGTCGACTTCTATGTGCTTCGTTCTCTCATGAAAGACCGGATTTTTGAAGATGTATATCGCGGGCTTATTGTCACAGAACATAGGAAGATGATAGTTGTACACCTCTCCTAAATCAAGCATGAGAGCCCGTAACCATTTCAACTCACATATGGTCGATGTCATAATGCGATATTTTGTCTCTGCACTGGACCTGGAGACCACAGACTGTTTTTTACTCTTTCAACTCACAAGATTGCCTCCAACAAACGTGCAGAAACCTGATGTCGACTTGCGGTCCCCTTTGTCATCAGCATAGCTCGAATCAGAGTACGCTTCAACCCTTAGGTGACCATTCTTCTGAAAAAGGAGTCCTTTCACTGGTGTTACTTTAATATACTCCAATATCCTCAGGGCAGATTGTAGAAGACACTCTCTAGGAGCTTGCATGAACTGGCTCACCTTGCCAACAGCATAAGAGATGTCGGGTCTGGTTACCGTGAGATAAATGAGTTTGCCCACCAGACGTCGGTACCTCGTAAGATCGGATAGAAGAGGCGAGTCATCTGTCCAAGTTTTGTCTTCCCCAAAAGCCATGGGAGAACGGGCAGGTTTAGCACCAGTCAATCCTGCCTCCTTTAGAATATCAAGAACATACTTCTGTTGGGAAAGGACCAGGGAGTTGGGCTTCCTAGAGATTTCAATTCCCAGAAAGTATTTCGGGGAGCTCATATCCTTCGTGACCAGGTGCTGACGGAGGTGTTTCTTTGTCAACGTTACCCCATCCTGGTCATCGGCAGTAAGAAGAATATCATCAACATAAACCGTAAGAACTACCAGACCAGAGGCAGTTTTCCGAACGAACAAGGAGTGATCGGCTGAGCTTCTTGTAAAACCAATGTCGCTAAACTTGTCAAACCAGACACGAGGACTTTGCTTGAGGCTATAGATAGCCTTCTTTAGCCGGCATACTCGTGTCTCTCCCTGAGCAACATACCCAGGAGGTTGTTCCATGTAAACATCTTCCTGAAGATCCCCATAAAGAAAGGCATTCTTGACATCCAGCTGCGAAATGGATCAATCCCCGTTGACAGCCACAGAGAGAAGGACCCTAATAGTACTGAGACGAGACACTGGAGAGAAAATGTCAAAGTAATTAACCCCATAAGTTTGGGTAAAACCCTTGGCAACAAGCCGAGCCTTGTAACGATTCACACTGCCATCGGGAAGGAACTTGACCACAAAGACCCAGCGACAGCCAACAACATCTGTGCCGAAAGGAGGAACCAGGGTCCAGGTACCCCGTTCAGTGAGAGTAGCAATCTCCTCATCCATGGCAGTTTTCCAATGAGGAATAGTAAGGGCCTCCTGGTAGGAACGGGGGGTGGCAGTGGCCGAGATAGCCAGTGCAAAAGCTCTGCGAGAAGGGGTAAGACGATCATAGGAAACAACTGCAGCAAGCGGGTGTTGGGTACATGCCCGAACCCCTTTGTGAAGGGCAATGGGGAGATCTAGGGCAGCCGGTTCCGCAGTATCCGGAGCTTCTGTGATGGAGAGAGCTGGCCCGGGAGTAGAGAGACGGCTGCGGAGAGGAGGGAGAAATCGAGGGAGGAGAGGGTGGAGATGGTGGAGATGGTGGAGATGGTGGAGATGGTAGAGATGGTGGAGGTGGTGGAACGTCAGTAGGAGCAGAGGTAATAGATGGGTTGGTTTGAGAAGTAGGATCAACAAGAGTAGAGGAGGAAGCGGGAGAGAAGTAAGATACATTTTCAAATAACGTAACATCCGTAGAGACAAACTGCTTGCGGGTAACGGGGTCAAAGCAACAATAGCTTTTCTGAGTAGTAGAGTACCCCAGAAAGACACATTTAGTGGCCCGTGGTGAGAGTTTGTCACGGGTGGCAGCGGGAGAGTGCACAAAGGCGATGCACCCAAAGATGCGCAGAGTAAGAGGAAAAGGATTCTTGTTTGGATAAAGAATGAAGAATGGGGTGGCACCGCGGAGAACTGTGGAGGGAATGCGATTGATGAAATATCAGGAGAGGAGGACAGCATAGCCCCAATAGGAGCAAGGAACATGCATTTGGGTCAGCAGAGTGCGAGCGACATCAAGGAGGTGACGGTTTTTGCATTCCGTCACCCCATTCTGTTGTGAGGTGTAGACACAGCTAGTTTGACGAATAACACCATGATGCATACAGAAAGAAGAGAAATCATGGTTAAGATACTCCTTCATATTGTCAGAACGAAGGATATTAATAGACGTATCAAACTGAGTCTTGATCATAGAATAAAACGATGTCTAGACAGAGAACTGTTCGGAGCGATCCTTGAGAAGATACACCCACGTACACCTACAGAAATCATCAATAAATGTGACAAAATATGAACTACCCCGACCGATGGTGAGGGTAGGAGCAGGACCCCACACATCAAAGTGAACGAGGTCGAACGGACGGGAAGAGCCACGACTTTGCGTTGGTGGGAAGGATGAGGGATGATGCTTGTCGTGCTGACATGCATCACAGTTTAGAGGAGGATGGTGAGGAGGGAGGTGGGGCAGAAGCTGGCGCAGAAGCCTGGGAGGAGCATATACAAGGCGAATATGTCATTGGAGAAGATCTGTAGAGGAGGAGGAGAAGGAGGATAGAGCGGAAACGTTGTCGAGGAAGTAGAGGCCGTCGCTCTCAGTCCCAGTAGCAATCGTCCGTTGGGAGTCCGGATCCTGAAAGAAACAAGAAGTAATAGTGAATGTGACGGAACATCGTAGTTTCTTGCATAGAGAAGTCACCGATAATAAATTGCAAGGGAACATGGGCACATAGAGGGTATCTGCCAAACGAAGAGACGGAGTGACTTGAACCACCCCCGTCCCATTGACCGGAGATGAAGAGCCGTCCGCAACAAAGACTGGAGGCAACCGATCATGTGTTTCTAGATGAGAAAAACACTGAGTATTGTCTGTCATATGATTGGTAGCACCAGAGTCGATCAACGATCTGCTGTGAGTAACAACGTGGGCACTACCAGAAGATGTGACCACCGAGATGGACTGCGTGGAGGAGAGGGAGGCCATAGAAGAGAGCAGCGGGAGAAACAAGCCGCGGCTAGAAGGAGAAGACGCTGGAACAGGTCGCGGCGACTTAAGGACAGGTCGCGGCGACAAAGAAGAGAAGAGAGGCTAGAACAAGCCGCATCGACTTAAGGGCAGGTCGCGACGACAAAGAAGAGGGGAGCGGCTAGAACAGGTCGCGGCGACTTAAGGACAGGTCGCAGCGACAAAGAAGAGGGGAGCGGCTAGAAAGAAGAAGCAAGAGGCCGCAACACAAAGGGGCAGAAGAGTCCGCAAACAGGGAGAAACAAGCCGCGCGAACAGGGCAGCGGTCAGAAGAGAAAACAAATCGCGTGAACAGGGCAACGGTCAGAGAAGGAATCAAGCCGCGAGAACAGGTCGCGGAAAGAAGAAACAAGCCGCACGCGTAGATAGAACTCAGTCAGGAGGAAAGGACCGAGTGCTCTGATACCATGTGCGAACAGAAAAGAGCAGACCGAAAAATTGAAGTAATGTAAACTTTATTATCCAAAAAAGGTATCAATTACAATGGTATAGCCTCTCTTTTATAGAATGGAGGAGATGAGAGAGATTACAATTAAGCAATGTGGGAATAAAAATTTACAAGTATATGTGGCTTTACAAAAGGCAAACCGGACAGGCCGGGCGGTTAGACAAGCCGGCTAACCGCCCGGCAACCAACAAGAGGAGAGAACAAGCGCAACAAAGATCAAGCCGCCGCAGGAGACCGCTAGACCGCCCGGTCTCCAAGTCGTCTGAGACAAATCGCCAGACCGATGGGATGCCAAACAGCAACAGCCCGGCAGACAGACCGGCCAGAATAAACCGGCAGACCGCCCGGTCTCCGAACAGCAACAGACCGCCCGGCTTCCATATTGCAACAGATCGTGGAGAATCAAGTACTCAAGCTTTTAAAGAGAATCATTCTTATGATAAGAGAATGCTTTGGACGCATAGCAGATCTGAGGAGTACACCTGAGAACCTGAATCTGATATGCGTAGTAAGTATCTGCAAATTTTCTCTTGATCTTGGTAAGTCTCTGTGTTTGTTCTCCTTCATGTTTATTTGTATTCATAGTTAACTTCTATGCCTTGATTTGTGAACCATGTTGGAATGATTGTCATCTGAATCTTCGTCATAAGAGACCATATTTAGAGAATTCTCGAAAAGTTTTGGGACAAAACTTCCTAAGTATGGGAGAATATAACAACTCAGGTTCATTATAAAAAAACATTTAATTAAAAAAAGAAGAATTTACTTTGATTGAGTTATTGAAGTGGCCTATTTGTAACGTTTCTTAAAACCCTCCCCTTAAACCTAAACTGTGAGCCCCCCTCAATTAAAACATCGCGCCAGCCCGCATCTCCTGATCCCGCTCCATGTTCTTACCTTCGCTGCTCCTGCTCCCGTGTCGACCCCCGCGCAAGCCATCGGCGCTCGCCTTCTGCTCTCCCCTTCTTCCTCTGGCGCCCCTCCGATTTCTCCTCTTGCTCTGGTCGACGGACCAAGAAGTCGACATCTTCTCCTCCGCCTCTTCCCTTTACTCCAAGGAGTCGGCCAGCAATAGCTTCCCGCCTCTCCTCCTTCCAAAAGCCAGCATAAGCAGCCCCTTCCTCCTCCAAGGCTCGGCAGCCCTAATTTCTCTGCTTCCTCGCCGTCTTGGCCGAGTTTTGCGAGAGGGACGCATAGGGTTTCCTCCCCTATCCTCATTGGTCTCGAATTTGGTTCTTAATGGTAAGAATCTCCCTTTTTTCCCTCGTAATCAGAAATTTGTGACCCCTAATGATTTATTCGTGCTTTAATTTCGTATATTTTGTGAATCTGAGATTTTTACCCATTTGCGATCATCTAACCATGGTTTATTTGTGATTTTCAGCGTCGTTCGTCTAATCTTCTAGTGGAGCCTCTCCAAACTCCCTCCAACTTAGGGTTTTCGTCACCCAAGCGTCGTCAAGTCTCCGTTTCTGCGTGGTATCTCCTCTTCCCTCACTTTTGAGGAAGGTAATTCGCTAACCCTCTCTTGTTTTGGGCCTTATGAAATTTGTTGTTTGTGTTAGCGTTAGAATTTCTGATAATTCAATGTCATCTATGTTTGTGCTTCAGCATGTCTGAAAGAAGTTTCCCGATTTTACTTGTGCCGCTCAGCCACCTCCGTCAGTTTTAACTTTTTTAAGACAAGTAGAGATCTCTCTCTCTCTCTTGTAAATATTGTGCTTAGATTAATGCGTTTATTTTTATGATTTTATGTCTCGATTCTTGAATATGTGATTCGCCAAATGAATTTAGATCTTGAATGTCTGATCTGACAAGTTAGTTCTTGTATATATCAAATTGTGATTGGTTCTTGTATATATCGAATTGGCATGGGTTGGTAGTCATGAATGAATTTATTTGAATAGTCACATGCATGAATGATTCTTACTTAAATTTTTCACTTATGGTGACATGAGTTAGTGTAAGGAGGTGATTTTTAATTGAATTCTCATTTTGATGAATTTCGTCTCATTTAACGAATGATTTGGCTACTAGGTTTTTAAGCACGAGAATTAATTAATTTGAATGATAACTGTTAAGCTTCCTTACTAGCAATTAAATGATTGGTGTTTGATATCATGCTCGTATCGTACACATATCTATTTGTGAGATAATCATGTCTTAGAATGATTTAATCTAAAAGAGTATCTATTTCACCAAAATCGATGCATAGTAAACGTACCACTCACGAATTCTTGAGCCCGTAAAATATAAAACTCTATGTCTAGTTTCTTTGGTGTCATCGAACCATGTTTCTTACATCTGTCTGGTTCTAAGACCTGAGCAAATATTGTTCCATAACTCGATTCCACCCTTGTCTTGATTGTAAATTTACTCGCCTATCTGAATCAATTAATTAGTAACATGTCTTGATATGTTAGGAATCTCATAAAGCATGAATCCTTAAATTCACTAATGTCATAAGCAATCATTGAAAGATAATGTTGAATTGGTGCGACGCATTGAATCGAGTTTTCGCTTAACTTGTAACGGGAACAAATAAATGGTCATAGCAAGCACAATTAATTTGATAAACTTTGCAATTAGACATATATTAGAATCTTGTGTATCAAATAAAAAACATTAACACATTTTACTGATTACAGCTTATGTCATTACGTGATCGAATCTATGATATACTCCAAAGTAGTTTAATACTTATAATTATTTTTACTTGTCTCTCTTACTTGTCGTCATGCTAGTTTTGCTTCATGAAAATTGGTACTCAAATATTTCTATTTTTTTGCTCTTACTTTACTTTATCCTGCCTATGTTATCAATGTTCTGAGGCTTTTTTTTTTGTTTTGGATTTACATTAGTGTTCATGCCAGCGCCGCCTACTTCCTGAGCCCAATCTGCGTCAAGCTTCAGGTTTTGTGTTTACATTTTATTTCTTTTACTGTCAGACATTTATTTTATGTAATAATTATGATCGGTAAACCATGGACAACTGCTACTCTATATTATATGTATTAGAATTTGATATTATTTACATATTCATTCATCTGAGATGATCATTACATGAAAAATTGTATCAGCACATTGAATCATGAATTTATTAAAATACATGTGCATTAAATGTTCACCGTCATATTTCAAAAGCTTCCACACAAAAACAAACTTTTTTCCTTTAAATTCATCATTTTAAAACTAATTATCAGTTTCTCTACTCTCGTCTTACAGACATGAATTTTTTTTCCGCTCATGCATGTGGCATCACGACCGGCCCAAGCACGCTCTGACTTTTGTTGAGACGGGTCGTGACACTTCGGCACAAAACAAAGAGCAGGAAAGGTGTGTAGACTTAAGAAGTCATTATATGGGTTGAAGAAGTCCCCTCGAGCTTGGTTTGACAGGCTCAGAATCGCCATGATAGTCATAAGATATCAACAGACCACTGTTGATCATACCCTGTTCTTTAGGAGGCATGAAGCTCACATTACAGTATTTGTTGTGTATGTAGATGATATGATCATCACAGGAGATGATGAGAATGAAATAGCTCAGCTTGAGAGGAGATTGGGAAAGGAATTTGAGGTGAAGTACTTGGGTCAGCTACGATACTACCTTGGGATTGAGGTAGTCTGCGGTGCACAGGGAATTGTTCTATTTCAATGGAAATATATGTTGGACCTACTCAAAGAGACAGGTATGATGGGTTGTGTAACATCCGTATCTTTGACGCAAAAAAAATTAATTAAATTGCAGGGTCAAATCGCGAATGATTTTGATCGAGACAGCGCGTCGTCGAGGTACAAAGTTAGTATGTTTTAAAATCGAATTCGTTAATTATTTATTTATGTCAGTCGCAAAGATTGTGTGACGCATTTTATTTTAATAGCGAAGCGCAATACATTTTTATTGTCATAAGAAGTTAATATGGATTGGCACTTTAGGAGTGGGGCGCCTATAACAATTCTCACCTCTTTGGGTGGGAAAAGGGTGCGGATTTCCCCAACGGTTATCAAAACTGCACCCTGCCGAATAATAAAAGCCTGCAAATCCCCAGTATCTTAAATCCCGTAACCCTACTTCACGGGAAACTGCCGCTCCCCCTCCCGACTTCGGCATTCCGCAAACGTGTGCTCCGCCTCCCGCGCCCTAGCCGACACCTTCCCCCGCTCCGACTCTCAGCGCCGACTCTCCATCTTTCCTCTGCAGGGCCGGCAAGTTCTCTTATCCCTTCCTGTGTCGAAGGAGAGCCGGTTTCAACCATAACCGGTGGAAGTCAAGAATGTTGAAGCATCGTTTTGGTCCCTGTGAGCTTAGTTCCTCACTTGTCTACACTTCTTGGTGGAAATCCTTCTAATTGGAAGTCGATTCTAACTATCTTCTCATTCCTTCGTGCCCTAATTAGGGATCGGAGTACTTGATCCACCGCAAATTTGGAGTTGATCGCATTGTTTAGTCCTAATCGCTCTCACGTAGAGGTACTACACCATTTTGGTCCTTCATATTTTTTACCCTCGCCGTTTTGAGTTTCCTTTACCGTTAACCCTAAAGGGAAAAATGTGTAATTTAGAGTTGTCATGGATTGCAGATTTTTGATGGCCTCGGGGCAAGGTTCTGGAAGTGCTCAGTAGTCAGATTTTCTTCGAAAAAGCAATGTCACCGCGCTGAGTGTAAGAGTGCCGCAACACCACTGTAAGGAAGTCTAACTCATGTTAGTTAGACGTATCAAGAAAATTATTTTATATAAGCATGTGTAAGTTTCGTACAAGCATCATAACCATGCATAGAAAGGTGTGGCGGTAGGAAAACGGTCACGGAAATAGTGGAGGATAACACCCTTTCCCATGCCCGAATAGTTAGATCATGTATACTAACGTTAGGTACGAAATCTTTACACGTGTACGTAAGTTTGAAAATTTGTTTAATTAAGCGCGTGAACGTCCCTTCTAGCCGACCACAAGAAAAATCAAGGGTCGCTAAGTAGTACACCAAAAAGATATCCCGAGCAGAGTAGTGTCAGAGCTAAAAGGGTCAGTAAGCACACATAAGTCTTCTCGTGCTAAGTAGAGGTGCACTACCTTTTTCATAAGGCATATGGTATTCTATGACAGTAGAGTCTTGGGAGTTGACTCCCCTTTGAGACAGTAAATTCGAGACCATGTCTGCGTGACACTAGAACAATTAAGTTCGTAAGATGGTCTCGGGTCGTCAGTTTTCAGTTGCGCTTTCGGAGCTACTCTGTCTATAGCCTTTCTAGTAGAAGTGCAGATTAGAAGCCACCGAGAACTCAAGTATAGACCTGACGTGAGACAGTACACTAGGTAGTGAACGTCGGAACTTGGGTAACTAAAATGAAAGTTCATGAACCTACAACGAGTATGTGTGTTGATCAGGAAACTTTGCAAATACATGCATAACATCTAGCATAAAGGTTTTTAATGAACAAAACTATTTTCTAAAGGCATTCATTCATCATTTAAGAAAATGTTTTAGTGTCACTAGTAGGAGTTATTTTTTCTTACTCTTACCCCTTGTGGGGCAATGTTTTTACAGGTGACCTGGGTGGGAAACTACGTCTATTATGAGCATCCTGGTGGTGTCAGTTTGTAGTTGGTTTCCTATTCAGTTTTCTTTTCTTTCAGTATACACTTGTAGCCTTGGATACTGTATCTTGTTAATGTTTGAATATCATGTATCAGAGTTATTATGTTACTTCAGATTTTCTGTTTTTTTATCTCGTTTCATGTCTAGTGGCTCTATGAATCCAGCTAATAAAGGTATGTGGTTACGATTAAATTCTCAGTATTTTTCTTTATAGTTGCAGTGTACTAGTTTTAATACTGCTTCTTAGTTCTCTTTATATAGCTGACCCGACCGGACGGTTGATTACTGTAAAACTGGGAAGGGGTGTTACAAATTGGTATCAGATGCAGGTTGAGGATTTCTGAACTCAGGAAAGAATCACAGAGTCATAGGAGTGTGTAAGGGTAAACACTTATTAGTAGAGTAATTGAGTTGCGTCTAAACCCTAGTTTTTGCATGAGTAGGAAATTACTTGCTAAGCCAGATTTCCCAGATGCATTGATAAATAATCATATTTCTTTTATATGTTCTAACAGGCACCACGAGTCAGTGAACCGGGTGAATCGTCACATCAGGAACCTGTTCCTAACGCTGTCATGGTGATGCTGATGTGTCACAGGTGCCACCAGTTCCAGCAGTCCCAGAAGCCACTGACATAGCGTCCCAGATTGACAAGGCGGTCATTGTATCCTTAATGGAGTTGCAGAGGGGACTGGCTGCAGGGTTTCCAGCTCCAATGCAAATACCAGCCCTTGCACCAGCTCCTGCACCAGCACCCGTGGAGATGACCATGGAGCGCTATTTGAGGAACTTTAAAGAGCTCCAACCATCAAACTACAGTTGAGATGAAACTCTGATGGACACAGACGACTGAATAGCAAACACTAGAGATTTGTTGAACGTTATGGAGTGTCCGGAGAACAAGAAGGTTCCTCTGACAGTTTTCCTCCTCCGAGGTGAGACAAAGCACTGGTGGGACAAGTACCGGGCAGATGACCCTGCAGGTAAGTTGTCACGAAAATTTCCTCTTATTTTAGGAAGTGATACGATCATTATAAATGATATGATCATGCTCTTTGGTCAGGTCGTACAACAGATATGTTTACGTAGGGCGAGTTTTCTAGAGCCCTTACAAATTGGTTCGTGCCTCCTTCCGCACGACGAGGTCTCCAGGAGAAATATCTTAGACACTACCGGGGGACAAGACTGTTACTGAGTATGAGCGAGAGCATACCCATCTGGCTCATTATGCGGGCGTGATGCAGGGAGATTAGGTTGAGAAGTGCAGCCGCTTTGTGGATGACTTGCGTGACTCGTTGAGGCAGCTGTTGATGACCATGGTCAACGCTGACTACAGGAGCTTAGTGGATACGGCTCGCAGGTTGGAGGCTGATCAGCAGAAGGTGCAAAAGCGAAACAGTTTTCGCACGAATCGGTCTCAGGATTCGCATCAGCCGCAGCAGAGCAGTAATGACCAGGGTAAGAACTTGAATATAAGAAACAGAAGCTTGGTGCTAAGAAGAGTGGTCAGTCTGGAGACAGGAGCAAGGACTACCCCCTTGTCCTAGGTGTCAGCGTCGTCATCCAGGAGAGTGCAGGCCAACGCAGGCGTGTGTTACAAGTGCCGACAACCTGGACACATAGCTCGCTACTGTCAGGAAGTTGGTGCGAATCAGGTAAACTGAAACCTAGTTGTATGCACTGTTTTTATTTTTATTACTGTAGATAACAAATGTAATTCGTTTCTGCAGTCAAAGTTCGAGGTTGGTGGCTCAAGCAGAGTAGACAAGGGCAAAGCGTTGATGATTACTGACGGGAGGCCACCACAAGGTCGAGATTTAGTGCAGCCCAGAGCGTATGAGTTTGGCCAGCAGGAGGCAAAGGATCAGGAGGATGTAGTGACGGATAAGTGTTTAGTTTACTAATAAATTTTATTTAATCCTTCGTAGTGACACTCTCATCATCTTTTGTAAATCATTCATGTAGGCATCCTTATGATACATAATTTACCCTCCAAAATTCTGTTTGATACGGGCGCCTTGCACTCGTTCATCGCAGAATCTCTAGTGCGTAAACTGGATTTAGAAGCCTTTCCAGACACAGTACCGCTGGAAGTCATGATGCCGAATGGATCTCTTCTGCAGACCAGAGATGAGTGCATGGTACCGGTACAGTTTGGTGATACCGAGATTATTATAGAAGCCTTGCAGCTTCCTATTGCAGGTTTTGAACTGATCTTTGGAATGGACTGGCTTTCGGCAATCAACGCCAGGATTGACTGTAGGGAGAAGCAGATACAGTTTGAGGGCCCCAACCAGACTGCGTTTACCTTTCAGGGCTTGAAGGGAGTAGTGAAGATAATCATCTCCTCAGTCCAAGCTAAAAGGTGCATCAGGAAGGGTTGTGAAACCTTCTTAGTACTGATTAATGCGGAGGCTAAGCATGACTTGTCAGAGGTACCAGTGGTGCAGGAATTTCCCGATGTCTTCCCGGAAGAGCTCCCTGGTGCCCCTCCAGATAGAGAGATTGAGTTTCCTATAAACCTACAGCCTGGGGCTACCCCGATAGCCAAATCCCCCTACCGGATGGCTCCAAGAGAACTGGCACAGTTGAAAAGTCAGTTGTAGGAGTTGCTTGATTTGGGCTTTATATGTCTCAGTACTTCACCTTGAAGTGCTCCAGTACTATTTGTGAAGAAGGATGGTAGTCTGAGACTGTGCATATACTACCGTGAATTGAACAAACTGACAGTAAAGAATAAGTATCTGATTCTCAGGATTGATGATTTGTTCGACCAGTTGGTTGGATCGTGCACCTTCTCCAAGTTAGATCTGAGGTCGGGCTACCATTAGTTAAGAATTCAGGACGTGGATATTCAGAAGACGGCCTTTAGTACCAGATATGGGCAATTCGAATTTGTGGTCATGCCGTTTGGGCTGACCACTGCCCCTTCAGTATTTATGGACCTGATGAACAAGGAATTTCGGGTGTACTTGGACCATTTTGTTATCGTCTTTATAGATGATATTTTGTTGTTCTCAAAGAGTGCAGAAGATCATGCCGCTCATCTCAGAATTGTATTGAGTACTCTCAGAAAGAACCAGTTGTACGTCAAGTTTTCAAAGTGTGAGTTCTGGCTTTCAGAGATTGCATATTTAGGTCATGTCATCAGTCAAAAAGGGGTTAGTGTTGATCCGAAGAAGATAGAAGCCATTAAGGATTGGCCGAGGCTGAGGACAGTCTCAGAGGTTCGCAGCTTTTTGGGTTAGCTGGTTACTACAGGAGATTCATCAAAGACTTCTCAAAGATAGTCTTACCACTGACTTCCCTCACCAGGAAGGATAAGGGCTTTGATTGGACAGTTGAGTGCGAGTTGGCATTTGAGGACTTGAAGGGCAGGTTGATGACCGCACCGATCTTGAGTTTACCATCAGGGCCCGATGGATTTCAGATTTATAGCGACGCGTAAGGTCAGGGTTTGGGCTGCGTCCTCATGCAGCATGGAAAGGTCATAGCCTACGACTTGAGACAACTAAAGGTGCATGAAAGGAACTATCTCGCGCATGACTTGGAGTTTGCAGCGGTCATCCATGCTCTGAAGATTTGGAGGCACTATCTCTATGGAGTGCGTTGCGAGGTCTTCACTAATCATAAAAGTCTCAAGTATATCTTTGATCAACGGGAGCTAAATTTGAGGTAGCGCAGATGGTTGGAGTTCCTATCGGACTACGACGTAGACATTCAGTACGACCCAGGAAAGGCGAACGTTGTAGTTGATGCCCTTAACTGTAGAGGTTCGTGTTTTTCCCTTCTCACTTAGCAGAAGAAGTTGGTGCGGGAACTGGAGAGACTGAACATCATCATTGTGCCACGCTTTAGTTTTGGTTCTGCAAGGCTGAGTTGGATGGAGATTACATGTGACATCAAGGATAAAATCAGAACAGCTCTACCCTTGGATCCAAGGATGACAGAGATTTGGATCTCGGCGCAGACAGGTCAGAAGGAGAGATTCACTATTCAAGATGATTTATTATTGCATGATGGCAGGGTGTGTATCCCCGATGTTAGCCACCTTCGCGAGGACATTCTGCTCGAGGCAAATAACTCCAGATATCTTATACATCCGGGCAGCACGAAGATGTATGCGGATCTCAAGAAGGTAGTCTGGTGGCTAGGATTAAAATATGATGTTGCTGAATATGTAGGGAAGTGTGAGACGTGCAAGTTGGTTAAGGCCGAGTGTCAAAGGCATGGAGGCAAGTTGCAGCCACTTCCCATTCCTGAGTAGACTTTTGAGGATATATTCATGGATTTCATCCATGGTGTTCCGAGATCGCAGAGTGGATTGACTCTCTAAGGTTGCACATTTCATTCCTCTTAAGAAGATAGATCAAGGCCCGAAACTGGCACAGCTTTACATAGACGAGATAGTTTGACTTCACGGTGTTCCCAAGGGCCAAGACTATTGTTTCAGACCGAGATGACAGATTTACCTTCAAGGAGTAGAGATACGTTCAGGAGCGGTTGGGCACCAAGTTATATTTCAGCACCGCTTTCTATCCCCACACAGATGGACAGACTGAGCGCACAAATAAGACTTTGGAAGATTTGTTACGGATGTGCATACTGGACTTTGGAGGGAAGTGGCAGAAGTATGTCACACTTGTGGAATTCTCCTACAATAACAGTTTTCAGACAAGTATTGGGATGACACCTTTCGAGATTCTTTATGGTAGGCGTTGTCAGACACTGTTGTGTTGGGCTGAAAGTGAAGAAAAGTCTACCATCAGGAAATCATGGATTGATAAGACCACTGACAGAATCAAGCTTATTCAAGAGCGTTTGAAGACAACTCAGGATCGTCAGGCCAAGTATCATGATCAGAAGCGCAGGTCAGTAGAATTCAGTGTTGGAGATTACGTTTATTTGAAGGTCAGACAAGTCAGAGGAGTCTCTAGAATAAAGCGGATGAAGAAACTGAGTCTCAGATTCGTTGGTCCTTTTGAGGTACTGGAACGAGTTGGTGAGGTTGTATATAGGTTGGTCTTACCTGAGGAAATGAGTTGTGTACATGATATATTCCACGTCTCCTATCTGAGGAGAGCAGTCAGAGATTCCAGTCAGATCATCAGTACCGAGGAAGCACCAATCGAGACAGATCTTAGCATTGGGATTAGACCAGTCAGAATCGTGGATTCAAGTATACAGAAGCTCAGGAATAGAGAGATTCGCATGGTCAAAGTCCTTTGGATAAACTGTGGCCGTCCAGAGTATACTTGGGAGCGAGAAGATGAGCTTAGGAGCAGTGCAGATTATGCATTCCTCTTTGATTCAGATATAGTTACAATTTTTGAGGACGAAAATTTTATTATGAGGGAAGATTTGTAACATCCGTATCTTTGACGCAAAAATTTAATTAAATTGCAGGGTCAAATCGCGAATGATTTTGATCGAGGCAGCGCGTCGTCGAGATACAATGTTAGTATGCTTTAAAATCGCGTTCGTTAATTAGTGATTTATGTCAGTCGTAAAGATTGTGTGACGCATTTTATTTTAATAGAGAAGCGCGACATATTTTTATTGTCATAAGGAGTTAATGTGGATTGGTACTTTAGGAGTGGGGTGCCTATAGCAATTCTCACCTCTTTGGGTGGGAAAAGGGGGCGGATTTCCCCAGCGGTTATCAAAACCGCACCCTGCCGAGTAATAAAAGCTCGCAAATCCCCCGTATCCTAAATCATGTAACCCTACTTCACGGGAAACTGCCGCTCCCCCTCCCGACATCGGCATTCCGCAAACGTGCGCTCCGCCTCCCGCGCCCTAGCCGACGCCTTCCCCCGCTCCGACTCTCAGCGCCGACTCTCCCTCTTTCCTCTGCAGGCGCCGACAAGTTCTCTCCTCCCTTCCTGTGTCGTAGGAGAGCCGGTTTTATCCTGAACTATCTTCTCATTCCTTCTTGCCCTAATTAGGGATTAGAGTACTAGATCCACCGCAAATTTGGAGTCGATCGCATTATTGAGTTTCAATCACTCTCACGTAGAGGACTACACCATTTTGGTCCTTCATATTTTTTACCCTAGCCGTTTTGAGTTTCCTTTACCGATAACCCTAAAGGGAAAAATGTGTAATTTAGAGTTGTCATGGATTGTAGATTTTTGGTGGCCTCGGGGCAAGGTTCTGGAAGTCCTCAGTAGTCAGATTTTCTTCGAAAAAGCAATGTCGCCGCGCCGAGTGTACAAGCGCCGCAACACCACTGTAAGGAAGTCTAATTCCTGTTAGTTACACGTATCAAGAAAATTATTTTATATACGCATGCGTAAGTTTCGTACAAGCATCATAACCATGCATAGAAAGGTGTGGCGGTAGGAAAACGGTCACGGAAATAGTGGAGGATAACACTCTTTCCCATGCCCGAATAGTCAGATATACTAACGTTAGGTACGAAACCTTTACATGTGTACGTAAATTTGGAAATTTGTCTAATTAAGGGTGTGAACGTCCATTCTACCCGACCACAAGAAAAATCAAGGGTCGCTCAGTAGTACACCAAAAGATATCATGAGCAGATTAGTGTCAGACCTAAAAGGGTCTGTAAGCACACATAAGTTTTCTCGTGCTAGGTAGAGGCACACTACATTTCTCATAAGGCATATGGTATCCCATGAGCAGAAGAATCTTGGGAGTTGACTCCCCTTTGAGACAGTAGATTCGAGACCGTGTCTGCGTGACACTAGAACAATTAAGTTCGTAAGATGGTCTCGGGTCGTCAGTTTTCAGTTGTGTGTTAGGAGTTACTCTGCCTAGAGCCTTTCTAGTAGAAGTGCAGATTAGAAACCACCGAGAACTCAAGTATAGACCTGACGTGAGACAGTACACTAGGTAGTGAACGTCGGGACTTGGGTAACTAAATGAAAGTTCATGAACCTAGAACGAGCATGTGTGTTGACCAGGAAACTTTGCAAAGGCATGCATAACATCTAGCATAAAGGTTTTTAATGAACAGAACTATTTTCTAAAGGCATGTATTCATCATTTAAGAAAATATTTTAGTGTCACTCGGAGTCGTTATTTTTTCTTACTCTGACCCCTTGTGGACAATGTTTTTATAGGTAACCCGGGTGGGAAACTACGTCTAGGATGAGCGTCCTGGTGGTGTTAGTTTGTAGTTGGTTTCCTATTCAGTTTTCTTTTCTTTCAGTATACACTTGTAGTCTTGGATATTGTATCTTGTTAATGTTTGAATATCATGTATCAGACTTATTATGTTACTTCAGATTTTCTGTACTTTCATCTCGTTTCATGTTTAGTGGCTCTATGATTCCAGCTTATAAAAGTATGTGGTTACGATTAAATTCTCAGTATTTTTCTTTATACCTGTTGTGTACTAGTTTTAATACTGTTTTTTAGTTCTCTTTATATCGCTGACCCGGCCGGACGGTTGATTACTGTAAAACTAGGAAGGGGTGTTACAGGTTGCAGGTCTGTCGTCTCTCCTATTGATTAGAAGACCAAGCTCGGTGCGGAGGCAGGAGAGCCAATTGCTGGAGAAGGAACCAAAGGTTGGTAGGCCGGCTAATTTATCTGCGTCACACTCGTCCCGACATATCTTTCGCTGTGAGTGTGGTAGCATGTTATATGCATGATCCTAGGGAAGGTCACTTGGATGTTGTATATCAGATTCTTCGATACCTGAAGAGCACACCCGGGAAGGGACTGATCTTCCAAAAGAATGGACATCTAAACATCGAGGGCTATTGCAAAGCTGACTGGGCTAGTTGTGCAACTGACAGAAGGTCAACATCAAAATATTGCATATTTGTAGGAGGCAACATTGTCTCTTGGAATAACAAGAAGCAGACTGTAGTTGTGAGATCTATAGCAGAGGCAGAGTACAGAGTTATGGCCTTAAGCGTAGGGGAGATGTTATGGTTCAAAGCTTTGCTGGTTGAACTCAAGATAGATCAAGCAGGTTAGATGAAACTGTAATGTGATAGCAAGTCGGCTATTAGCATTGCAAATAATCTTGTCCAACATGATAGAACCAAGCATATAGAGATCGATAGATTCTTTATCAAAGAAAAGCTGGATGGTGGTACATTAAAGCTGGGATATGTTGCTACAAAAGAACAAGTGGTTGATTGTCTAACTAAAAGACTTAGCTCACTGGACTTATGTAGATTAAGTGACAAGATGGACTTAGTGGATATCTTTCGCCCACCTTGAGGGGGAGTGTTGGTATTTGGTGTGCAAATAGCGCAAATTAGTGTGTTGATAACGGGTCTTCTCCTTTCGTATTTAGTCTCGCAGCTCTTGCACGATGTTGTAGTTCTTGTATGTGTATATATAGAGGCAAGATGTAAAGGTTTTGATCTAAGAAATAATATTCCTTATTTTTCACAAAAATATAAATTCTGAAATTAAACTTCTACTATATCTATTTTCATAATTTTATTATGGGATAAACATAAAAGACTTATTACATCAGAATATCAAAAGCTTCATTTTAATGACTCCAGAATTAACTTCTTCTGAATAATAAAAGCCTTAATAAATAGGCAAATTAATTAAGAATGCCAAAACCCGTAAGTTAAATAGTCCAGCCTCCTTCCTTCGCAGGCAGACTAGGAAAATACGAAATGGAGAAAATCCTTTTCTCTGTTTCGTCTTCCTTGCGAGCTACCTTGTCGATCCGCATCCCGTCGGCTGACGCCTCCTCTCCCAATTCCGACGCAGCCCCTGGAGGCCTTTCTGGGAGTCAGCAACCACTGCCCTGTCAGTCTACGGCAAATTCATCGAGACCTAGTCTGGCGCATTCTGTCCCCGTCGTCCACAGACACCGCCAGTAATTTCAGCCACTCCAAGCTTCCTATTTGCGACGTACAAGAGCTCCAGGCCCTGCCCCGCTCTATCCAACCTATGTTGAATCATCTCTGATCACATTACTCTGTAGAACCACTACTTGCGACCTCAATTCTTGCTATTCTTGTATCATATATTCCAGACGCCCCCTCTTCAAACCAGAGCCAATTTGATCCAAAATTTCAAATACCAGCCTCTATTCTTGTTGTTCCCGAGAGGTTAAGGTATAATATCTCCATTTGCTCTACATTCGCTATTGTGGTTTATGCTATATTTTACTTGGTCTTAATTTTCAAAGCTTGCCTTAATTATCAATTTCTTGTTTGTTGTTAATTTAAAATTTTGTGTCTCGCATTTCTCATTTCTCTAAGGCCTCGTTCGGCACACTGGATTTGGAATTATAGAATTAGAATTGGGGGACTTGAAATTAATTTGGATGTTCGGCACCTTGGAATCGACTTTGAATTGAAATTCCTTCAATTCCAAAGGTTTTAAAATAAGTATATCCCCAATTCTTTGGTTCCACGCCAGATATTTCAGGTTTTTGGAGACTTGAACGACCCCGGCGCCTCTCGCGAGTAAAAATTCAAGCCCAATCGCAAGCAGAACTTCCAGCCGTCTCTCACGTTCGTCGACATGCCGCCGCCGATAACAACCGCCTCTCCCCCTCCTATTTCTCCCTCGTCGTTTTCTTCCCCTTCTTCATTGTCTTTTGTTCTCCCAAAATCAACTGGTTCTTCCTCTTCTTTGCTTAGATCCGCCCTTCTTCTTCCTACTCTCATTCAGATGTTTCTTCTTACGATTGATTTCTATTTTATACTAATGTTGACCATTTTTGCTTTGTACAAATTAGGAAATATAAAATATTCTGTTTTATGTTTGTTTCATACTCCCCCGACGATTGATGTTTAATATATGTTATCCAAATCATCTGTCACCATCTACTCCCCAGCGGATTGATGTTTGTTTAATACATGTTATTCTGTTTATGATTATAATCAATTTACTTAGTGGATTTGTAACGAGATTAGGAAATATATTCAGCATTGAACTATTAATACAGGTTTAGGAAAAGTGATGAGATAATAATAGAATATGACATGTTTTGTTTCTTTTACTTAGCCTGGGTTTCTTGCACCTTATTGTTCAAGACGTTATCACCTAAAGAAGGGGTCAACTCGGGGTAATAATCCCGCTACTTCTAAAGAGTTGTTCAATTGACATCATGCTTGGGAAAAATGAAATAAAACGGGCCTACGGGCCTTTGCTTACTAAAGATACTATGGGCAACTCTGAGGCAACCATCATTTTTTGACAACAAAGTACAAGTATTGATTCAATTTGCATGCAACATAAAATATTCATTTGAAGTGGTGGTACCAAGTCTTACTTACAAGGTGCAAATTATAAATGTGTGCTGCACTTTACATAACTTTCTGATGTAGGGTAGGCTAAGGGTGCACAAATCAAAGACCACTAGGGATGAAAATGAAGACTAGACACGATAACCCTAGTATATATGCAATGATACCGTCGATGATGGCGACGATTAATACGAGCAAGAATAATCAACAACCCACAACAATATTTGAAAACAAAAATAAGCATTTAGCAAGTAAATAGTTAACGACTTTCCTCCGCTCGAAGGGTCAAGGCAAAACGTGCGGCGAATGAATCCCACCTGCAAGACACAAGGGATTCGAGGCGATCTTTCCACGGGCAATATATCCAAGCAAAATAAAATATCCAATACAATAAATAAGTGATGAAAATAATCGTCCAATACGGAGGCGTTTTGACGGCGATCTAATGTGGAACCGGAGGCGGGTGACTATGTAGGTGGCTGGAATTCGATGGTGGAAGGCGGAAACGGGCCGAAAATGAGTAGATCCGGCTATATAGGGGTGGATTCGGACAAGGGAGGATGGATCCAGTGATTTGGGAGCGGATCCGGGCTATTGGATGAGGGGAGGGTAAGGGAAAGTGGCGGATCTGGTAAGGGGAGTGATTGGGGGTGGTTCCACGGAGAGGAAGGATGGTGGTGGCACACGGTGGTTGTAGACAGCCGGCCGGCTGTTGCAGGGTGGGTATTAAAGGGCGGCGGCGATTGTAGAGGACTGGGAAGGGGATGGCGGTGGCTATAGGGGGCAGTGGAGTGGCCGGCGGCTGCTGGGAAGGGGGAAACGGCTGGTTGTAATCAGCTGGTGGCAGCAGGGAGATAGGAAGGGCGGCGGCTTCTTTGGGGGGTTGTGGAGGTGGTGTTAGTGGGCTGTGGAGGTGGGAAAAGGGGCTTAGGTTTTAGAAATACCTTGGGGAGGAAGATACACTCCTATAAGTCGTCACTTAGGGTCTGACAGAGTTGGCATCGTGGGAGGATCGTAGGATTCCGGGATTGAAACCTCCAAAATCTGTAATGACCTAAAAACAATCACCTAACAGTCTATTTATAATAATAAGACAAATAGGACATCCCACCATCGACGACTATGATTGGCTTGAGGTGGGGCTACCCAAATACATATAAATAAAGACAAATAATAAAGTCATATATGAAATCGATTTGTTACGTGGATCCGGACGAATCTACGGAGTCGGATCAGCAATCTGATTAAGTCCACTTGCATGAGTACACGAACATGGGTCCCACCTTGCAGCGAATCCCTCCTGGTGCATGATCTGTTGGATCCCCGTCACTTTTTAGTTAAGAGGAGATTAGAGAGTAATACCCAATTACTTGATGAGGTGGATGCAGAGTTATTGTCAGAGGAGCATGGGAAAGAGCTATATGACTATGATGAAGACGTTCGTCCAATTCAAGCAACAAACGAATTGATCAATTTTAGAGATAATGTAGTGATAAAAATGTTTAAAGATTAACAGGCTTGTAGAGTACTTATATTGACAATTTTTTGTACTTCTACAACTTTCTTTTGGGATATTTTGTAGACATTTCATCTTCTACTACTTACTATGATATATTTCTGACTTTAATGTTATGTTTACATGTAATTCATGACTCGTGTCTTATTGTTAGTCCTTATATATTGTATTCTCTAGTTTAATGATTTTGCACTATAATTTCTTAATAATTGTAGCATGGAAAAGTCAAACGAAACATCAACGAACAAGAGTGAACAGTCCTACATACATTGGACTAAACAAATGGATACTGCTTTGTCAGATGTCTTGGTAGAACAGTATGACAAGGGTCATAAGATGCCCAATGGATGGAAGTATACCGCCTTCACAGCTGTCATACCAGCCTTGAAAAATATTTGTAACGTGAATGTCAGCACAAAAAGATCACAGCACGACTGAAGCCATAGAACATATACTATCACGACGTAAGCGCGATGTTAAATACAAGTGGTTTTGGATGGGATTGGGTTCGAAATATAGTCAAGATTTATAGCGAAGAGGTGTGGGCAAACTATATAAAGGTAAATTTGCTTACATGTAATTTAAGTAGCAATCAAGTTTTGTTAGTGATGCAGTGGCAGGTCGATTCAAAACGGGATTTTCAAATGCAACCTAATTGCAATGCAGCGTAATGAAAGTGCACAGTGGTCCGCTCCAAAATTGCAGCAAATAATAATTTATTGTATAATTATGAGCTGAGGTTCGCCAAACACAATTAATTGATTAAAAGGCGAACAAAACATTAATTTTGCAAACAATTGAGGCGCAGACAATTTTAAGCGAGCGCGGAATAAACTCCACAAGTCACACGAGCGGCAGTATTAATAACAAACAAGAATAACATCCACTGCAGATATAGTGTCAAATTAAACAACAATAAAAGCAAAAACAGTTACCACAATTCACATATGCAGGCGGCGGCAATAGCGGGTGTAGAGCGTATCCAAGGTTGCGGCAACTGGAGGAATACACCAAGAGTGGAGTCGGGACGGCTGGTGGCTCGAGGGAATTGGTTGTGTTGTTGTAGGAGTGGGAATGGCTGAAAACAGACTTTAGGACAAGGCTAAGGGGGAGATGGAGGCTGCCAGGGAGGTTTAGGGCTTTGCTGGAGGAGAAAATGAAGGATGTGGAGGAGGGTTGGAGTTTCAGGCGGTGGAGGAGGAGGGAGTAGTTTCTGGCGGAGTAGGCTTGGGAATGGAAGGAGGCTGTCGGGTAGTTGGTTCTGGATGGAAGGGGCTCAGGCGGAGTAGGCTCAGGCGGAGAGGGCCTCCGGCGGGGAAGGTTGGTGTGGGAAAAGGGAGGTTTATTGTCCGACAGTGGGGTGGGGAAAGGAGGAGCGGTGGAGGCGGGAATGGGTGGTCCGGCGGTGGAGGGTGGTTGCACGGGGAGGAGGAAGGAAGCACAAGATTTCTGCGGGTAGTAGCAGGCGGAAGCGGAAAGGCCGGCTAGGGCTCGACGTGGGAAGTACTGGAGAGGAAGAGGGAGGCGGAGGAGGCGGAGGAGGCGGCGAAGGGGCTTACCGGCGTCGCACCAGAGGAGAGGAAGACGGCTGGCGTCGCACAAGCAATGACCGACGGTTTCGGAAACTACTCCAAAACTCATGATGCCCCCACCGAACAGCAACCTGCATATATATATATATATATATATATATATATATATATATATATATATATATATATAACCCTAAATAATAACCTGTTGAATAAGAAATAACCACGATCGAATGGATCACAATGTTTTAAGCCAATCGGGCTACAAATACAACATAAAATATAAAAGTAATATATGGATTCGGCTCGGATCAGTCATCCGGACGCAACCACGGGCTCTGATCGTCCACCCGGGTAACGGATCACCGCCTCCTGCGAGAATGCGCGCATGTCAGTCGTGGTGCGCCGTCAACTCCCCCCGGCTTAAAAGCACTCAACTCCGGTGAGTGCGGGTGGTCACCCTCGCTGTATAGCCGCGGAGCGAGTCTCTCGAACTCCGCTGAAGATATCCATGTAGCCTCGTCCAGGGGCCGGACTCTCCAACGGACAAGATAGCGTAGGGTATCTCGTCCGCCCGCGGCGTAGAAGTCGTGACCGAAGATCTGAAGCACGTCTTCTGTAGAAGCAGGTGGTACCAATGTACCTCCGTCTGGCAATGATGTCAGTGGAACCGTCGGTGGTGCATCTCAATTTGTATGTCGCGACGCCATTGGTGGCAACAAAGGACTGGTGGAGGTAATAGGAGGAGAAGGCTCAGGTGGTGGGGCTATGACAGATGAGGGCTCAGGTAGAGGTGTGTTGAGTGTGTTCACGTACACATGCTCTTCGTAGTAAGGAGTCAAATACTCTATGTTGAATACTAGGCTGATGCCCATACCAAGAGGGATGTTTATCTCATATGCGTTCGTACCAATTCGCCGCATGACTGTATAGGGATCTATTCTGCGTGCGCTTAATTTTTTTGTTGGTCCCTATGGGACCCTCTCAGATCGAATGCGAATTAATACATGTTCTCCTGCCTCAGATTTGTTCCCGCCTGTGCTGACCAGCTTGACCTTTATAATAATTATTACTAGCTGCAATATAATTACGGACCGACTCATGAAGTGCATGCACATGCTGTATGAATGTCTCTACTGACTCCTGGGAATGATGTGAGTCATACGATGGACTCAAGTCATGCAACATAGAATAGTCGAGCATTATATGTGAATGATCATGCATATGATGCAACAGACACAAATGACTGGCGACTGACACGACAAACTGACAAGATGCATACGTAAAGTAGCAATGAAAGTCGCAAAAGATGGGTGGTTTATCTGGAGGTTTCTTGGGCGGGGTGTAGAAGAACTCACTCAGTGTACGGGGACCACCCAACTGACCAACGAAGATATTGACAGTGAGTCGCGGAATCCGGAAATGCCAATTATTTCCTAAATGATACAAATTTTCGGGATGTCTGGCATGTTATCGCTGTAAATATTTGGCGTGAATAACGTCATCACCCGAAGTAACGTTGTAGATTGTGACAAAATAGTGCAACACACGAATATGAAGGGTACCTCTCAAATGACAAAGCTTGTCAGGTGGCTCACCAGGGGGGTGTATACCAATAATCATCACGTGTGAGATCACTAGCACGGATACCTGACCCATCACTAAGATGCAGGCAGGGAAGCTCGTCAAATGAGCTTCTCGGTGACTTAAGCCCGTGGAGGTCATTAATGATAGGATAGTCCACCAAGAGGAAGACAACAATAACATTAGTGTATGTGGGAGCAAGTAGGTCACCTACAACAAAGTCAATGTTATCCTCATGAACCTCTAGCTGAGTATCGTTGAAAGAGATAGTGTTCTCATATGTGAGTGAGGCAGTCACTCTGAAGTCGTCACTATGCTCTCGGCTCTCGGTGGTGATGTGACTGGAGATAGTGACAGGGGCAGAGTAGGAAGAACCTTTACCCAAATGGAGGTCACTCAGTATAATGTCGAGAACTGAATCCCTAACCAAAGGATACTCTAAGTTTAAGTGATGCAAAGGGTGGATATATCATCACTGTGTCACTGGACCGCTCGTCCTCACACTCATGACTATGCTCACTAACCATACTAGTATCACTCTCCGTCTGTATCATACAATCAGGATCGAAGTTGACTCCAAGATCAAGTGAGATCTGAGTCTCGTTTGGACATGATGAATCAACATCAGGTGTCGGGTCTCTCATATCAGTGGGAGCACTACTAGACACATCGGGAGCTTGACTCAAATCCCAAGGCTTTCTTCCTAATGTAGATCTTATGTGGTCAAATTGAGCATCTAAGAGATCAAAGCGGTCAAGAACTAATCGCTGAAATTCGGCCTCAGGTAACTCTATTTGCGGAACACTAGGAGGTCTTGACATGTGTCATGATCCTGGCGATGGTGATCTCTATAAGGCTCCTGAGGGTCATCTAAATGGTAGTTCCTAACATAATCGGGTCGTGAGTTTGCGTGAGAGCTATGAACGTGCTGAGGTCGCACACAACCAAACTCAGATTCCTCAACTAGAGGAGATGTGTAACGACGACGATCTGAACGATACTCGACTCTATTATCATAGAGTCGCGGAGAAGTGTAATGATGATAACGTGAGGAAGTCTCGTAGTGGTGATCGCCTCTAGTATAACGGAGTTGCGTCGAAGGGTCGACACGATCTCTCAGAGTGGTGTGCGAGGAGCGATAATTATCATCGTGATAACATGAGGGTTTCACTAAAGGGGCTCTGTGAGGTCGGACACTGGTAGACTCCAGATCCCCAAATAGAGGAGACGAACGACGAAGAAAACAAGACATAAATGAACTTAAAGACTTCCACCACTACACATAAACGTGGCTCAAACCATGTCCTCTGATACCAATTTGATGCAGTGGCAGGTCGACTCGAAACGGGATTTCCAAATGCAACCTAATTGCAATGCAGTGTAATGAAAGTGCACAGTGGTCCGCTCCAAAATTGTAGCAAATAATAATTTATTGTATAATTATTAGCAGAGGTTCGCCAAGCACAATTAATTGATTAAAAGGCAAACAAAACATTAATTTTGCAAACAATTGAGGCGCAGACAATTTAAAGCAAGCGCAGAATAAACTCCGTAAATCACAGAAGCGGCAGTATTAATAACAAACAAGAATAACATCCACTGCAGATAGTGTCAAATTAAACAACAATAAAAGCAAAGACAGTTACCACAATTCACATATGCAGGCGGCGGCAATAGCGAGTGTAGAGGGCATCCAAGGTTGCGGCAACTGGAGGAATACACTGGGAGTGGAGTCGGGACGGCTGGCGGCTCGAGGGAATTGGTTGTGGTAGTTGTAGGAGTGGGAATGGCTGAATGGGGACTTTAGGACAAGGCTAAGAGGGAGATGGAGGCTGCCAGGGAGGTTTAGGGCTTTGCTGGAGGAGAAAATGAAGGATGTGGAGGAGGGCTGGAGTTTCAGGCGGTGGGGGAGGAGGGAGTAGTTTCTGGCGGAGTAGGCTTGGGAATGGAAGGAGGCTGTCGGGTAGTTGGTTCTGGATGGAAGGGGCTCGGGCGGAGAGGGCTTCCGGCAGGGAAGGTTGGTATGGGAAAAGAGAGGTTTATTGTCCAGCAGTGGAGTGGGGGAAAGGAGGAGCGGAGGAGGTGGGAATAGGTGGTCCGGCGGTGGAGGGTGGTTGCATGGGGAGGAGGAAGAAAGCACGAGATTTCTGCAGGTAGTAGCAGGCGGAAGCAGAAAGGCCGGCTAGGGCTCGGCAGGGGAAGTACTGGAGAGGAAGAGGGAGGCGGAGGTGTCGGCGAAGGGGCTTACCGGCGTCGCACCGGAGGAGAGGAAGACGGTTGGCGTCGCACCAGCAATGACCGACGGTTTCAGAAACTACTCCAAAACTCGTGATGCCCCCACCGAACCGCAACCTGCATATATATATATATATATATATAACCCTAAACAATAACCTGCTGAATAAGAAATAACCACGACAGGACGGATCACAATGTTTTAAGCCAATCGGGCTACAAATACAACATAAAATATAAAAGTAATATATGGATTCGGCTCGGATCGGTCATCCAGACGCAACCACGGGCTCTGATCGTCCATCCGGGTAACGGATCACCGCCTCCTGCTGGAATACGCGCATGTCGGTCGTGGTGCGCCGTCAGTTAGTGATCATTATTTTGTGCAAATTTGTAGGCGCGTCCGACCGTGAAACACTATAAAGGGAAAGTTATTATTAATTAGTCTGATTTGGGAGTCTTATGCAGCAATGATAAGGCCATTGGTAATCATGTTGCGATAGCGGACAAGAATGTTGTAACAACCCGAAAAAATTCTAATAAGATGTATAAAGGCGATTTTGTAAATCTCATGATCCCCCCCCCCCTTATACCTAAACGAGCCCCTCCTCTTTATTTCTCTCGTAAACGAACCCGGCGGTTAGGTCTCCTGATCCCGTCTCCTACAACAGTCGTGTATCTCGCTCCTGTGCCGATCCCGCGCCTCCCGCTTCCGCACCGGCGTCGTCGCCCCTTCCTGCTCCCGTTTTCACCTCCAGCCCGTAACGCCTCAACCTAGTTTAACAACCCATCAGCCGTCCGGCCGGGTCCAGCGACAAGAAATCAACTAAGAAACAACATTAAAACTAGTACATAGCAGACATAAATAAAAAAAACTGAAATGTAAGCTTACAGCGGAAGTTGCATAAGAATCTAAGGTTAAAAGTATACCTCATCCTGATGATTTCACAGAGCCACTAAAATTGAATAGGAAACAAATAACTGCATATCTGAAAGTTTTACAACTAGTCTGGTACAAGAAAATCTTAAACATTAATATTACATGTATCAATAACTAAACAGTATGATATTAGAAGTAAAACAACGACTGAAAGGAAACAAACTATAGGAGCAACTACATAATCACGCTCATCCTAGTGGCAGTTTCCCACCTGGGTCCCCTGTAAAAACATGCCCTAATCATGGGTCAGCCCAAATGGAGAGTAAGAAAAATTATTGCTCCTATTGACACTAAAATTGTTCTAGAAGAAAGTATGCATGCTTGAAAATACTTTTGTGCTATAAGAAAAATTGTATGTTAGTGTTCGATGCATGGTTTTCTAAAAATAAAACTAACAAAATAAATGGTTGTTCTAATAGCTCATATACTATGACGTATTCTCAAATTCCGAATACTTTGGATATTTAGGAGTTTCCAAAATTCAGTCTAAACTTGAGTTCTAATTTTCACGTGTGGTTGTTCTTTGACAGAGTTCCATACTGAGTAGCTCCTAACGCGTAATACTAGTCTAACGATCCGAGTCTTACTAAAGAACCCAAGTGTTCTAGCATCTCACGGACACGGACACGAATCTACTAATTTCTAAGCAGGATACATTCCCCAAATAATTTGTTTCATAGGGTATACTACAGACCATGAAAAAGATAGTGCGCCTCTATCAAACACGGGAGGAAATCTCCAGTAAGCCACTAAACATCTTCTAACCAGTGCTACTCGGCTTGCGAACATATGTGCGTAGTAAGGGCATTTCATCATAATGATTTACTCGACTAGAAAACATATTCTTGAAGTCAATATCTCATATTCGAAAATTTATAAGAGAATTTTGTATGTGATTCATATGGACTAACTGTTTGTGATGTTTACAATTTAATCATGAACATCATATACTAGTGAAGCGATAATAGTACTACAATTCTCTAACAATAGTAGCAGTTTTACACGACACTATTAATTTTACTGAATTTGTACGTTACTAAACAAACTATCTGATATGTCTAGCCAGAAAGAATAAGGATTTCTTACCGCGGGGTTGCGTCGTTCGTACACCCGACGTGACGGCATGATTTTTTTAGAAAAGTAATTTGAAACCCTAATTGACCTCCAATTGGCAAGGACGCTTATCTTCTCGAGCAACTTAAAACAAGGCACTTAACATACTCATAACTCTATCTGGAAACTAAGGAATATTGTTATAGAAAAACAGGAAGACGTTTACCACTTCCCCAATAGCGGAGGTTGCTATCTTTGATGTGAAAAGCGTCCTCGCCTGCGCTAGGTGTTGCAGCACATAATTCTAATAAAAATTTTATACAACTCCAAGGAGGTTTTAACCTTATCTTTGACTGAAATTGAGAAGAGATTTCGCCAAACCTGATCGAAAAAGGAAAGACAGGGGCTATCGGCCTTAAATTTTGATTGTTGAACCTTGCTGAATGTTTCAGAAGTTTCTGTAGGAAGAGAAACACCCAAAACCATGCCCCTCAACAGAAACCTCAGAACTAAGGCAAGGAGAAAAACATTCCACAACTAGATTTACCATAAGAGTAACCTTAGGGTTACCTGCTAGCAAGGATCCTCAATTTCTGACTCCGAGGAGGAAGAAGAAGGGTCAAAACAAAGATACGGATAAGAGGAGCACGTTGGAGAAAATTCCCGGCGGCAGCAGGGCGCCGAAGGTTGCGCTTGGAGGGTCGGAAATCGGCGGCACACGAAACCGTCTGGACTGGAGCCTGCATAGACGACGCCAGAGAAGAGAAAAACAGCGGCCAACTGTTGGATCTAGTGCTTTGGCTGGAAGAAATGTCGCTAGGAGGAGGGGGAAACAGTGACAGTTCTGCTATCGGGAGAAGTGTGCGACGGTTTAGCGTGAAATGAGGGGTTACGAGCTTTGATCTCACGCGACCCTCTGCGGTTTCGGTAACTACACGGGGAGAGTGAACCGGCATGACTAGATCGAAAGAATTGAGCAACTCCACTTAATTACCAAAGTGTCATTACTTCTCTAACACTTAGAATATTTTAAACGTTACACCATCGCGCTAAGAATTTATAATACGCCAATCACAACACAAAGACTATGGAATTAAATCCACTAATTGACACTCAGATTTCAATCTTACAGAATTCATACCTCGACCAGACTCTTGCCTCGATCAAGAACATTCGCGATCTGATCCTGAAATTTAATTTTATTTGCGTTATTTTATGGTTGTTACACAGCCGGCGGCTGCGCCCTTTGCTCCTCGCCCTCGGGCCGGCGGCAGCAGCAGAAGCCTCCCCTCCCTTTTGCTCCTTCGATCGGTGAAGGCAAAGCAAGGTATACCCTTCTCACTTTTCTCCATTTCATTTCTTGACAACATTTTTTCCTCGGGCAACCCTAATTCCTCCTTCCTCTCTGTTTCGGTCGGTGGATTTCAAGAAGAACTTCTAGGGTTTTGCTCGATTCCTCCGCTCCTCAAATATTGGGCTCGGATTTGATTTCCGTGGGTAAGATTCTCCCTCTTCTCCTCCTCTATTCAGATTTCCCTTTTTTTTGGAAATTTTTGTCTCCAATTTGCGTATAGCTCGTGATTCAAGGGTGTGCCCTATTTTAATTGACTAATCGCGTTGCATTTTTTTATTTTCGGCACCGCTCCTCGACTCTCTTGATGGAATTTCTCAAAATCCCTCGCCGAATTAGGGTTTTCGTAACCCAAGCTCCGTCAAATCTCCATCTTCGAATGGTAATCTTTTCTCCCCTCACAGTTGAGAGAGGTAAATTTTTAAACCCCTCTCTTGTTTGAGTCTTGCAATAAATAAATTATTGTGCTAGCGTTTGATTTTTCGTCATGTCAAATTATCAAACATTGTCTGTGATTGTTCATGAACAGGCCCAGTTAGGGTTTTTAAATCTTACTTGCGTCGCTCAGTCGCCTTCATCAGATTCAGCCTCATTTAAGGAAAGTAGAGATTTTTCTCTCTTGCAATCATTGGGTTTAATTTAATGTCTCTACTTTTATGATTACATGACTTCATTCGTGAATATGTTGTTCTGCCAAATGAATCTGATAAGACTTTGCAAGTAGAAGAGAGATCTAGGGGAGATTTAGAGAGGGAAAGGAGAGGAATTAGGGTTAGGGAGAGAGGGAGAGGAAATACCTTGAAAATAATAGTCCATCCCATCGAAAGGGAGCCCGGGTTTATTAATACCTGGGGCTCAAGGGGGTCGGCCGGCCCCCCCACTTGGGGACTGAACCGGGTCGGTTCAGTCCCTCCTTGGCGCCTTCATAGGTTGGGGGCTGAACCGGATGGTTCAGCCCGTTGTTTGGCCTCCGTTCTTTTGGTCGCCGAGTGTACGTTTGCCCTTGAAATTGTAGCGGATGCGGCGGCATAACATTCCCTCCCCCTTCAAGCGGCATCTTGTCCTCAAGTGGGAAATCCGGAAACGCCTCGCGAAACTCCAAGAAGTCAACCCAAGAATTATGTTCGGCGGTCATGTGCGCCCACTTGACGAGTAGCTCGAGCCGGTACTCGGCACCCCGCCGCTTCCATTTGGTCAACAGAATCGCCTCCGGCGAAGGCCGCAATTCGCCGCCGCTAGTAGCCTCTGGAAGAGTAGGGCTGATGGAAGTGGAGTTCCCGAGCTTCTTCTTCAGTAAGGATACATGGAACGTTGGATGGATGCGAGAACCCTCTGGGAGAGCAAGAGTATAAGCCACGGGCCCCACCCGGCGGAGGATGCGGAACGGGCCATAGTATTTCGGTGCCAGTTTCTGGTTGGTCCGCCGAGAGACCGATAGTTGCCGATATGGTTGGAGTTTAAGGAAGACCTCATCGCCGACTGCAAACTCCCGCTCGGTACGATGTTTGTCGGCCTGAATCTTCATGCGATCTTGGGCGATGCGTAAGTTCTCCCGGAGTAGCGATAAAATCCGGTCGCGATCCAGTAACATCCGGTCGACCGCGGGCAGAGCGGTGCTGGCTGGCTCATAAGAACTCAAATTAGGCGGGGGGCGGCCGTAGACCACCTCAAAAGGAGTGAGATTGTTGGCCGTATGGAAAGATGTATTGTAGCAGTACTCCGCCCAATGGAGCCACCGAGTCCAGGAGCGTGGCTCATCCATGACAAAACACCGCAAATAGGTTTCAACCCCACGGTTGAGGACCTCCGTTTGCCCGTCTGTCTGAGGGTGATGGGCCGTGCTCATGCGGAGGGAAGTCCCCTGAAGCCGAAACAGCTCCTGCCAGAAATTGCCCACAAAGACGGGGTCCCTTCTGATATGACAGCGCTTGGAATTCCGTGAAGTCTCACAATCTCCTTGGCAAAAACATCAGCAACTGTTGCTCCTGTGTACGGATGGCTCATAGCGATGAAGTGTCTGTATTTGGACAACTTGTCAACCACGACCAAGATGACGGATTTGCCCTGAGACTTGGGCAGGCCGTCAATGAAATCCATAGAGACAGTGTCCCAAATCTGACGGGGGATCTCCAACGGTGTCAGTAGCCCGGCGGGAGAGGTAGTCACGTACTTTTGTCGCTGGCAGATCTCGCATTCACGTATAAACCGCTGAACATCGCGTCGCAGCCCTTTCCAAAAAACATTCGCCGGACCCGTTGTAATGTTCGCAAGATGCCGGCGTGTCCGCCGGTGGGTGAGGCGTGAAACTCTTGCATCATGACCGTCCGCCAGGCCGACGTGGCAGGGAGGACTAGCCGGCCCTGATGGTAAAGTCTGTCTCCCTGCAAGTGGTAGCCGGCCTCAGTAGGCTCCCCCTGTCGCAGTGCTGCAATGATGGCTCGTAGATCCGGATCCTGCTGATCTTCTGCCTGTATCTCTTCCAGTGACTCAATCACTGGTCCTGAAATATGGGACAAGGAACTCTCTGGTAGGCGGGAGAGTGCATCAGCCACCACATTTTCCTTCCCCTGCTTATACACAATCTCATAATCGTATCCCAGCAACTTTGTCAGCCACTTCTGCTGCAACGGTGAGGCTAATCTCTGCTCCAGAAAATTTTTCAGGCTCTGGTGATCTGTACGGATCTGGAAGTGTCGTCCCAAGAGATAAGGCCGCCACAAGGCGACCGCATGCAGGATGACTAACATCTCCTTCTCGTACGTCGAAAGGCACAGTGTCCGGGGTGCCAACGCCTTGCTGAAGTAGGTCAAGGGTCGGCCCTCCTGTATCAACACAGCTCCAATACCGACCCCCGACGCATCGGCCTCCACTACAAACGTCTTGGAGAAATCTGGAAGCGCCAGAACCGGGGTAGTAGTCATAGCCTCCTTCAGAGACTGGAAGGCGACCTCTGCCTCTGAACTCCAGTGAAAAGCGTCTTTCTGCAACAGCTGAGTGAGGGGGCGGGCTATCTTGCCATAATCCTTCACGAACCGCCGATAGTACCCTGTCAGCCCGAGGAAACCCCTTAAAGCCCGGACCGTCGTGGGGGGTGGCCAATCTACCATGCTCGCGATCTTCTTTGGGTCAGCTTGTACCCCGTGTGCGGACACCAGGTGTCCCAAGTACTCAACCTCCGGCTGTCCAAATGAGCACTTGGACCGCTTGGCGTACAGCTTGTGATCTCGCAACATGGTGAGGACGGTGCGGACGTGCTCCAAGTGATCCTCCCAACTCCTGCTGTAGATAAGTATATCGTCAAAGAAAACTAGCACATACCTTCGAAGAAGAGGGCGGAATATTTCATTCATGACTGCCTGGAAGGTCGAGGGTGCGTTGGCCAACCCAAATGGCATTACCAAGAACTCATAGTGACCACCGTGGGTACGGAAGGCCGTCTTGTGGACGTCTTCCTCCTTCATGCGAATCTGATGGTAACCGGACCGGAGATCCAATTTGGTGAATAAGTGTGCTCCGTGTAGCTCATCCAGCAACTCCTCGATCATATGAATGGGAAATTTGTCCTTGATGGTGGAACTGTTAAGCCCTCGATAATCCACGCAAAATCTCCACGAACCGTCTTTCTTCTTCACCAGTATGATCGGGGAAGAGAAAGCATTAGTACTGGGACGTATAATACCGGAAGTCAGCATCTCGCGTACGCTGCGCTCTATCTCGATCTTCTGAATATGGGGGTAGCGGTAAGGCCGGATGTTGGTGGGGTCCGTCCCAATCTTCAACTGGATCTGATGGTCCCGGAAGCGGGACGGTGGAAGGGAGCGTGGCTCCTGGAAAACATCATCGTACTGTCCCAAAAGTGCTTGTATCTGCTCTGGCTCCGCGCTAGCCTCCGATCCCACGGGTGCCACCCCCAGAATCATGGCTATTGTCCCGCCTTGCTCCTCCAGTCTCTGCAAACCCCTGAGTGAGATCTCCTTGAGTGGAGATGTCCTGATGCCTTGCAAACAGTGGTCCTTGCCCTGCTGAGTAAACTCCAACGTCATCCTGTCCCAATCTGTGGTCACCCGCCGTAACTGTCGGAGTCACTGCACTCCCAAGACCATATCCGAGCCTCGAATGGGGAGAAGGTAGACGTCGGTGTGGCAGATGTACCCCGGCATCCGCAGCTCGGCCCCCTTCAGGACCCCTTCGCATCGCAACTTGCTCCCATCCGCAACCATGACCTGGAATGCGGCCTCCCGATCAATTGGAATCCCTGTCTTGAGAGCCACCTCGGGGTCAATGAAATTGTGGGTGCTCCCACTATCGACTAGTATAGTCACCCGCTCCTGGCCAATTGCCCCTGCGATCCGTAAAGTGAGGGGAGCTGTGCACCCTGCCATCGCCTGAAGAGATATTCCAAACTCCGTAAGATCCAGATCATCCTCAACTGAGTCACCAGTAGTGTCTTCTTCGTCATCCTCGTTCCGCAGCATGAAGACTTGGACCTTCTGACACCGATGCCCCGGAACGAATTTCTCATCACACTTGAAGCACAACCCCTTGTCCTTTCTGGCCTGCAGCTCCTGCCACGTCAACTTCGTCACAGTGGGACGGCCCCCGGCCGGTGGTTCCTTCCTGGTTACGTCTGTCACTGTGGGTGCCCGTCCTGTTGTCTGAGTCTTCTGCCGGTTGTACCGCTCCTCCTGTATCCTAGCTAGGCTGATGGCATGACTCAGACTGCGTGGCATGTACGCGTGGACCTCATCTCTCAAATGGTCCTTCAGTCCGGATACAAAACAACTCAGTATTGTCCTCTCTTCCCAATTGACCCGATTGGCCAACCGTTCGAATTCTGTCCGGTACTCTGTGACTGATCCTTTCTGCCGCAGCTTCTGTAACATAGCCTCCACATCTTCATACTCTAAAGGCCCGAAACGAGCCGAGAAGGACTCCACAAACTCCTCCCACGGTGCGTAATTGCGTCCCCTCAGAAACCACTTGGTCCACTGGAAGGCGTCCTCCACCAGATGGAAAGACGCCAACTGGACCCACTGTCCCTCCGGAATCTCTTGGTACTTGAAGAAAAGCTCAGCCTTTTGGATCCACTCTAAGGCGTCGCCGCCCTTGAACTTAGGGATGTTCATACGTGTCAATTTGGGCTGCATGTATGGCCGGGGTTCTGCAGGTGCTGGTTGGTAAGGTTGCGCCGGGGCCGCTGCGGGCCCGGGCCGCCCCCGGTCCATGTCGTAGCCTCCTTGTTGCCCTCCACCCCATGGGTTGCTATTTCCGTAGTCCGCCGGTCCTCCGTAGAGCGGAGGTATCGGTAGGATGCCCGCCACTACTCCGATTGGGACCGCATTCGCTCCAGTTGGTCGAAAAGGGGCCACTCCTTGCCCCGGACCCCGCCAAGAGGGGCCAGCCTGAGTTCCGGGTCCGTTCCAGGCGGACTGGGCGCCGAACGGCCCACATGGAGCCGCCCGGCCTTCCGGCGGCCTCCAGCCGCCTGAGCGGCGGTAGCCGGCCTCCGTCGGCCCTCCGACGCTCCCTCCAGGGCCCCCGTATCCCTCCTGGGTCGATCCCGCCGCACGGTTGGCGTACGCGCCGATCCGCGTAGGATCGGCTTCCGCCGATCCCGCAACGGAGAAGCCGCCTCCTGCAGGCCCCGATCCGGCCCCCTGCTGCACTCCGCTTCCGATTCCAGTGTCATTCTGCGCAAGAGGATGGTAGGATGCCTCCGTTTCTGATCCTTCCACCGCGGGATTTTTTCCTTTCAGATTTTGTGCAAGTAGGGTTTTGATCTCCTCCATGCGCGCATCCAAGCGATCCTCTAGGGTTTTTTGGGAGGATTTCACTTGTTCTTCGAGCGCCGTCATCGTGTCCGACAACCCTACATAGTTCTCCTCGAGGGATGCAAGCCGCGCGGTTTCGGCTTCTGAGCGAGTCACTATCGTCGCAGGATGTTGCTCTGATACCAAATGATAAGACTTTGCAAGTAGAAGAGAGATCTAGGGGGAGATTTAGAGAGGGAAAGGAGAGGAATTAGGGTTAGGGAGAGAGGGAGAGGAAATACCTTGAAAATAATAGTCCATCTCATCGAAAGGGAGCCCCGGGTTTATTAATACCTGGGGCTCAAGGGGGCCGGCCGGCCCCCCCACTTGGGGACTGAACCGGGTCGGTTCAGTCCCCCCTTGGCGCCTTCATAGGTTGGGGGCTGAACTGGATGGTTCAACCCCGTTGTTTGGCCTCCGTTCTTTTGGTCGCCGAGTGTACGTTTGCCCTTGAAATTGTAGCGGATGCGGCGGCATAACAGAATCTAGAACTTCAAATGCCTATATGACAAGTTAATAGTTTGAGGTTATAGCATATTTAAAATGTTTGCAATGACTTGTGTTTATGATCGTGAATGACCTTATTTGGAAGTCACTTAGATGATTAATCTTCTCATCTGATATGTAATTCGAGGAATAGTATATTATTGAGCATGAGCGACAACTGTCACGATAATAAATGTAACAATTTCTGGTTAGCAATCAAATTGATGATTTGTGATTTTATATTAAATGTTTAGATCAAACGCATGTTTACTCGGGAGATAATCGTTTCTTGGAATGAGTCAATCTAAATGAATATTGGGTGTCTAGGAAAATATCGTATTGTAATCGTATCACTCGTGAATGCTTGAACCAGCAAAAGCATAAAGTCCACTATCTAGTTTTCTTATGTCATCGAATCTTATTCCTTATGCCCGTCTGGTTGTAAGTTTTCAGTAAAGTCAGTTCTTCATCCGATCTTTCACTTTTAAGTGAATTCGTTTCTGCTAAAATCTTTAAAATGTGAATCATATAACTCATAATATCATAAGCAAATACTGAAATGTGTTGGGGTCACTTGGGTTGCAGCCCTCACGGTGCCAGTTGGGACCCACTAAGCCTCCTTGAGTCAGGCCGGGGTCGTGATAATGGTCACGACAAGCAAAAAGTTTTTCTAATAAGACTTGTATTTGGACTGAGTGTGAACCATGCACACTCACTAAAAACACTTACATTTTTCATTGATTACAGCTTATGATATTGTATGATCAAATATATATTATTCTCCGGAGTAGTCTCTTGATTCTAGTTATTTCTGTTGACTTATTTGTTTGCCTATTTTGGTAGCATCGTTTCATGAAAATTGCTACTTGTATATTTTTGTTTCTACTGCTCTGAACTTTACGTTGCTCTCCTGATTATTATAATGCTCTGAGGCTTTTCCTTTTTGTTTTGAAATTGCCTTAACGTTTTTGTTGCGCCGCCAGATTTCTGAGCCCGTTTTACGTCAAACTTTTGTTTTCAGAGATTGATTTTCCCGTCGTGTCAGGTTCTATGTTTATATTTCATTTCTTTTACTGTCATACGCTTCTTTTATGTAATAAATATGATCATTAAATAATGGACAACTGCTAGGATAAATATTATATGTACTAGAACTTAGCATTATTTTCATGTTCGTTGTCTTTTGAATCATAATTGCATGAAATCTGTAACAGTTCTCTGAAAAAAAACATGAATTTTACAAAATACATGTGCATTTAAAATTGTCACTGTTTTAAACTCTAAAAGCTTACGCATAAAAATCAAATTGTTTTTACTTAAAAGTAATTATTTTAAACTTATTATCAGTATCTCTCCATTCGTCTTAGCAGGCATGGTTTTCTTTCCGCCCATGCTTGTGGCATCACGGCCCGCCCGAAGCGCGCTCTAACTTTCATTGAGGCGGGTCGTGATAAATGTTATCAAGCTAGATAGGGAGTTCATTGGGAAGAAAGTAACACTCCCGAAAATCATTCTGTATTTGGAGGCGAAGAATGAAGAAGAAAAATAACTGTTAGGATTGATGCTTTTGTGGAAGTTATATCCAATATTGCTTCTAACATGGACAAGTCATTTGTCAGAAGAAGCATTACAGTTGCAGATAAGTCGATGAAACATACTCAAGCCATATATGCTACTCTTGGTAATCTACCTCAAGTGGACAAACGAGAAATACTCTAGGCCATGGATATTTTCTCATAATACCACTAGGTTTGGGGCATTTATGACTTTACCAAACGATTCGAGGTTGGAGTGGCTCAGAATGCAGATTAATGAGTAGTATTTATGTGGGCAATTTATGTGTGTGGACTTTTTTATATATGCGTATCTTTTTACACTTCTTAGAGACTCTATATAAATTTTTATATTATTTTTTCTACTATGTTAATTACAATTCAAGTTATTAATTCCAACCGGCAACTGAAGAGCAGAATTGCCCAAATCTAATTCATAATACTCAATTCTATCCAGCACCCGAACAACATAATTGGAATTCATCTGTTATGGTCCTAACTCGGTGGTGGCAGGAGGTGGAGATGATGATGGTGGAGGATACCGTGGAGCCGGAACAGCGGCTACCTAGGCGGGGTTGCTCGTTGGAGGAGAGAGCCACCAATATCTCACAGCAAAGGACAAGGAAACTAGAACTTCATCTCATGTCCCAAACATACAATGCTCATGCCTTTACATAGGCTACAGGATGACTTACAATTCCTAATCTCTCAGCTAAAGATAATAATAATAATAATAAAGATAAAAGGGCTCGGTGCTCGAGACCCGTAACTACTCATAGCAACCCATAACACATAACAACCCATACATAATACATAATCCGTAGCATCTCACCCGCCGTCCAAAAAGAATTTTCCCGCAAACTCTATCTGATGTCCACATTGTCAGAGTCCTCGACGTGTAGGTAGAAAAGTCGGGTGCACCTGTGCCCGCGAGTGTCCTGCTCGTCGCAATTAAAACATAGTCCCTGGGCGCGTCGTTGCAGCATCTCAGCCCGAGATAATTGGCGGACTGGTGGAGTTGGAGGACCCTCAATACGGCGCCGTGGAACGATGTTGGTGGCAGGCGAGTAGGCCTCATGCGCTAGTTGGAGGCGACGATCACAGAGCCGGGCCAGACTCATGCAGTTACTAAGTCTGGAGGGGCCTCAAACTCGACGTCCAGGCGTAAGCACTCACGAAGTCCAGCAATGAAAATGTCGACCTGCATATTCGGGGCGAGGGGAACAAGCGCCAAGAGAAGCTGAAATTGTTCTAGGTACTCATTCAAGGTCCTAGTTTGTCGTAGAGATGTGAGTTTGTCGAGGAGGTTGCTGCGGATAGGAGGACCGAAATGCTAGTTGCATAGGCATTTGAAGTCGTCCCAGAGCAGATTCGGTCGGTCGGTCGGTGAGCAGTCGAGAGGCCCACAAAACAGCGGAGTCGAGCAGATGAAAAGATGCTAGATAGACCTGATCTGCTGCCGGAGTTTGTTGGTGGCCGAAGAATTTCTCACACTTGGTGAGCCAGCTCAAGGGATCACTTCTCCCATCATAGGTGGGAAATTCCAACCTGGTGTAGCGTGGTACAATCGTTGCGACGGGGTGCGCGAGGACTGGCGGCAGCGGCTCGTGGACGGTCAGGGGTGGGGGAGCAGTGCAGAGAAGTGGTTGTGTCTAATTTCTGCCGGCACGATCATGTGTCGGGGCGGTAGACAGATCATCGATGCGCTTGAAGAGCACAATAATGGTCTCTTGTTGACGGTCCCCGAGAGCAGTGTGTAGCTTGTTGCGCTATGACGGCCTGGAGTATGGTCAGAATGTGATTGAGTTGTTCAGATGAGTCACCCATAGTGTGAGTGGAGGAGCGAGAAGAAGAACAGGTGACTGGCCGGTGGGATCGCACCGAGTCGGAAGACTGGGAGTGACCATGGTAGCTGCGGTGACGCCCAATAATGGCACCGAAGGAGATGGGTCTGCTGGAAAAAAAATAATTTATGACTTGGAGAAGGCCGGACACGGTGGTTTTAAACTAAGAGTGGGGTTGCTGGTGTGGAGAGGGGGTGGGGCCCATTGCCATTTAAAAATTGATGTGGGAGGGCTCAAAGCAGAATTGATAGGAAGGATAATAATAAAAAAGGGAAAAAATGTGTATGGATGAGACTGATAGAAGGCGTGCGGGTGTGGGTGTGTAATAAAATAGAAATAAAGAGGCAGAAATGGCGCGGGGCTCGAGGAGAAGAGAGAACGGAATAGGCGTGTCGGGGAGGGGCTCTAGAAGAGCAGCAGGGCTGGCCGGTGAGGCTCGAGAAGAGCAGACTCGCCGGGGTGGGGCTCGAGAATGCAGGATACCTGGGAGCTCGGCGAGATGGGTGGAAGACGCGTGCAGATCTCTGGTTGCAGACGCAGGTGGCGGAGTTGAGGATGTCTGAGGGTAGCGGTTTGAGGATGTCGGAGTTAGGGTCGAGCGTTGGCGATGTTGGAGTGAAGGCTGGTCGGCACTGGAGCAGAAAACGGAACGATGGTTTTCGCCGGATGAGTCGCAGGCGGAAGGGAGCGGTCGTCAGCGAGGTGAGCAGCTTGTTTGAGAAATGAATGGGCGTCGATTGCTAGATGTACGCAGGAGCGGCTTGCTGTTGCAGAAACGCCGGGGAAGCAATCTGAACGGAGGGGGTGTGATGCAGGCTACATCTCCTGACGAACCGCAACGGACAACGACACTGAATCATTCTCTCACGTTCCAATTCTACGTTCACACAATCAAATGATTTAGTTTTAATTGAGGTCTCTTTAACACATGGGATTAAGTTAACATGCGTTATCCTTGTTAGTCAAATAATACCACAACATTCACAACACCTAAAATTATGACTCTTAACCGCTCCGATATTAGTCATGTATAACGCAACGTCACAACCACAATCCGAGAAGAACTTGACTAAAAAGTACGATCCAAAATTAGTCTTGTTCGCTCCCAAAAAAAATCCAAATATAACATTAAGGTTCGCCAATCCTTTAGAGATCTAATAAGGGCTATTTGCCAATATTTGGATCAAGCAAAAAGGATCCACCCGATCCGGATTCGATTAATGAAGTTGAAGAACATAAACGATAAAATCAGATTTTAAAATGACGGATTCAAAAGCCGCGGATAAAAGTCGATGTCTCGCAACCTCCAACTAATTAACAAAAGAATCACACAAGAGTAGATATTTTCGTTACCCAATCCCAAATAGTAGACCTTCAAATCTTCCACAAGGATGAGTGGAGGAATCACACGACGACGGTGGAAAGATCCACTTCCACGAAATTCCACGGAGCCGCAACGGAAGGAGAAGACGCACGCCGTTTTCTTCGGAGTCACCGGAGGAGATCCACGGAGGATGATACGTGAATGTTCCTTAGGATTCTTCAAGAGGGAAGAGAGGGGATTAGAGAGAAGGGGTCGGCCACAAGGGCTTAGAGGAGGAGGGAAGATATGTGGCCGGCGGCCAAGGAGAGGGGGGAGGAGGTGGCTAGGAGAAGGCAAGAGAAAGAGGGGGGGGGCTGAATTTTGCCTAAGGGGGAAGAGAGAGTTAAGGGGGAAATTCAAATTTTGAATTAAAGTTTCAATTTTTCATTGTTCTCTAAATTCCTTCATAACATGGCTATTTATAGCCTACATCACACAATCACCACCATTGAAAATTAAACACCTCATGATGGTTATATGCACCAATCATGTTACATGAAATCAAAATACATGAAATAAAAACTCTCAAATTAAAACAATGCAACAAGGAAATTAATAAATATAATATAATATTATAAATATTATATTATTGTCGCGGCGTTGGCGTTGTAGCGAAATTATTGTCGCGACGATGGCGTTGTAGCGGAGATGGTGTTATAGCAAAATAATTTTCACGGCGATGGCGTTGTAGCGATGATGGCGTGCATTGAAATTATTGTTGCGGCATCGTCCATCTGAGTCTTCAAACGTACGGTTGTGGTGACGATCAACATAATGCATGGACCCGGCGTTGTCATGGAGCTCGCCAAAGAACTCGTTAGCACCATCTGCAACATCATCACGAACAAATGACGGGACATCATCGCCACCAATCAACCGGTCACGAGCATTACGAACACATGGCCGGACCTCTTCGCCATCAATTCTCCCCCACTCAAAATCACTCATCACCGATGAGTGGTCAAGGAGAGAGTGGTGGAATAAAGCAGCCTCCAAATGAAGTACGACGAGCTCCCAAGTAACAGCCGAGAGTAACCTGTGAAGCATTACCAAAACAAACAAGGTTTCCAAAAAACTAGACGTAAATGTGACAGAAAGAAAAATGACGTTTGTCTTACCAACCATTGCAAGTACCATGGAATCCCAGTGGAAGATAGATACGTAAATAACTTCACTCCCCAACCCATGAGAACATTTAGTGGGAGGAAGAAACGACAGAGAAAGCCACTCTAGAGGAGGAGAAACATACGACATAAAATCCGGAACGTTGAAAATGGGTGAAATACCCCAATCATTCATAAAATCCAAAAAAATCGTAATGTCTCGAATTTCAAAATAAATCAGGTACGGGTCAGCTTTTCTACATGTTATGTTCAAGATGGTGTCGGTCAGCAACCGGTCGGGAGGTGAACGCACTAAAATTGCACCGTCAACTTGTAAGTTGGGTACACTCGGGAGTAAGTTGACATGCAAATGACACGACTTATATTGGATAGCTATGGCCACAAGAGTGGGTGCATAGATATCGTGGCATGGTGGAAAATAAGGCGGTGCTAATTGGTTTAATTGATTTAAATTATATTTCACGCTTAGCGAACGCAAACCATGAGGCACACTAGTCACGAAATTAGAAGTGGACACAATCGACGACCTCATCGTAGACGTATAATCAGAGAATTGATTAATCATATGAAATTTGGGAGATACTGAACTACAAAATATTGGGACGAGCCCGAACACGAAATCTAACAACTCACTAATACATATCTTACGAGATATGTCCAATGGAGGGGCTACTAACGGAGGTAGTACCAACTGTCTCGAGCTAGTTATACCAAATTCGTGCCCAACAAAGTCATCTAGTCGAGTCAAGTGAACCGGATGGGGAGTCGACATGGTCGATGCCGGAGGAGGAGCTAAGTCATACTCACCGTCAAAACACGGATTTAACGTCCAAGAAAAATCCACCGGGTGCCAGCCATCAAACTCAAAAGGAAAATCAAATAGTAGATTCGTCCTCACCGAAAACTCAACCGGATCGTCATCACACAACTCACTCTCCGATAAACATTCATCATAGGTTGACTCTACCAACTCAGCCAAAATGTCTTCCAACCCACTAGATATTTCATCCAAATCATAAGCAGTAACGGTCTCAAAAGTATGCAAAATCGAACCCGACAAAATTTCTATTCCGCATTTGGCTTCGGGCAAAGGGGATAACATCAAAGTAATATCTTTCGGGTTCTCAGCGCTAAAGTCATCCAAAAATAACCTTCCCTCATAAGGTAAATCTTCCAACACTGTAGGTACATCTACTAACTTAGAATCATCATAATATTCCTCAGCTACCATAGGTGACGGATTATGAATAACGTCGAGGGTAGACTGAGTAATCCCATGGGGTGACACTTCAGAGGGGAGTTCCTCTTCCATGTCACTAGGGTAACCAAACTCCTCGTCATCACTAAGCTCATCAATTAAGTCAGTCTCACCCACAGTGGCGGGCTTAGTCTTAGACACTACCGCAGACTCATCAGGAGAGTCAACGACTAGATCAGGCAGCTCAGGAGGAGACTCAAAAAGAACTACGGGCGTATTCGGAATAGGACGCACAATAGAGCCAAGATCAGATACGCCACTAAACTCACATGTCGTAATCATTTGTCTGCTCTTACAGATAGGACTACTCTCACCATGCAGGCTCATGGAAGTCCTAGCAGTCGCTTGTACAGAACTAGGGATAGGGGACCTCACCTTTTCCTTTCCTTCATAGGTGGGTGCATGTATGTTATGGGTAGCTCTACCAACCTGGGGAAAGGGTCTATACTGAGGGACTGTGTCACTCCAATCATCAGATATGGGTCTAGTGCCCTGGCGTAACGTAGTCACTTCATCAAACATCCATGCAGGAGCATACTGATCGGTGAGGAGGCTCTTCATGATCGGCCAGCCTATAGAAGACCCAATACGTCTTTCCTCGTTGAACCAAAAAGTCTGGGCTCGACCCACTGACTGCTTGCTTGCCACTGGGACCTTGTGGAGGTCCCATAGACAAAGACACTCGAAATAACGTTCCATCCCAACAACCCAATTAAGGAAGATCTGAGGACCTCCCAATCCATCGTAGGTGGGTGCAACATTCCTAGATGACCTAAAAACATTAACTTCTCGCTCAGGGCGACAGTTCAGATGATAGTGGGGTTGACTAGGGGGTGGTGGTGCCGCTTGGTTAGCCTTTAGTTGCCTAAACAAGTCCTTACTCTCATCCATTATAGGTGAATGAACATGTTTCCTAACATTCGACATGGATCCAGAATATTTGAATCGGGAAACGTTAACATCATGGGGCATTTTAGTGGTGACGGGACAGAAAATTTTCTACTCGAATCTGGTGCACATGCGCAATGGAATAATGACTCTGATCCTATATAATTATAATAGATGGAATTGTTCTCGCTAAACCACTAAGGCAATGAATAATTTTTTTGTATTTTCTTGCTCAAAAAATATGAGGTTGATTAAAATTTTTTTTTTTTAAATTTGACTGAAAAATAAGAAATTTACACCGCTATTGGCAGACCACAAATATATTTTTTTGGGTTAAATTTTCAAATAAACGAACTAGAAACATACGTGCCGACGTGCAAATAAAAGGAGGAGGGTGTCAATTAAGAAATTGACGTGAACCTCCCTCTGATACCAAATTGATGCAGGCTACATCTCCTGACGAACCGCAACGGACAACGACACTGAATCATTCTCTCACGTTCCAATTCTACGTTCACACAATCAAATGATTTAGTTTTAATTGAGGTCTCTTTAACACATGGGATTAAGTTAACATGCGTTATCCTTGTTAGTCAAATAATACCACAACATTCACAACACCTAAAATTATGACTCCTAACCGCTCCGATATTAGTCATGTATAACGCAACGTCACAACCACAATCCGAGAAGAACTTGACTAAAAAGTACGATCCAAAATTAGTCTTGTTCGCTCCCAAAAAAAATCCAAATATAACATTAAGGTTCGCCAATCCTTTAGAGATCTAATAAGGGCTATTTGCCAATATTTGGATCAAGCAAAAAGGATCCACCCGATCCGGATTCGATTAATGAAGTTGAAGAACATAAACGATAAAATCAGATTTTAAAATGACGGATTCAAAAGCCGCGGATAAAAGTCGATGTCTCGCAACCTCCAACTAATTAACAAAAGAATCACACAAGAGTAGATATTTTCGTTACCCAATCCCAAATAGTAGACCTTCAAATCTTCCACAAGGATGAGTGGAGGAATCACACGACGACGGTGGAAAGATCCACTTCCACGAAATTCCACGGAGCCGCAACGGAAGGAGAAGACGCACGCCGTTTTCTTCGGAGTCACCGGAGGAGATCCACGGAGGATGATACGTGAATGTTCCTTAGGATTCTTCAAGAGGGAAGAGAGGGGATTAGAGAGAAGGGGTCGGCCACAAGGGCTTAGAGGAGGAGGGAAGATATGTGGCCGGCGGCCAAGGAGAGGGGGGAGGAGGTGGCTAGGAGAAGGCAAGAGAAAGAGGGGGGGGCTGAATTTTGCCTAAGGGGGAAGAGAGAGTTAAGGGGGAAATTCAAATTTTGAATTAAAGTTTCAATTTTTCATTGTTCTCTAAATTCCTTCATAACATGGCTATTTATAGCCTACATCACACAATCACCACCATTGAAAATTAAACACCTCATGATGGTTATATGCACCAATCATGTTACATGAAATCAAAATACATGAAATAAAAACTCTCAAATTAAAACAATGCAACAAGGAAATTAATAAATATAATATAATATTATAAATATTATATTATTGTCGCGGCGTTGGCGTTGTAGCGAAATTATTGTCGCGACGATGGCGTTGTAGCGGAGATGGTGTTATAGCAAAATAATTTTCACGGCGATGGCGTTGTAGCGATGATGGCGTGCATTGAAATTATTGTTGCGGCATCGTCCATCTGAGTCTTCAAACGTACGGTTGTGGTGACGATCAACATAATGCATGGACCCGGCGTTGTCATGGAGCTCGCCAAAGAACTCGTTAGCACCATCTGCAACATCATCACGAACAAATGACGGGACATCATCGCCACCAATCAACCGGTCACGAGCATTACGAACACATGGCCGGACCTCTTCGCCATCAGGGTGTGGTGCGGCTGTTGTTGGCCGCGATTTGGACCGAGAGCTCTGATGTGGAGCAGATTGTTGGATGTGATGTGAACGGCGTGGATGCGGTGGCCTGTTTGGATGTCAATACCTGCGGTGGGGGAAGGGCTTACTAGAGATTTCGTTGAGACACGGGGAAGTGTTGGTGTGCTGCGAAAAAGGATTGATGCCTCTGATACCAAGTTGTTATGGTCCAAACTCAGTGGTGGTCAGAGGTGGAGATGATGATGGTGAAGGATGCCGTGGAGCCGGAACCGCGGCTGCCTAGGCGGGGTTGCTAGTTGGAGAAGAGAGATACCAATATCTCACAACAAGGGACAATGAAACGAGAACTTCATTTCATGTCCCAAACATACAATGCTCATGTCTTTATATAGGCTATAAGATGAGTCTTACAATTCCCAATCTCTCACCTAAAGATAATAATAATAATAAAGATAAAAGGGCTCGGTGCTTCAGACCCATAACTACTCATAGCAACCCATAACACATAACAACTCATACATAATACATGATCTGTAACATCATCCCAATTCTAATTTCTACTAGTTTCAGAATTGACTAAATTCCAATTCCTAAATTCCAACTTCAGACTGTTGAACGAGGCCTAAATGTAATGCATGTGGATTGCAAATTCATATTAATTATATGTTTGAATGTTGACTCATATGCGTGTGTGTGAGCCCTAGGTCGGATATAGGGGTGAGGAGTGAAAACCGAAAACCGACAAAACCGACCGAACCGACCGAACCGCACCAATTTTGAAACCGAGCCGCCCGGTCCGGTGTCGGCTCGATTTGGAGCTTTTGAAAACCGAAGGCTTATCGGTTCGGGTCAGTTTTCAAGTTGTAAAAACCGACCAAACCGAACCGAACCGACTAATATTATAATAATTTTAAATTATGTATAAGCAAACTTCTATTTGATATTTTGATATGAATTACTGAATGTGGGCTTCCATAAATTATATTACGTATAATGTATAGCTGAATCATTTCATATATGTTCAATAAATTATTCCATAAATTATATATTTATATTATGTCAGGCTTATCGTCGAGACCGTCTGTAAAGTATCGAAAGCCTGGGTTTCCGATTTTTCGTGATTCATGAATCCTGAAGGAGGCCTGCACAGTTGCACTTATAGTTAATAATAAATGTTTAAAAGAATTTTGGTCTTCTCAGTTCTCAAGAGACTGTCTTTTCTCATTTGCCTGAGGCGCCTTCGCGCTGATCGTGAGGTATGAAAGAGAGTCACCAAAGACTCCTTCTCCTTGCCGCCTGCGCCGCCGTAAAAGGAGAAGTTACTTCTTGACTCTTGCTAGTATTTGAACAGAAAGTTAATCTTACTCTTGACAGTAGACCATATGAAGACGTGTACATGAAGTTTAGACGCAGGAAAATATAATTTTATCAAAAGCTTGATTTAAATCAAGTGGCTAAGTGAGAATTAAAACACTATGACATGTAAGATTAATTGGAGAAAATGAGTTATAGCTTGCTGAAATGAAATTCTAAATAGCATCAATGATTTAAGAAAATATAGACTAGAAAAGGCTTATTAAGAAGCTAATATCCAAGAGGACTCTGGGCGATAAATAGGCAATGCAAAACTAATGTCCTGTGATTAGGAAATCAATGGCTTTGATTACTGTTAAGGAAGGAATTGATTCCAAATAATTCTACAGACCTAGGAAGACTTTAGAGAGGAAGTCCTAAAGGCTAGTAGATCTTCCGGAAGCTTAAATTAAGGAAATCACATAGTCAATGAATGAAAATAATAAGTAGTGGAAAATCTAAGGTGGGTTGTGAGTATGAGGATTTAAATTGAGGGCTAAAGTTAGGATATGGCAGCAGAATGTTCACAAATCTTTATTATGTTTTTTTGTTTGAGTTAAGTTCATAAAAAAACCGACACCGAACTGCCAAAAACCGATAAAAAACCGAACCGACTTTGAACCGAACCGATCGGATTCGGTTCGGGTCGGTTTGGACAAACCAAAAATCGAGGCATGTTGGTTCGGCTTCGATTTGAGTCCAAACCGATCCAAACCGAACCGCTCGCACCCCTAGTCGGATATCAATCGATATTGCCCGTGAAAATTTTGATAGCACTGCTTAGTTTAATTTAAACTCAAAATTTATTATTTAAAATCAAAATCGAGATTTTAGACTACATCAGTTTGGTATCAGGGGAAGGTTTGATTCACTCATATCGTAAATCAGACGATCCATTCAAGTTTTATTTTTTAAAAAAATTATGTGAATTTTAAAAATTTAAAAAAAAACAAGAAGTATGATCTGTCTAATATACGTAAACAAAAAAATTTAGATCTTTATTTAAAGTAAAACAAAAATTTTAAGGTCTTCAAAAAAATCTAAGTCACTTTTAGGTCTTTAAAATTTGACTTTTTTCCTTCATTCAAGAACAAAAAAATAATAATTAAAATTTATTTTTTAAGTAAAATTAAGGTCTATCTCAATGGAAATTGTCATAGAGAATAGTATAGATGACTTAGATAAACGTCTTAAAAATAAAATTAAAAATGTTGAGGTGCTCTCCACTAAATTAGCATAAACGGGTTGTAAACATCGATAAAAAGTCTTGAAGCGATAATACACAAGCATTACGTTTTACATGACTACATTCCGACCCAAACTGCGAAAGTGGAACCCGAACTTAGACTACTAAAATACCTCCTCCTAGCATCATCACCACTACCCCCACTTCTATGATTGTCGAACCACCTCATCTTGTCAACCCGACTAAAATTGCGACCTCATTTGTCAATACTGAATCACAACCATCAGTCGTCAAGTTGCCCACTTGCCCCTGCTCCAAAAAGAATTGGCTAGTGATGAGTCACTCATTTTAGATGATATAAATTCGATCTCCACATTTTCTGATTCTCCTAGCCTACTGCAGCCGCAAACCCTCAAGCCTGCAGATATTGATCGTGATGGTCACTCACCCTTGACATTAGAATCTTCACGCTTTATAGACTTTGTATTTGGTGATCGCACTCTTATGGAATTTCACTACCCACTGAGCCTAGACACGCACGACAAACTTTATCATTACATTATTTCTTCGTTTACGAAAATTCGTCTTAGGAGAATGGTAAAGATTCTTAGGACTTTCACTCCGCGTAGACATGCGCGTTTTAAGAGATTTCTTTAGAAAATTTTAAATGGTAGTTTTGGGATCCAATTAAAACTGTGTGGCGCTGGTCAGACTGTAGTGAATGATACCCTTTGGATAATTAATCTTGGTTTCACAGTCGCTTGTAAGTGCCTAGTAAGAGAGCATATGATGTGTTATGATATACTGATTCCAAGGGTCAACCATGCTTGCTCCCTATCTTGTTTTTGATCTTCATTCTCTCACACTTTTTGATTCCTATCTCTTTGATGCTATGAATATTACTGACCAATTAAATATTCTGCATAAAATTATGACTAACAGTTTTCGAGCATCTATGAAAACTATAATTTTATGGTTGATATTATCATCGGGGGTTATATTTTTTTCGAAGGAGAATAGCTTCTTGTCTCTTGCAGAAACGAGAATTTGCCGACGGGACCTGAGTTGTAGCGAAGGATCTGTTCTTTGGTCCACTACCTGCCACAGCTTGGGGATTCCCACACCCTGCTTCATTTCCAGACTTGGAGGTGGTTATTCTGATCTTGGTTATTCAACGGCAGACAGTAGCGGAGCAATGTCAGATCGGCATTTGGACATTCTAGTAGCAGGGCACATTACAGTCTCGCCGAGGTTGAGCTCTTTCAACCCCGGGAGAACTGATGCAACCTGAGTTGCATCTGCATCTTATTTTTATTTTGTGCATCATTATATGTTATTTTGTAGTGCATGACTTCGTGCTAGTTAGTTTTCTCTTTTTTTCCTTTTTATTAGCGTGCGTAACTTTTGTTTCACGGAAGTTACTCACACAGCTTTATTCGGCTTATTGGCATGACTAACCAATAAAACCCTGAATATAAAGGTCTGTCAAACTATGTGATGGTAATTAGGACAGGCAAAAAATAATCAAATTAAAATTAAGTTCTTTATATTATAAAAAGGGGCTAGATATAAATTCTGAAATTAAATTTCTACCATATTTATTTTTATAATTTTATTATAGGAGAAACATAAGAGAATTATTACATCAGAATATCAAAATCCTCATTTTAATGAATCCAGAATTAACTTCTTCAGATTTATTAAATCCCTAATAAACAGGCAAATTAATTATGAATGTCAAAACCCATCAGTTAAATAGTTAAGCCTCCTTCCTTCACAGGCTGGCGGGGAAAACATGAAACAGAGAAAATCTCCTTCCTTCACAGGCCCACAGGAAAACATGAAACAGGGAAATTCCTTTTCTCTATTTTGTCTTCCCTGCGAGCTACCTTGTCGATCGCTTCCACTCATCCAACACCTCTCCCAGTTCGGACGCCTCCTCTCCACTTGTGACGCCTCCTCTCCCAGTTCCAATGCCTCCTCTCCCAGCTCCGACGCCTCTCCCAGTTCTGACGCCTTCTCTCCCAGTTCTGATGCCTCCTCTCCCAGTTCTGAAGCCTCCTCTCCCAGTTCTGACGCCTCCTCTCCCAGTTTTGACGCCTCCTCTCCCAATTTCGACGCCTCCTCTCCCAGTTTTGACGCCTCCTCTCCCAGTTTGGATGCCTCCTCTCCCAGTTCGGACGCCTCCTCTCCCAGTTCTGACGCCTCCACTCCCAGTTTTGATGCTTCTCCTAGTTCCGACACCTCTCCAAGTTCCGACGCCTCCTCTCCTAGTTCCGGCGCTACCCTGGAGTTCTTTTTGGGGGTCAGCGACCACTGCCCCACCAGTCTACGGTGGATTCGTCAAGACCTTGTCCGACGCATTTTGTCCTCATCGTTCGCAGACACCACCAACAATTCCAGCACCTCCAAGCTTCTTGTTTTCGGCGTACAAGACTCAAGAGCTCCAATCTCTGCCCCACTCCATCCAACCTCTGCTGAGTCATCCCCAATCACATTACTCAGTAGAGCCACTACTTGTTGCCTCTATTCTAGATGTTCTTGTGCCAGCATACTGCACCCCGCCCCTTTAAACTAGAGCCAATATGATCCAAAAATCCATAAAGGGACCTTTATTCTTGTTGTTGCTGAGAGGTTAAGCAATACCACTCTATCTCTATTTGCCCTACATCTGTTATTATAGTGTTATGTTAGATTTTATTTGGTCTTAATTTTCAGAGCTTGCCTTGATTATCAATTTTTTGTTTGTCGTTAAATTAAAATTTTATTTGTCTCGCATTTCACATTTCTTTAAGTGTAATGTATGTGGATCGTTAATTCATAATAATTATATGTTTGAGTGTTGGTTCATATGAAGTGCGAGCCCTAGGTCCATTATCGATTGATATTGCCCACAAAAATTTTGATAGCGCCGCTTAATTTAACTCGATCTCCAAATTTATTATTTAAAATTGAAATCGAGAGTTTATTCTACATCGATGATCCAAGGACCAAACATTTGCAATCCATAGAATAGATCCTTTAGTATCTCAAGAACACCTCAAGGAGAGGATTGTTGTTTAAAGGGTGAAAGACTATCTTTGGAAACATACACAAATGTTGATTATAGAGGATCTTGATAAAAGATCTACTTCTAGCTATTTTACCTTCATGGGTAGCAATCTCATCACCAAAAGGAGTAAGAAACAGAATTTGATGGTCATATCTAGTGTTAAAGCTAAGTTTAGGGCAATGGCACAAGTTATATGTGAACTACTATGGATGAGGATTATATTAAATGATCTAAAAATTAAGTATGAAGCTCCACTATTTTGCGACAATAAATCTGCAATTTGCATTGCTCATGATCTAGTTCAGTGTGATCGAACAAAACATATCAAAATCAATCACCACTTCATCAAGGAGAAACTAGACAGTTGGTTGATAAGTACTTCACATGTTTCTTCTGACTTACAAATGGTTTGTATTCTGACAATGGGGTTACCACATAAAAAAATTCACTCTTACTAGCAAGCTGGGAATTATGGATATTCATTCTCCAGCTCAAGGGAGGGTGTTGTAAATAATATATCATGTCCTGTTTCTATTTCTTGTATTTATGCGAGGGTAGTTAGATCTTTCTACCCCCAGTGTAATATGTATATAATATTATAGGATTAATGAAAAGGCAAGCCTTTTTATTTCCTACATGAACCTTTAGTGATTGACATGGAGAAAACCGAGTGCAAAGAGAAACAGCATAAGTTATTTGGAGAGTGATGAGATCAATTATCACTTACAATGGTGGTAGGTCAGTATCGGAAATACCCTCACTTAGAATTTTCTCATGATCTTGAATACTTTGCTTAAGTTCATGAGACAATCTCGTCTGTGCTTTAAGTTTGGCAATGCTCGGATAATATGCTCTTGCTAAAAAAAGTTGATCTTTCAGCCTCTTCACCATAAAATCCTTCATAGTTATTTTATGTTTTTCTGACCAAAGGCAATAGCTTCCGAATTCAAGTTGACATAACGTTTTGGTGCCATCAACAACTTGCAATTCAATGTGAATATTCCTGATCTCTCCACCAGTTTTCTGGAAGATTTGAAAAAAAAAACATGTCAGTGTGGAAGCTAACATAGAAAATTACAGGATAGGCAAGAAACTAATAGTATAAAAAAATGTGTCCGAACAATGATTAAACTTCGCCTTTACTCCGTGGAGGAAGAGGTGAGAAAAACACTTATTTACATTATGTGCATCACATGCTCTACATATTTTCAAAGTGGACCATCTGCTTAGTCCAACTTCAAGTTTTCAAACAAGCTTTCAGAATGAAGAAAACAGCAATAATTAGATAATAAATCATAACCTTACGTTTCGATTGATAGATGGAGGTAATTTTGCTCTAATTATTTGAAGTGTGGGGATAGCTGCAAAGTAGTAACATAGAATGATATTACTCAATCATAGGGATAGAAATACTGAAAACTAGACAAGTGATAAATATAGAACCTGTTCATCACACACCTTTAAAATTGGAGTTAGAAACCATTGGTTTGGAAGGAGATAAGGTGCTTTTTGGATGAAACTGAGACTTATTGGGCGAGAAAATGTTCTTCATATGAAACTGAGAAGTACTGTCATTTTTCTGTGAGTTGTATACACTTTTGCCCTGATCTATAGTATTAGTTTTGGTGTTCACAGTCAAATCAGCTGGCCACATGACTTCTTTTTCTGTATTCTCCTGAAAAATGATAGATTTAGATGCTTTAGATGATATGCAAACTACATATTATTTAAGAAAAGAAATAAGAAATGGCATTTTGAAGTTTCTCTTTACTGGGTTTATCTAGGATGAAAAAAGAATGGCTTCTAGAAACTATTCTTTCTGTTTTTATCATTTTAAATAGGTGAGCGGAGGTGCAAAAAGTAGTCAAATGTACAAAAGTGATCAAACAAAATGACCACGCAAATAGAATCCACTTTGACAATCTTACGAGTCCATTCTGGTCGAATAAAAAGAACTAGGCGTGATTTTGATGAGGCATTTATTTCCTTACCAAAAAGTTGCAAAGAAATTATAACCTTATGCATTTCATCAACCAATTAGCCAGAGGAATTTAAGAACCGAGTAGCCCAATACACAGAAATCCAATAAAAAACAATCAAGCGCTAAACAGTCAAATCCATAATGTCAATCAAACACCAGCAGATGTCATATATTAGTCATTAAGTAAGGTGGCATGTGTAGAACTATCTGGAATAAGGAAAGAAGTCAAGTAACAGTAAAAGAATATTCAAGTATCATCATAAAAATAAATCTTAACTAATTATATTATAATGCTTAAGGATATATGTTTCAAATTATAACTTCATAGATGAAGATTTAATAGCAAACTAATATCATCCATTTTCAAGCTATTTTTAATGCTTTGCACCGTGTAAATGCTTCAATTCTTATAAGCGACTCTATGCTTACTTTTGAAAGATTACTCCACTCCATTTTTCCTTACGAAGGCTCTCTGCCTAGGATTTTGCAAAACCACCCCCCACCACTCACCGTTCCCCAGACCACGACATGGACATCCCTCCATGGCACGAGAAGGATGTGAAACACATCACTTCACGCCTTAGGAGGTGGCTATCTTAGTGAGCTAATGCCCCGTTTGGGACAGCGATTCAAAAAGAAGTGGCACTTTGCGCCATACAATGGAGGCAAACAAGGCCAAAGAAACATGATTCCTAAATGAAACAATTGTCCTTTACAAACTTAGGACTACCTCAATTTACAAATTCACTTATGTTTCAGTTCACAGATTCCATCGTTCTAGCACATTATTTGTCCATTTAAGTTTTAACCCAACAACTGTTCAATCTCACCCACAAAAAAATCGTGTACATGCCTAACATGACTTATAAAATCATCAGCAGATTAAATATACATATGTGATCAAACTTTTTGACTTGAAGTCAATCCACAATTTATTTATAATACCTAAATCAAATTGCAGTGAGAAAAATCTCATCTTACTACCACCATGAAGAGCAATTGAAAGGCAAGACATAACCTTGATGGGAGAAACTCCAAACTTCTTAATAACTTTATCAATTCTCGAATGGGCTCCCTGCAAGCAGGAGACATAACTCCAGGTAAACTAAATCACAATAAACATAAGCTAGTGACTTAGCGTCAAAGTCAACATAAATAGCCGTCTTTAAATCCTGAAAACGACGGACATGTCATTAAAATCAGGGAAAGAAGAAGAAGAAGAAGAAGAAAGACCTCAAACGACTCTTGAACGCTGTCCACTCGACCGCTGTTGCCGAAGCTGGTCTCCTGGCCCTCAATCAGAGTAAGCAAAGAAGTTAAAAATATATAATAAAATGCTGGAACGGTGAAAATCATGCAATAGTCTGAGTAAGTCCATAGAACCTCACCAATGGGAAACGATCATCAGCCAAAAACCCTGCAAAAATTAAACATAGAATCATAGATCCCAAACTAGAATACTGTAAATCAAAGCCCTAACACGATTCAAATATCCCAAATAACACTTCCAACCAACGCAAGCAACCGCACGCAATGTAACCACCGATCTAAGTGGAATCAGTAATTGTGTATTACAGGAAACAAAAACAAAAAAGGATCAACGAGACCTACCTGAGGGGTTGCGGTTGTGAAAACCGAGGAGGAAGGCGATGGGGACGAGCAAGGAGAAGAAGACGAGGGAAATAACCGCCACCGTCAGCCCCCGCCATCTTCGTTTCGACGGCGGTGGCGCCGCCGCGTAACCCTTCATCGCCGCCTCCGCTGCGTGCCAAACTCTTCTCCAATTCACTTCCTCCTCCTCTACGTACTCAAGCCTGAAGCCTTTCTCAGGCACCCAATGCGGATGCTCTGCTCGGCTTTCTCCCTCTTCTCTCTCTCTCTCTCTCTCTCTCTCTCTCTCTCTGGTTCGCTTTTGTCGCCGGAAAAGGAAAGGAAAGCGAGGAGAGAGAGAGAGTAGACTGGCGAGAATGAAGCATGTGGAGGGAGTTCGAGAACGCTGGCAGTTTTTATAATTTTATTTAACTAATCATTTTCTATTTATTTGAATCCTAATCATTTTCTATTTATTTGAATCCTCTCCGGAACATTATGGCTGTTATGGGAATAATTTGTGGGAACGGGTCTCATTTCCAAAAGTAGGAACGGGTGTACATAAATCCAACTATATTCCAGTTGTGTATTTACCTGAAATATACAATTGTATTATCCAATTGTATTAATTTAGTCTACACAACTGGAATAAAGTTGGATTTATGTACACTCGTTCCTACTTTTGGGAACGAGACTCGTTCCCAAAAATATTTCCTGTTATGGAGGGAAGGGAAAATTTTTGCATGTGTGTAGCGTTTTTTGTGCTATGAGCGCGGTTAAATAGCACTTTCAAAAAATGCGGGCCCACTTATTTTTTCACGTTTCCATATTCCGTCGACTCATCTTCCCTAACCTAGGTAGCCGAAGTGACGCAATCTCCGGCGATTTCCAGGCAGATTTCTTCTCAACTTCATTATTCAGATTTCCGGCAGATTTCTTACGAGGCGAACTCCGGCGTGTCGTACCTGTTAATGTAGGCATCGCCGACGGCCAACTCTTCCTCTCTTCGCACTCGCGATCTCCGGCAGATTTCCAGGCGCATTTTATCGCCGACGGCTTGAGAAGAACCAGGTACGATGGCCTCATCTCAAGTTAGAACTGTATTTCAAGTGTTTGTTTGTGCAATTGTATTTCAAGTGATTGTTTGTGCAATTATATATACCACTGTATTTCAGGTATAATATACGACTGTACTTTCATATGGTGTAATATACAACTGTATTTCAGGTATAATATACGACTGTATTTGTATATAATGTAATGTACAACTATATTTCAGGTTTAATATACAACTGTATTTGCAAATAGTGTAATATACAACTGTATTTCAGGTATAATAAACAACTGTATTTGCATATAATGTAATATACAACTGTATTTCAGGTTTAATATACGACTGTATTTGAACAACTTTATATACAACTGTATTTCAGGTGTAACGTACAACTTTATATACAACTGTATTTGCAAATAGTATAATGTACGATTGTATTTGCAAATAGTGTAATGTACGACTGTATTTGCTTACTCGGATGCCTGACAATAAATATTTGAACTATCGGTGTGCGGTCTCAACGTTCGTGGCGAATGCTCATCCTCTCCTCGAGGTCATTTCCGAGGAATCGAAAGTTGTTCTAAGTGAAGCAAATGTTTTACCTTTATTTTCCATTTTGGCACTGCCGCAAAACATCTTGTTCTTGTATGTCCTCGTGAAGCTATACAAAAGGGATAAGGGGTGTTTCCATTTAGGAAATAATTATCTCAAACTTACAGTTAATGAAGTGATCATGATTCTAGGGCTACCAAACCGTGGTCAAAATTTCATTTTTCTAGACTCCCCTATTTGGAGTTATCTCATAAGGACTTGATCAACCAAATGTGTCTTCTTGTGAATGAAGAATGGTCCCTCGAGCTCGAGCAAAGATGAGTAAATACACTCATCAGGTATTTGTTGATTGTGTTTTTGTTCCCCATGAAGACTCTAAAGATTTTGACGTGTCTGGCGTGTTGGAGGATGGTATAGGTGCCTTGAGAAAGTACAATTGACTTAAGGCCATTCATGCATTCTTGCATTCACAGCTAGATTGTCTGAGTCGGGCCAATGCAGTTCGAGATGCTGACACTTGTTTAGGCTACTTTGAAGGCTGCTTGATAGTTGTGTTTGTAAGAAATGTATTTATAATTTAGTTACTGATTTATTAATTATTCAAACTAACATGTGTTTTTCTAGGTGTGGTTCTTTGAGCACACCAATGTACAAAGAGTAGTACATTTCCTGGCTCGGCCTCGAATTTGTCGATGGTTGGACAAAATGAGATATAATGCAAAGTTCTGTTTGGATTTGCCGAATGAGCTCAAGAAACCCAAGCAGGTATTATTAATTAACTTCTTAATTCACACCAAGTTTGTGTTTATGTAACTCTAATAAATTTTGTTATATCTTATAGCTTATATACAGGTTTGGAAGTGTGGAGAAGGATGAGAAGAAGTTGTTAGGATCGTCAGAGGCGTAGTCTGGATGTGAAGCCAACTAAGAGAAGGGGAAGGGGGTGAAGATGGTGAAGTTTGAGGTGGAGTCTAATTTCGAGGATATCGAGCATGAGAAGGAGAAAATGAAGTTTCAGGAGTTGAGGAAAAAGATTATTGTGAAGAGCGAAAGTAGATTGCTTAGGAGGATGGAGAAGGAGAAGAAGGTGAAGAGAGGAAATGCAGGGGAAGATTGGAACTCAATGAAATCTCGGCTTCGTGTTTATATACGGGAAGAAGTTGTTATGGTTGAAGTCTCAATGAAAAATTTCGGTGAAATATGGTTTAAAAAGTTGCAAGATGGGATGTACCAATCCCATCACCATACACCATCACCCATATCACTCACATCATCCAAACCCCAGACTAAGGTCTTACCCACATTATCCAAATCACCCACATCACCCACATCATCCACACCCCAGATCATTACACTTTAAAGCCCGGCCAAAAAATCATCTTCCGTTCGAGTCAAAAAGACTGCATATAGGGGAGGAAGGATCTTAATTTGGTTCCTACCTACCCCGGTAAACCACATATAAACCCTCAAATTCTAGATAGCATTGACTTCGTTCTTAGTGAGTTCAAGGAGAGGTAATTATTGCTTGTCATATACATATTTTCACATATATAATTGTTTATCAGTCTCACACTGATTTTAACTATTACTACAAATCCAATGTTATTTTCTCGAGTGGTAACATTGTGATGACTCGAGGGGATATTGATGATCTGTTGGGAACAGTTGGATAACGGACGCTCACATTGATGCATATGCAGTGTTCCTTGGTTTAAAGCAGAATAGGTCATTTGCTGGAATGAAGTCTTTTGTATATGTTTCGCCAAATCATGCAGTACGTGCTTCATTTTGTGCTTCTTTGTAATGCGCTTATTTTATGTTTAAACCTGAAATTATTAATGTTTTTCACCTCATTGTGTAGTATTATAAGAGCAACAAGGTGCCAAATAGCAAGGTCCTGTTGAGCCATATAACATTGGCAAGTGTCACAACATCTGATATCATGCTTATGTTAAGTCATGTGTCAAGCCAATGGACACTGCTAGTGTGTCGCCAAAAGGAACAATGCTGAGATTTCTATGACTCGTTTAAAAGTGGTCGTCATCGTTCCAACCTTCCTGACTTGGTACAATTTCACGCTAGTACACACCCATTTGAAAGTTAAGTTACGTGTTTTCTGACAATTAATGTGGCATACAGGTTAAGATTTTATACAAGGGGGTTAGTGAAGCATTGTCAGCAGATATTATCCATTGGCCTATTATCGAGGTTCCTAATTTGTCGCAATAAGATAACTAGGATGACTGCGACGTGTTTGTTATGAAATTCATGGAGGAGGCGTTATCGGTCAAGACTATTTCATGGGAAGAAAAAAAGAATTGGTGTAAAAAAGATGTTGCGATTTCGGGCAGAAATTGCCGCGGCTATTTTTTTGGGCATTTTCTAACATAATTAAAACTAACAACTAGTGATATTGAACAGTTAAATGTTATGACGTTATGCACTTGACAGATTTTTTGGTCTGCAGATAGTGGGGAAAACCTGAGATTTGGTTAATAATACTAACAACAATGTTTGTTCTATATTCATTCCCATTTTTATTTATGTTGCTGATTGTGTTTAATGTGCTAGAAACAACATTCTTGCACATCTATGTAAGATAACTTATGCATTTAATTACTGTCACAAAATAATGAACTGTATAGATCTTGGCATGCCTTTAATTACTTTCTGCTGTAGATCTTGGCATGCCGCTAATTACTTTCTCCACGGCAGATCTTAACATTGCCTTTAATTACATTTTGCTGCAGTTTACAAAACCCTTAACCTATTTTTTTATGAGAACCACACCTAAAAAACATTCAAGGATGTCAAACTGAAGTTGTACTGCTGCAGATCTTGGCAACACCTAAAAAATTAGTTTATGGAAAAGATCACGTTCAGTAAATGCGCTTATTTTTTCATCACCGTTCCAGTGTGGCGACAACTGGAGGCGGCTGCAATCCTCCAACACAACAAAACAGACGTATTGTTGCGACACTTTCAGTTGCTAACAACTGGATGTGCTCTTTGATTTTACGCAAAGAGCAATCATCCTAAAAATAATCAAATGAGAAACAGATGCAGTCAAAGTCCAAAGCAATACAACTAGATCAGGAAAAAATGCTTCCACAGCAAGTCCAAAGCAATAAAATATTGCACAGACAAAACATTGACAACATTTAACTGCTACTAAATATTCATTTAACTGGAACATTTAACTGGAACAAGAATGTACCGGAAACAACAATGGACTTTAAATTAAAAGATTTTTTCAAGGTTTGAAAACATCTGTTATACTACAAAAATTAAAAGACAAATCTAGGTCAAAGTTCTCTTGAGAATCTATATCTGCAGGAGTGGCCTGTGGGGTTGACTGGTGCACAGGTTCTAGAGAATCAAAGAAGTTGTAGACCTTTATTTTTGATGGATTATCATTCACAGGGATTGTTCTGCTCTTCAATTCACCTCTCTTTCCTACATTGGAAAAAGTAAGTATCACTATACTTGTAGTAATGAACTTGTTTTCGAAAATATTAAGAAAAAAAGTAGTACTTGTTGCTCTATTGTTTTTCTCTCAATGTCCTTTTATTCGTGCGTTCGAAACCCCTTTCGGTCGCTTTGTTGGCAAGTCTCTTAATAAGGTTTTATCTTTTCCATTCTGATTGACACCCCCACCCCCAATGACCATAGCTTGAACCTTTTGAGCCAAATCATTCATGGATGTCATAACAAGTTCTTTTGCCGGTTGACAACTCTCAATTTGGAGGGCAAAATCATATGTAAATCTCATTAAATGGTTCCTGAAAATCACATTTGAATCATATTGGGCCATTGAAGGTGAGTATGGAAGGTAAATACCTTTATTAGCATGCAAACTGAATCGCTTGAGAAAATATTGGCCGGGAATCTGCTTTATATTTCTATGAATGAATATTCGCAAAACATGCTTGCATAGAATACCTTTGGTTTCAAAGCATCGACAAGAACATGTTGCTTCGCCAGTAATAACATTGAAATTTACGAACCATCTTTTACCGTCAACGCCTTCGTCACACTGTGAGGTCACATATGAAATAATATTATCCTCATATCTCGTCTCATCGACTATGCTAACCCTAACAACCCCCTCCATGAATGATTTCTCAAAGAAAGAAAACATTTTCCAGGTGTAAACCTTTGAAGACTGCTTCAGTAGCATGGAACCTTTATATTTTAAGTCGACAGTACCCTGCGTGCACTTAAAATCTTCATCAAACTCAGCTCTCCGCCATGTTGAAACTAGTTTCTCTAACACAATGAAAGACTCTACAATAGAGTTGGTTGCCTTGGAACAACCATGCAATCCATGATTTGTCGATTCACTCCTTTGTGTCGACAAAATGCCGAGATCCAACACATCCTTGTTGTATGCAGTTGACCACTTCCTCCTAACTGCATATAGGTCTCTCAACCATCTGTTGTCTTGTAAGCTTCCTTTCAACATCATCTCATTCAAATAACGATCAAACTCGTTCTCACAGTCAGACTTGCTCATGCATTAGTGGAATAAATCTCGAACACCTTTGTCATGGTTGAAGCAATGGACTTTAGCAGGAACTTTCTTTGAGATGTGCCATTGGCATAATCGATGTCGACTGGTAGTGAGAACACGCTCAATTGCAACCGCCATAGCTTGATCTTGGTCAGTAAAAATTGTTGTAGGTTGTTTACCACCAACGAACTTAAGAAATGTGTCAAAAACCCAGCAAAAAGAATCTATGATTTATTCTGCAATGAAAGTGCAACCAACACAAACACTCTGTCAATGATTGTTCACATCAATAAATGCAACACACACCAAATTATATTTATTTAATCTGTAGGTGGTATCAAAAATAATAACATTACCGAAACAATCATAATCAATCTCACCACACCCATCAATCCAAAAAACCCGGTCAACTTATTTTTTTTCATCAGTCTGGACTTCTTATGAGAACATATTATCCTCAAGTTGTCTTGCCTGTAGCATCTTCAACAAACAAATTAAATCACCACTTTCAATCAAAGCTTTTTTATCGCGTTGCTCTTGGTGAAACTGGTGTTTTGAACACCTCCAACTTCTTTGGAGAGAAAATTGTACGTATATACTATTTTTATACCAGCCTCTGACATATTTTTTAATAGATTGTCATACATATCTGATATCTTTCGATGTGACCTCAACAAATGTTATTCTTTCTCGGATGCAAGGGGATGATTGTGCTCCTCTACAAACTTTGCAATCATCAAGTTCTTATCATTTGTATCTATTTTAAAATGTCAACATGCAAGACAACCAATCCGAGTATCTAATTTGCGATATTTAATCAAGGACGGTTTAGTGTGTTTCTTTCCTGCCTTTGAGCAACTGTATTCACATACTTTGATAATTCTGGTGTGTGTGTAATAAATAATATATTGCCTACAAATACTGAAACTGGTTTTGTGAGCGTACTGACAATACAAAGTATATGCATCTTCCTCTGAATGGACAACGTGGAAACATAGATGTTCTTTTTTGATCTACAAGTTAAAAATATGTTAGCCATTTTCTGAAGTCATGAAAAAAAGACTCCCTTTCTCAAGTCAAGAAAGAAAGGCTTACATCAATTTCTTCCTCCATTTGACCACTATTACTCCCATTCTTCATGGACAAAAGAAGCAGCCAAGCTTACAGTCATATATTAAACCTTAAATACAGTTGTATATTACAATATATGCAAATAAAGTTGTATATTAAAACTAAAACACAGTTGTATATTACACTATATACAAATAAAGTTGTATATTATACGTGAAATATAGTTATACATTACACTATATGCAAATATAGTTGTACATTATATATCAAAATAGTTGTATATACAGTTGCACAAACAATCACTTGAAATACAGTTGCACAAACAATCACTTGAAATACAGTTTTGAAAAATAGTTCAACATATGCAAAGAGATGAGGTCGTCGTTCATTCCTTCCTGTTGCTGGAAAAATAGTCGTACCTGATTCTTCTCAAGCTAGCCGTCGGTGAGAAAATGTGCCTGGAAATCTGCCGGAGATCGCGAGTGCGCAGAGACTGGGAGTTATTTGATGACGACGCCTACATTATCAAGTATGACTCGTCGGAGTTCGCCTCGCAAGAAATCTGTCGGAAATCTGAATAATGAAGTTGGGAAGAAATCTGCCTAGAAATCGCTGGAGATTGCGTTACTTCGATCGCCTAGGTTAGAGAAGAAGAGTCGACGAAATAGTGAAACATGAAAAAATAAGTGGGCCCGTATTTTTTGAAAGTGCAATTTAACCGCGCTCCTAGCACAGGGAACGCTACACACATGCAAAAATTTTCCATTATTGAGGCTCTATTTGAGAAACTGGGGCGCCATTCCGGTGGGAATGGGACGACGAAATCTGTTTGGGATGCTACTCGCGCTCTCCCTTTGAAAATGGCCGGCGTGAAAGTGTGGGAGCCCGACGTTTTGACGCTGGCCGGGCGAGCACAGTTTCACCGTTCAGGCCAGCTGTCTCCTCTCTTCTCCCCGGCATGCCACTGGGCTGGTTTGTCAAACAGAGCCTGAGAATCCGGCCAGACTGCGAGGAGATAAAATGGTGATTCTAAATGGTAGACTTGTGCTCCTTCCACCACCGACAAAATGTGGGGCTCGCACCCTTTCGCACCGGCCGTTCTCATGGAAAGATCAGAAACAACGCTCAAATACCTTCCCTCCGGCTCGTTCCCATCAGAACGGCACCCCGCCGAAATGTCAAACAGAGCTCATATATTATCAACAATTGATTATATATACTCATCATTTCTATTTATTTTTGGCTTAGAAAATTAACCGTCCGTTTGAGGGTGCGGTTCCATCCACATGGGATGCGTTGGGAAAATCTGGATTCCGAATTGTGGTCGGAAATGTTAATTGGATGAATTCACTGTGGCTCGGCATTTTGCGAAATATACTCGTCAGTAAAAATATTCTTTTTATATGTAATACAAGTGAGAGACACGAGGCTCAGTCTCTATGGCCAACCGCAATAGTATATTTGCGCGACATTATTTCAGTCACGACATTGTCCCGGCATGACAACATCGGCCGCTCGCAAACCCCTCGCTCATTTTTGCGGTGGGTTTGCGAGCAATTGGGAGAACACATTTTTTTTATTGTAGTTAGAAGACTTTGTCTATATGAGAGCATGTTTTTAAAATAAAAGAAAAAACAAATTTTAAAAATAGAATTTTTTTCAATAAAAATGGCAAAATCGAAAAAAGAATGTTAACCAAAGCATGTTTTCCTTTTTAATATAGTATACATATACTAACAGTTTCGCACAAGCTATGTTTGTGCTTAATTGGTCTTATGAAAGAGCTACCTATGTTTGTAGATTGCAAACATCTATCACTAAATGCAAATAATATAAGGGTGTTGTTACAAACAAAAAAGACATGATAACTAGTCTAATTTTGCAATGCTAAATGATATAGTATAGTATAAACACTTATTTTTAAGAGTTTTTTTAAAAAAATTGAGTAGTTTGCTAGTAACCATTTGATTTTCAAATAGCTATTTTCAAATTTTATATTTTGCTAATAGCCAAAATGAGTTTCCTAATAACTGCACCCATAAAATAATCACAAAAATATGAATGGCAAAAGTGATCAGCTTGAGAATGCAGTTATTTTTAAGAGCATAAATTGTTTTTACATGACTGACAATAGAATGCCATCATTGTCGATGTTGGGCATCTCTATTCCCTCTCCTTGCGAACAATGTCTGATGTGGTACCCATAACTGATATATTTAGGACTAAGAGAGCTCCATGTCATGCACATAGAACATCAATGACAGGCGTATGCTGCACTTGGCTAGTTTTCTCTACAAATTTGTGCTAACCAAGTAAGCTTTGCTTCAACAATACATCAGAATGGCATCATTGTCAATGCCAAGTCAATAGTTCATACTTCCTGAGAATTAGCAAATTTAAGTCATGTTAGTTAAAATTTGATTGATAGTCCAATTCTCTCAATGGTTATCTTGGACATGAAGAAGTTTGTTGTGTCTGTATCCACCAAGGCTCTAATTTTTGTTCCCTTGATCTTCATATCCACCATTATTTGACCTTTACTTAGCAATCTTCTTCTAGTATGGGTTTTGTTCGAACTTTTCGAGTTGAAGTTTCTCCTTGCCCCAACACGATCTTTGGTGATTCTTAATTTCTCCAAGGTTGGGCAATCATTGATTTTGTGTGGTTCTTACAAAAGAAACACCTCAAAGGTGGGTGACTTATGTAGGAGCTTCTTGTTCTTACTCATCCTTCTCAAGTAAACATGGCATTAAAGTGTTGTATGATACTAAGCCTTGTCATTTCTTCTGTCTCATCCTTGTCCTAACTTATTTTTTCATATTTCTTAATAATAATTGTTAAGGATCCAAGCTTTGGACTATCCTTCATATGATGGAGTCCCTTGCATACATAGCAGGAGGGATGCCTCTTCCTTTCCTCAGATCTCCTTTGATGAGGTACCTAATTCATTGATTCAGCTTCAACGTCCCATCATCATCAAGATGATTTATTTTCTCTTTTAGGTGAAATTCGCTGAGTGATTTTGCTACCGTGATTGCCTCATCGACATTACCTCCTATATTTTCCTTTGTATTCAATCCATCCACAAAGTAGAACTGAAAAATCCTCCTCCATCATGTTAGGTATTTGTAACATCAGTGTTATCAGTGTTGTAAACTCATTAACATATTCTGTTATTGTTCTTCTCTAATTCATCTCCCTCAACTTCTTTTGTGCTTGGTGCACAATATTTTTGGGGTCGAAATGACGTATGATTTCCTTCTTAAACTCCTCTCATGTGTCTAATCGACGCAATCTTTTTACAATATCAGTTTTTCGCCACCATAATGCAATATTATCTTTGAGAAATTAGGAAGAAGTTCGTACTTTGGTTATATCATCTTTTAGATGATATCCCTCAAAGTAATTATCCATCATCTATAAGAAATTTTCAACTTTGTTTACTTCCCGTCTACCTACAAACATATCTGGCTTGGGGATGTCTAATCTTATCCCAAAAGTAATGGTATTACCACCATTGGGTATAACCTTCTTGTAGATGACTAGTCAATCATTCAAATGCGTAACTTTTCTTCTAAGCTTGCATGATTGTTCCTCCAACTCATCGATACGTTGATGTAATGTTGCATTATCATCGAAATCATATTGGAGTTTCTTCTTCGGCTCCTCTTGAATGAACTCCCACTCTCTACATACCTGACAGTTTTTAATTTCCATAACCTCCATGTTTTTTCCCAGTCCATCATAACAAGCTCTAAGTGGTTCTCTTCACGAGCTTGTCTTTGATCATGCTTCTTCCTACTAGTATTGTATGTAGTATCTCTTCCTCGCTCCTCCATAATGTTAGAGCATTCACCTGCCATCATTTGTTATGTTGTAGCACCCAACAATTTGAGCAAACCTTGCTCTGATACTAACTGTCACATGCACGGAACTTCAACGACAAACTTATGCAACACTTGGCTAGTTTTCATCACAAACTTGTGGTAACCAAGCAGGACTTGCTTCAACAATGCAATGTAATGAAGAAAAAATATATGATTATACTTCTAAACAAAGTTATAATATAGCTTGGTAGACAGTTGACTAGGACATACAAATATCAAGACATATAACAACACTTAGCATTAACAAACACTCAACTCTCACAATAGTAGACTCACTACCGCAATAAGCTCCAAACTGAAAGTGATAGTTAGATCTACAATACTCTAGAGGGGGGAGGGGTGAATAGAGTATATTTAAAAATTTATTAGGTCCCTATAACTGTGCTGTTACAGCTTTTGCTGTAAACTGTAAGGTGCAGTAAACAAATAGAGAACAGAAAAACAGATACCATTAATCCTACTCACAGCCACACACACAGCAAGAACAAAAAGAAAAAATAAGCAACCAGACGACACAAGAAATTTATAGTGGTTCCCCCTCAACTGGGTACATCCACTCTTCTACCACCCTTGGTAGGAATCCACTCAGATTTTTGATCAGGTGCCTGACACCAATGGGTTTTGATCAGGTCCCCAAAAACCAACTCAAGTCTTTTGGTAAGGAGACTTGCAACCATGAATCACTTTTGAAGGGAGATGACAACCCTTTGTACAGGAGGGGGTGAGAGAGTGATTTTGTCTTCTCTGTCAACAATCAAAGAGAGGACTAATGTGGAATGATGTTAGCAAACAACTCCCCCTGAGATGCAGAATGGTTCAGGGAAGATCTGGAGCTTTGTTGTAGGGTGATAGGTCTTCAATCAGATTTCTTGACAAGCAGTGATACAAGATCTTCTTGACTGATTTGAAATCTGTTGTCCTTGGGGAAGTCCTGGAGAGAATGTTGAAGAAGAAGACTCTTGATATATTATGATTGTTCTTCTGCTTCTGAATGAATATCACTGCCTATCACTGTAAGCTTCAGTATATGTTTTTGTGTGAAGCTTTTCAGGTGCTGTGTGTAATCTTGCAGTCTGTCTGTCTTTTTTTTTATTAAGTATATTCTTGTTCTCTGATCTTTTTGCTTACTACTTCCTTCAGATTGTCGATCTACTTTTCTTCTATCTCACTTCAAAAATTTGAATTCTCTGTAATAAATGCTGACGCCTTGAGAATAATCGGCATTTACTCATTTCCTCAACTGTCCCGTGGAAAAACAGCAAGTAATATTCCTGAAGAAGACTGCAATTAATGCTTCATCTAACGGCTACATTCAGAGAATGTTTGAGTCATTAATCTGTCAGGAATTATTGCATTTGAGTGAGGATTGAATGCCGAAAATGGCTAAGTCTGGAATCATCGAACGAATAACAGAATTCGTTGAGCTGAGTTACTAGTTCGTCGAACTGAGTCCCAAGTTCGTCGAGCTGATAATAGTACTTGCATGTTTCAGAACTTTGTCTTTTCTGTCTGAAGTTCGTCGAGCTGACAATTGCATTCGTCGACTGGAGTTCAGCAACAATTCTGGAATTAGTCAAATATTTTGTGTTGACTTGAAAACTTCTGGTTCCAGAATTCGTCGACCAAAGAACACAGTTTGTCGACCTGAGAATTCATCGGCCTAAGAAGTTGACTTCGACGTCCTGAGATCTTCTAACAGAAGGTTGTTATGAACTCGAGGTCCAAATTCGTCGAGCTCAGAATCTTGTTCGTCGACCAAAGACTGAAGTTGGACTTAGAATAATCTTGAGTTTATCCTGACTTTAGTCTCTTGAAGTATCCCAGCATTCGTCGATCAAAGAATGAAGATCGTCGAGCTCAGCTCAGAGAAATATCTCAAGATCGTCGAGCTGAGAATGCCTTTCGTCGACCTGAGTTCGACGAATGTCGAACTCATTTTACTTGGTCTTGAAATCTTCTAGGTTTTGAGTCTCTGATTGTCTTGTTGATAGCTGGTCCATCTGATGTTGACTCTAAGGATGTGGCCTAGACTCTAGGACACAAATTTGACCCTGGCTATACATGTTGGGTCACATCCTAAGTTAGTGAACCTAGCCCAATTCAACTAGGGATCCATCACAAACCATGGATGATCAAAATGAGGAGAGGTCTTCCTCTTATATATGCCTCCCCCTTTCACTCCAAAACCTAATAAGAATCTAGATTTCTCCACACAATGGGAAGAGTAGGTTATTTCATTCTTTTCTACACATTCCATATCTTACATGTAGGATTCTTCTCTACCATTCTAAAATGTTCTCAACATATTTAGACTCATCTAGAACACTAGTCACATAGCAACCGAGTTAACCTTAACACAGTGATATCCCACTTATAAGTCATGAAAAATTTAAAATTTAGCCCTTAAATATTTTTTAAACATAATAAACTTTAAATTTTCTAATTTCAATGGAGAAAAAGATAGAGAGAGAGAGAGGGGGGAGTGGATAAAGTGCAACCTAATTTGCCTCTTCATGTTAAAAGTAAAATAAAGGGAGAGACGTGACTCTCTATCCGGGACTTCAGCCATACAATGTTGAGAGAGGGGAGAGCGAAATTAATGATGGGTTGTGTGAAGTGAAGAGAGAGAAATATTAAGAAGGAGAGAGAGCATGATATAGAGAGATAGATATGGCAAGTTTGACCTTAATGATGATTCATTGATAGGTAAAGGTTAGCTAGCCCGATAACAATCCTTGAATGCCAAAGGTTTACTTGTCATTGCCTATATATAGATACAAAGCTGAGCAAGTTAGAGAAGTTTTGTTGACAGTTAGAGTGAAAAGTAAGAAGAATATGATAATTTAACGTAAAGGGAGGGAGTGTGTGGGTGTAGAGTGGTAGAGAGATGTAACGTTCCATTTGTACACGTAATATAACATGGATTTGATCGGACCCCCATTACATACTGTTGGAACCCAAGGTTGGATTTGGTTAAGGATCACTATTAGGATGATTAGTTTGACCCAAAATGTATAGTCTAAGGGTCATAGGGCTTTCCAAGTATTCCTCAGAAAGAATCCCAGAAGAAGTGCAGAAGAATTCCAGAGAAAATCAATTTTGAAGTTCAGAAATTTTAGCTCTCAGAAATAGTCGAACGGAGTTCAACTATTGCAGTCCAGAAATAGTCGAACGGAGTTCAACTATTGCAGTCCAGAGATAGTCGAACGGAGTTCAACTATTGCAGTCCAGAAATAGTCGAATGGAGTTCAACTATTGCAGTCTAGAAATAGTCGAACGGAGTTCAACTATTGCAGTCCAGAGATAGTCGAACGGAGTTCAACTATTGCAGTCCAGAGATAGTCGAACGGAGTTCAACTATTGCAGTCCAGAGATAGTCGAACGGAGTTCAACTATTGCAGTCCAGAAATAGTCGAACGGAGTTCAACTATTACAGTCCAGAAATAGTCGAACGGAGTTCAACTATAGTCGAACGGAGTTCAACTATTTCTGTGTTCAGCTCTAAGAGAACAGATAACTCAGATGCAGGTCAACTATAGTCGAACGGAGTTCAACGATAGTCGAACGGAGTTCAACTATAGTCGAACGAAGATTGGAGAAGCTTTTTAGATTAAATTTTGGTGATTTCCTGTGCAGTTATTGGAGACAGCTGGCTAGAGTTATTCAAGGCTTAAGTAAAGGAATTTACAGCTAATATATTTAATGCCAAATATTCTTATGAATATAGCCGTTGGGAGGCTGCATTAAATATGAATCAATTCAGAGGTTTATTGTCAGTTACCTTTCCAAGACAGTTTCCTTTCTTGAAAATGTCTTTGCCGCATCAAACAAGAATTCAAATGACTTTCCTCAGCCCAGTGGATACATATATATATTTTATACAGAAGATAGAAAAGATATATAGCAGAGAGGCTCAGAAATAACAACAAGAGACAGAGAGAGAAAAAGCTTTCAAGAGACAACATATTCAGATTTGTCTACAGAACTTGCTGGAGATTTTCATCTAGTTGAAGGCCTACACCCTGAAGCAAAGCTTCCACTCCTAAACTATTCTACATCTCAGGGGGAGCTTTGACAACATCACTGAATCCACATAGTCTTCTCAGTTGCTTGAGAAAGAGAAGACTTCCATCACTCTCTCATCCCCACCTCTGTAAAGGGTTTTTCAAACTCCCTTCAAAAGTTTGTGTTTGGTTTCTGAGACCTTATCAAAACTCAGTGGTGGCAAGACACCTGATCAAAAAATCTGGTTTGGTTTTTGAGCACCTTATCAAAAGCTCATTGGTGCCCAGGACACCTGATCAACTCATCCTACAGTGGATTCCTACCAGGGTGGTAGAAGAGTGGATTACCCAGATTTGAGGAACCACTATAAATTTCCTTGTGTCGTCTTGTTTGCTTGCTCTGTTTTCTTCCTTATGTGCTGTGAATTTTATTTCATTTTTATTTTCTAAAAACTCTTAAGCATATCAGATCTATCACCTCACTTTCAATTGGTATCAGAGGCAGGTTGGTTAAACATACCACACCTTGGTGGTTGTACAGGCTAACACCTGAATCAAAAGATCCTTGATAGATCTTATTGTTCTTAAGAGTTTTTCATGGCACAAAATGAAGAATGGTCAAGCACTGGACCTCCTAAGTGCAATCTGGACAAGCTTGCACTATGGAAGACAAGGATTAGGCTTTTTATGAACTCTATTGATGAAGCCATTTTCAATTCTATTTTGACAGGTCCTTATCAACCATTAGAAACAACAAGCATGAATGCTGCTCCATCACCTAAATGGACAGAAGCTCAAAAATTGCTAAAGATTGCTAATGCAAGAGCAATGGACATCCTTGCTCAATCAATGTCTGATGACATTTTTGAAGGAGTTATTGAATGTACTTCAGCAAAAGACATCTGGGACTCCCTCACAGAAATGGCTGTTGTATCAGCAAAAGGGAAAATAATTGAAGCTGAATCCTGGAGTGATGAAGAAGAAGCAAGAGCAATAGAATTTTGCCTAATGGCAATAGATGCTTCTTGCAGCAGCTATGCTGAAGAATCTGAAGAATCAGAGAGTGAATCAGCAGAAGAAGATCAGGTAATCTCTACCCTTGATCTTTCATCAGGTATAAATCTTCAGAAAATCTTAGTTCAAAATTATTCGTCGAACGGAGATCGACGAACTCAACCTTATTCGCCGAACTCAGATCGACGATCATTGAACAAAGATTTTGACTTGTACTGTTCAGGAATCTGTGCTCGACGAAATAAATATCGTTCGTCGAACAGAGATCGACGAAAATGGATCACAGAAAACAATTATTATCATTTTGTGAACAGAGCTCGACGAAAATACTTTAATTCGTCGAACTCAGAATTTCAAAACAGAAATTTTTACTCTTTTATTTCTGATTATTTTAAAAGAGAACCAGGACCCAAGGTTATCTGGGTCCAGAACTCCTAACATTTCCTTGCAGGAAAAGAACTCTGTTTGGTCCAATATAGAGGAAATCAGTGATTGATTATTTTGAGCTAGGATATGCATATAGGGGGAGTTTGTTGTTTGCAGCAGTATTTTAGTTCTTGTTTTATTTATTTTGTTTCAAAGCTTCCATTGTACATCTGCTGATATCTTATAAATCAAGCAGATTGTTTTTGCTTTGCATTTTATTTGCTTTTGATGTAAATAGTGTCCTTACCCAAATAGGGGGAGATTGTTGAAACCCAAGGTTGGATTTGGGTAAGGATCACTATTAGGATGATTAGTTTGACCCAAAATGTATAGTCTAAGGGTCATAGGGCTTTCCAAGTATTCCTCAGAAAGAATCCCAGAAGAAGTGCAGAAGAATTCCAGAGAAAATCAATTTTGAAGTTCAGAAATTTTAGCTCTCAGAAATAGTCGAACGGAGTTCAACTATTGCAGTCCAGAAATAGTCGAACGGAGTTCAACTATTGCAGTCCAGAGATAGTCGAACGGAGTTCAACTATTGCAGTCCAGAAATAGTCGAATGGAGTTCAACTATTGCAGTCCAGAAATAGTCGAACGGAGTTCAACTATTGCAGTCCAGAGATAGTCGAACGGAGTTCAACTATTGCAGTCCAGAGATAGTCGAACGGAGTTCAACTATTGTAGTCCAGAGATAGTCGAACGGAGTTCAACTATTGCAGTCCAGAAATAGTCGAACGGAGTTCAACTATTGCAGTCCAGAAATAGTCGAACGGAGTTCAACTATAGTCGAACGGAGTTCAACTATTTCTGTGTTCAGCTCTAAGAGAACAGATAACTCAGATGCAGGTCAACTATAGTCGAACGGAGTTCAACGATAGTCGAACGGAGTTCAACTATAGTCGAACGAAGATTGGAGAAGCTTTTTAGATTAAATTTTGGTGATTTCCTGTGCAGTTATTGGAGACAGCTGGCTAGAGTTATTCAAGGCTTAAGTAAAGGAATTTACAGCTAATATATTTAATGCCAAATATTCTTATGAATATAGCCGTTGGGAGGCTGCATTAAATATGAATCAATTCAGAGGTTTATTGTCAGTTACCTTTCCAAGACAGTTTCCTTTCTTGAAAATGTCTTTGCCGCATCAAACAAGAATTCAAATGACTTTCCTCAGCCCAGTGGATACATATATATATTTTATACAGAAGATAGAAAAGATATATAGCAGAGAGGCTCAGAAATAACAACAAGAGACAGAGAGAGAAAAAGCTTTCAAGAGACAACATATTCAGATTTGTCTACAGAGCTTGCTGGAGATTTTCATCTAGTTGAAGGCCTACACCCTGAAGCAAAGCTTCCACTCCTGAACTATTCTACATCTCAGGGGGAGCTTTGACAACATCACTGAATCCACATAGTCTTCTCAGTTGCTTGAGAAAGAGAAGACTTCCATCACTCTCTCATCCCCACCTCTGTAAAGGGTTTTTCAAACTCCCTTCAAAAGTTTGTGTTTGGTTTCTGAGACCTTATCAAAACTCAGTGGTGGCAAGACACCTGATCAAAAAATCTGGTTTGGTTTTTGAGCACCTTATCAAAAGCTCATTGGTGCCCAGGACACCTGATCAACTCATCCTACAGTGGATTCCTACCAGGGTGGTAGAAGAGTGAATTACCCAGATTTGGGGAACCACTATAAATTTCCTTGTGTCGTCTTGTTTGCTTGCTCTGTTTTCTTCCTTATGTGCTGTGAATTTTATTTCATTTTTATTTTCTAAAAACTCTTAAGCATATCAGATCTATCACCTCACTTTCACATACTATATACACAAGCAAACACTATAAAGAGGCACCGAATGAAACAATATTTATAATGAGTATATGTTAGTGGAAACATAATTTAATATCATGAATGCCCACATTATATTTGGAATGAATATATGAATTGGACTTATGACCTTACATCACATTATATCAAAATAGAATATCAATACTATAAACCTGCAAAGAGTATAAAATTTATTCATCACCACACAAGTTTGAAAGCAAAAGAAGAAAAGAGTAGATATTCTTTTCTTTAGACAACTTTGGGATTTTAGCCTGTTAAGCTCCATTGTGTGATAGGGTAATATCTCGAAAAATCAATTTAAATTCATGTCAAGGCTGTCGACCATGGAATATATACATCTCTTGAGGAGACTCATTGACAACTACAGAGAAAGAAAACAAGATTTGCATATGTTGTTCATCGATTTTGAGAAGGCTTATGGAGTTCCAAGAGAGATCTTATGGATAGTCTTAGAAAAGAAAGGTGTAAATGTATCATATATTGACATAATCAAATATATGTATACAAATTCAGTTACAAGGGTGTGGACATCTGGAGGATTAACACAAAATTCCCTATCATTGTTGGCTTGCATCAAGGTACAGCTTTAAGCCCTTATCTCTTTACCCTTATCTTAGATGAGCTCACCAGACATATGCAATAAGCAATACCTTTGTTCTTATTATTTGTGGATGATATCATTTTGGTTGATGAGACGCGTGAGAGTGTAAACACAAAGCTCGAATCTTTGCAAGACACTTTAGAAAAGAAGGATTTTAGGTTGGGCAGGGAAAAGATAGAGTACATGGAGCTTAAATTTAGCAACGCAAGAAGGACGAATGATTTCGTTATTAAGTTTGTTGATCAAGATATTTCCCATAGTGTGTTTTAAATATCTTGAGTCGATAGTTCAAAATGATAGAGGTATTAGTAAAGATGTGACACATAGAATCCAAGCAGGTTGGTTGAAGTGGAGAGGCGCGTCAAGGATCTTATGTGATCGTAAAGTATCATTAAAACTTAAGGGAAAGTATTACCATATTACAATTAGACCAGCGATGCTCTATAGTTCTGAGTGTTGGGCAGTGAATTGTGTACATGAGCAAAAAATGGGAGTTGCGAAGATAAGAATGGTTAGGTGGATGTGTGGACACACGAGACTAGATAAAATTCAAAATGAATGTATCATGGATGAGACGAGAGTATCACCAATTGCAAATAAGATGCGAGAAGCTCGGCTAAGATGGTTTATACACGTACAAAGGAGATCATTAGAGGCGCCTGTTAGGCACTGTGAGAGTTTAGTCATTAAGTATATTAAACGAGGGAGGGGTATACAAATAAAGACTTGTAATGAAACTATATATAAAGACATGATGTACTTAGACATTAGTGAGATTATGATAAAAGATAGGGCACATTGACGACAAATGATCATTATAGCCAACCCCACTATCGTGGGATAATGGATTGAGTGTTGTTGTTGTAAGATCCATTATGTGCTACAGTACTTGCAACAAGCACAAGTCAAATGAAAATGAGGGTCAACTATGAGTAGATCATAAACCACGTAACTTCCCCCTAGCCATCCTAACAGACTCTGAGGTGAGTCACCGCACACATACAAGTATGCACATAACATGAAATATACAATAAAACTAAAAATAAACCTTAATTACACATAGTAAATGATCATATACAATCAATCTTCTAGATTTAATAATATATAAAGGTGAACCTATGAATGCAATTTATGATAGTTGAGTTCACTTGAAGTTTTACCACAACATCTTATCACAACACTGCATGAAGCTAGCAAAGCAATCATATAATCATCAAATGGGTTGTGGGTATTCGTGACCACACAACTTCATGTTCTCATGGCATGCACAATATTCCTTCGATGAGGAGGTGTAGGTTCATCACACTAACAAGTATCTCAACATGAGGTGTATGTTAGTGTCCCATTTATCAATTATTATGAAGTTTATGTATCTCCGCTTTGATCTACCATAGGAAGTTTAGGTTCATCTTCATGAATTGATCCATAGCGGAGATCTAGGTGTATCTTCGACTCTCAAGCACAACACAAATAGTAAGAAATAAGTGGCATAAACTCAATCAAATAATGTGAACATAGGTGCGCTCACCCTTATTCCTACACGATACCCTCACGGTGACCGAACAATAATTGTTTATCAATCACTTTTGTGTCGTGGAATCCACAATAGGCCAATTGTTGACCACCAACATAATGACACTACTTTCATGATGATCGAACAAAAACTATTTCTATAATTGTTTTTGCATCGTGGAATCCACTAAGGGACAAATTGATGTCCTCAAACATATGACTTTTGCTATGAATAGATAAGGATCCCCAAATCCCTCAACCTTGTATAATTTATGACATATATTTGCCTGGAATCCGATGATCTCAAAAAATCCCTGGCATGATTCTTTTTGTGCAGTCTAGGGAGACAATACCATTCAATCTGCCTTGTTCTCCAGCAGAACATGAGCAACTTACCATCCTTTAATTGTGGGACTTCGCAATCAACTTCATTTTTATGGGTTATTTGTACATAATTTTATCTCTCATCCTTGCCCAGTTCTCATGTACTCTGGGCAATTTCATAATTAATAAATTATTTGTACAAAAAAGCCCTCCCCCACTAGTATAAATAAGAGTGCACAGTCCCCAAAAAGACACATTGAATCGATCCCAAAGTGCAATTTCTTGCTATTGTGGACTCGAGAACATCTCTTTTGGTGATCATTATGGCCTTTCATTAGGCAATCTTTGTAACCTCTTTTGAAGTGACCAATAATATCGTCCGTAACACATGATATTTGTTGGATCTTATGGTGCCCTTAGAGGGGGTGAATAAGGTCTTTTTTCATTTTAAGAAAAACTTAGGACCTTTTCATAAATAATGAAAACGACAAAAATAATTTTTCTTAAGAAACACTTATATGAAATAAACAGTTAGAAATTCAGATTTTATAAAATGAAGATTTTATTTTATAATGAAAAATACATAGTGTTGATTTCAATAAGGCTTGAAACCGAGACTATGAGTGAAAAATCATTTTAGTGATTTCATCGATCCTTCTCCAAAGGACCCACCTAATATTGCATATTTCTCCTTAGAAACAATCTCTAGCCTCCCCCTAGATCTCTCCCTAACCTAGTCGTTTCACACAAGATGACGAATTATCCCCTAAATCACACAAGGCCTAGTCGCCATATGCAAGACATTGAATTCTCTATCATTACAAAACAAAAGAAAGAATACAATAGAAATTCATAAAATAAAACTCCTTCTATTGTAAAGCTCTGTAAGAGATGATGGATCGTCGTGAAGATCGTCAGAGTTGAAGCATACACACGTCTCCTCTTCACTCTTGAACTTTTAAGAAAATTAGGAGTTCTTCTAGATTCAGAGATGAGCAACTGAGTGTGCATGAGAATGAAGGCTCCATGAGGCGTGTCACCATGAATGCACAAAGTCTCTACCTTTTATAGAAATTGTCGCTATCGCCAGCGATAACTAGGTATTGCTGGTGTTATCTCCTTAAGCTACCACGTCTCCCATGTTGAGGAGATTGCGTCGGTTGATCCGTGAATGTGGATAGATCATAGGGTTATTGCGAGCGATAACCCACTATCCCTTAGCAGTACTGCAGATACATGCGCACCGTGGTTGGATCATGCAAGACATGGATGATGTAGTCTAGGCTATCGCTCGACAATAGGAAGTTACCGCCCGCGATAACTCTCTTTGAATCTCTTGCTTTTCTTTATATCACATCCATATGAGTATTATACATCTGCATACCATAAACAAACTATGATCAAATACATTCGAGATTTGTTATTCATAAACCAAGGAATGCAAAATACATATTCCAACAATCTCCCCCTTTTGATAATAATAAATATTTTAAAAAGAAATCAACTATGACTATAATTTTATTTATAGAATACGGATAGTGAGATAAAACGTGCAAAATATCCCCTATATCGATCCCCCTACATAAATACATTTTTAAAGTTTATAATGTACTCTCACAAATACTCTAAACAATTGATTTCTTCAATTGATTCTCCCCCTTTTGGTATTATCAAAAGAAGGTCGGGTTGAGTTTATAACAATATGTGACATTAAGCATTATGTAGTTAAGCACAACAAAAATAACATATTTTTTAAACGAAAGATTCATAATGATTAAGATTTTTAGTTTGAGAAGTTGATGTTTGGAATTTAAGCACTGAAGATGCTACATCATAATTTTGCAAGTATGAGTTGAAATATCAAGAAAGGATAGCAAAAACAATGTGACACAATATGAAATTCAAGTATACATGAACATCATAAATGTCATACTTTACTATCTAATGCATTTATTCAAGTTAAAATAGAATAGTATTGAGTGGGATGAACCCCTTTTATGGAGGAATTGGTATGCACATAGCCCACTCCTCCACGATCTCCACAAAATAGTGGAGATCGTGGGTTTGACCGTCGTGTGCGCGATCGGCACACCCGATCAGTGTGCGCAATCCCACTACGCACACACACCGGCGACCGACGCCATTACGCTGGCGACGGCCGGCCGTGCCCTGCCGTCGCGCCTCTCACGCCCACAAGGCGTCGCTCGGGTGGCCGGTCACGCCCGGCTACCCCCCCAATTATGGTCGCCTCCCGCGGCCGCGAGGGGCCACCCGAGCGGCTGGTCTCTCACGGCCGCCCTGCCTCTCGCGACCGCATCTCGTGGCCGCGAGGCGCCACTCGGGCCTCCGACCACGCCTGGGCGCCCCGCCTCTCGCTTTCGCCTCCCACGGCCGCAAGATGCCGCCCGAGTGGCCGACCGGGCGCGACCTCCCCTGCCTCTCGCGGTCGCCTCCAGCGGTCGTGAGCCCTCCTGTCATGGCCGAACGGCTTGCCGGCCGCAAATCCCTTCGCTAACGAACGTCGCCGGCGGTTTGGTCATCCTTCCATGGCGGCCCTTCCTCGCCATCCGATCTTTCTGGTGCGAACATTGTCATCCATCTTATGCGTAACCACCCACTAACCATCATGGTTAGTGCAGGAGTATTTTAGTTAAAATATCGGTCTATGTATAACAGATTTGATGACAAATATAAGCACCCCTAACGATACTAAAAAATAATTATGTTGGTGGTTACGGTGTGCGGATAGCCGCATAACCTCCTAACCACCTCCCGAATGTTATAAAAGGAGCCTAATGCCTCCTCATTTCTCACCTTTTTGCTCCATAGCTTTCTTCTTCCTCAGACCAGAGCTCTGCCGGATTCCTCTTACGAACCGCCTCTAAGCCACCTTCAAGTCGCCTTCAAGCCACCTTCAAGCCATCTTCAAGCCGCATTCAAGCCGCACTCAAGCTACCTTCAAGCCATATTCAAGCCGCATTCAAGCCGCATTCAAGCCACCTTCAAGCTGCATTTAATCCCCCTCAAGCCATGTTCAAGCCGTTGCTGCCTCTTCAAACCCACCTAGATCCGCGACAAGCATCAAGAAGGAAGTCCCGCGATAACCAACATTCCCTTCGTCCACATCCTCCCAACATACAAGCCTCGTACGCTGCAACATGTTGCCCGCCATGAGCCAACAATTTTCTCTCTCTCACCTCCAAAGTGTAACGAGAGGCGGCTTGTCGTTCCTGATTCTCAGTAAAAGTTGTAATTGCAAGCAGATAGTGGAGTTCGATCGGCACAGACTCGGTCACGTGGTTTTTTATCCAGTTGAGGGGTTTTTCCAAGTTAAAATCGCCTTGTGTACCTACCCTTTGACTAATTGCGAACTCGACTGCTCCCGGGCTAAAATGGTCAAATTTAGACCGGTTAGGAGTGCCGAGTTAGATCACAACAAGTATAGATTTGCTTGTGAGTCCAATTCTCATGTGTTGAAGTTTTGTAAAGGATAATGATGTGTACATTTGGGTTTTGATAAAAAAATACAAGTGTATAAAAAAATCACATGAAAATATGTAATGTGCAAACATAACATTGAATACACAAATAACTTTACTTCCACAAAATTCAATGCACACAAATTTTTCTAAAGAATAGTGACAACACATTTGTTTGCACAAGACAATTTACAATTCTTTTCAAGGCGTTAACCTCGCAATACTCATTAAGATTTATCTGGAGGGTGAGTAGTGTTTGGAGTTTTCCTTGTCACTTTATTCTTAACTTTTATATATATTTTTTTGATTTTTTATCGACCAAAGACTCCGAATTCATTTGTTTTGCAAGCATAGATAATATTGTTTTTCAAATCACATTTCTCTGAAACATGTGCATGAAACATTATCTAGGTAAGTTATTTATGCACTTCAAAAGGTTAAGTTATCACATTTCACATTCATGCAAGAATAAAATTTAAAGACACATGTATATTATCAAAAAATGTGAGAGCGATTTCATTATAAAATATAAAAAAGTATTCATAGTTAGAGGTATGCAAAAACAATTCGACACATATTCTTCAAACAATTTCATTGCACACTAGAAGATATATTCAAAGCATGATAAGACCAAAAATAATATTCTATTGGACGTGAAAATAAAATCAAACATTGTAAATAATATTTAAATGATAATTCTAGTCACCCTTCACTTTAACATTGTAGCAAAAATATTTGATTTTTAAAACAAAATTAAAAAAAATGAAAAGATTTTAATAATTTGAAGTAAGTTTATATTATTTTAAAATAAAAGTAAAAATAGATATAGATTTGAAATAAAAGAAGAAATGAGATTGTTTAAACTTTGAAATAAAAAGAATGAATTGTTTAAAGATATTCGATATCACAGACGATAACTAGTTATCGTCAGACGATATCATTTTATATAAAAACCAAAACAGATCTCAGATCCGAGTTTCCCCTTTATTTTCAACAACCCAATCGCGAGAAAACAATCGTTTTGCCTGTGAAATCACCAAAATCTAAGGTTTTTCACTTGGTTCTTTTAAATCTTTGAAATATTTTTCTTTTTTATGAAGATTTAGAAGATCCTTTGAACTTTAATAGAGGTTTCATGAAAATGGTTTTTGATGTTGAGAGAGATCAAAGAAGATCTTGTAAATAGATTTGAAAAGAAAAAGATTTTCGTTGAGATTTTCGTAGATCTCATGTTGTTTAGATCTCTTGTGGTTTTGATTTTGGAATGTTATGTTAGATCTAGTGGTTTGCCCTAGATCTCATGTTGATTTTTTAAAAAAAATGTGAAGAAGAAGATGAATAGTAGATTTAAGGTTTATTTGGGAAATTTTTATGAATATATGTTTGTAGGTCTAAAACATGAATCTAATTTTTGTTTTGAATATCTCACAATACTTCAATAGAATTTTCTAGAGTAGAAGATGATGATAAAAAGAGTTCGTCGGGTATCGCCTGACGATATCTAGATATCGCTTGCAATAGTGATGTTTTTATTTAATGTGCAGAAAATGACAATTGGATCAAGAGCACGTAGAAGTATCTCCAGCAACTCACATACATCTTATCAGTCTTATCCATGAATAAAGAATGCATCAATTGGTGTGGCGATGATGGTGGAGTTTAATCAGACTGAACATGCACATGTCTATGACATGTTAATTGGGACTGGTATAATGTCGGACATTATTTCTGATATGTTCTCATCCATGCTAGTGAGGGAATTTTACAACCATTTAGAAGATTCGTCGTATAATGAACTAAATGGCAGGCTGAGATCAAAAGTGCAAGGATATATGGTGGAGATCACACACACAATGATTTATGAAATGAGTTTAGACTCATAAAGAGTGGGAATATTCTAAATGTAGTCTAGAACTACAGAAAAGCACGAGTTTGGAGATAACTAAATCATGTCCTGCATGGTAGATCAATTAAAACTCTAATGCAAAATACCACCACACTTACTCCAGACACATATATGGTCCAAGACTATGACATACTATCATGTTGAACTTAGGAGACACAAAGAAGATAACTGCACAACTAAGTCTCGTGACATTTCACATATTAGAGCATGAGTAGTTTGACATAATAGATCTGATTTTATCCATCATCTGATATACATCTAGGATGAAGAATCCTATGAACAAGGAGAAAGCTTAATACGCTCCCATTGGGAGGTATTATACAACATATACTATATCAAAAATATATATGGATTGATCAGAATATGTATTTGGATGATCTTGTTCCACTCATATACAGTTCAACTTCCACCGGCATAGAGTGCGCCAACTACTTCAAAGATACCGTCACTACCATGAGGAGGATGTCTTCGTGACTTACGAAAATCCTTGGAAGAGAATAAAGAGGATGCCACAAAGAAATTGACTAGTATTCAAAAAATGCTAAAGTTTTTGATTGGGGGCTCTAAGAAACCTACACCAACACACGAATAGGAATGGGACAATCCAATGGTGGATCTGTCGTGACACTCGATATGTCGCACTCAACGATAGAGAGATAAATATCAAAGCTCAACTAAAGAACAACTAGAGACAAGTGAATAAAGTTATGATTTTTGAAGCTATTCAGTATGCATGTGATTGTAGTGTATGTGCACCTTTTTTTGATATCGTTGGGTGATAGCTCAATGTCGCCGACAATATCATTTATCTTCTATTTTTGTCTTTAATTATCTATCCAGATAATTAATATGCACTAATATACTGTGATTTGAGTAATATGCAGTATTTTATCTTATTTAGATCTCTATATTTTCTTATGAATTTGATTTTGGATTTATTAACTAATTTTTCTGAAATTTAAAATTTTAAAATATGATAAAATTAATAATTATTTTTTAAAAGAATTTTTTTTAAAAAAAGTTCAGCTTGAAGTATCTAAGATTCCTAATTCTAATCTTAGCATTGTGAAACGTGAATCAGGAAATGGTTTTGTGAAAATGTCTGTAATTTGTGGTTCGGTTCCTATAAAACTAATTTTCATATGTTTCTTTTTAATATGATCTCGAATGAAATAATGTCAGACATCTATGTGTTTAGATTTAGAATGATGTACATGATTGTTTGTTAGGTCGATAACACTTTTATTATCACTTTTTAATTCTACATTATGTTGATGTACGCCAAAATCTTCTAACGTTTGAGTCATCCATTTAACTTGTGCACAATAAATATCTAGTGCAATGTAGTCAACATCGGTGGTGGAGATGACAACAAAATTCTATTTTCTACTCAACCACGAAATAAGTGAAAGGTCTAAGAAATAACATGTGACACTAATACTCACACGATCAAACGAATATCTTGCATAGTCTGAATTAGAATAACCATGCAAAAATAAAAGAATCATTATGTGGAATTGTGGATACCATAATCCTAATCTAGAAGTACCGATAAAATATCTAAAAATTTGTTTAACTGCTTTTAAATGTGATTCTTTGGGATTATCTTGAAATCTATCTCATAAACAAACAACAAACATAATATCGGGTCTAGATGCAGTCAAATATAGTAATGATCATAACATTCCTCTATATAAAGTTTAATCTATAGAAATTCCACTTTCAACTTTTTTTAACTTTAATGATGTACTCATATGAGTATTAGATTGCTTAAGATTTTCAAATCTATTTTTTTAAGAATATCATTAATATATTTAGATTAACAAATAAAAATATCATCATATTTTTGAGTAATTTGAAATCATAGAAAACAAGGAAGTTCTCCTACCAAACTTATTTCAAATTTATTTTTCATTATCAAAACAACTTCATTACATAAATTTTCATTAGTAGCTCCAAAAATAATATTGTCAGCATAAATTTGCAAAAATAATTAAAATCATTAACATTCTTAATGAAGAGTATACTGTCTGCACTTCCCATTTTATAATTGTGCTTTAATAAATATAAAGTTAATCATTCGTATCATGCATGAGGTGCTTGTTCCAAACCATAAAGCCATGAGATTATTCTACACATACTTTTTTATTATACATGTTTAAAAATGCACTTTTAACATTTATTTGAAATAATTTAAATCTTTTTGATTGGGGTCGACTGATGCGTACGCGATCACCACACTCGATCCCCCGCGCACTGATCCCACTTCATACACCATCTGAGCAACCACCACAGTCAGCTGTCGGCGCTGCCATTGCCGACCCCGTGCGGCCTCGCCAAAGTCACGCCCCGCCGCCCCTCCCAGCGACCGACTCCCACGACCACGGGGCTTCGACCGCAAGGGCGGCCGCCCTTCCCCGCAACCGCCTCCCGCGGTCGCATTCTCCCCCGTCACAGTCGACCGTCCCGCCAGTCGCGACTCCTCCTCTTCCTTCGTCGGCAACCATCCACCGCCAAGTTGGCCGCCCACACATGGCGTGCCTTCCCCACCGCCCAATCATTGCTTCACGATCGCCGCCGTCCATTTCGTGGAAAACCACCCACTAACCATTATAGTTAGTGGGGGAATATCATTAATTAAATTATTGATCCGCAAATACCAAATATGATGAGCGAAATATACAATTGAAACTATGCTAAAAATAATGATATTGGTGGTTATGGTGTGCTGATAGCTGCATAACTACTGTAACCACATACTGGAGGCTATAAAAAGCCCCCCAGGCCTCTTTCAATCTCATCTTTTTCCTCCGTACTTTCTTCCTTCTTAGGCCAGAGCTCTGCCAGATTTCTCCTACGTGTTGCCGCCTCTCCACCGGAAATTCATCTAAGTCCACCGCAAAAAGCAAGCCTCGTGAGCCATTCAGAGATGCCTCCTTACACGCAACATCCCTCAAGTCCCCGCCAACATTACTCTGCACGTTCTGCGACCGTGTTCAACATCCGCGCGATGTCTTGGAGCGTTTGCCATCACCGAAGGAAACCAGCATCAAGCTTCGCGTGAGGGGGCATGTCGCCCACCGAGTACATGTGAACTCTCTCTCATCCCCAATTGTAACGAGGAGCAGAATGTCACCCTCGATTCTGTAGAACAAGTTGTATCCGAAAGCTGATAGTGGTGTTTGACTGGCACAAATCCAGTCACGTGATTTTTTACCCAGTTAAGGGGTTTTCCACGCTAAAATTGCCTTGTACATTTGTTCTCTTATTCTGTGACTGTTTGCATGCTCGACCGCTCTCATTCTAAGACGGTCCAATCTAGACCGGTTTAGGAGCACCGAGTTTGGCCGCAATAGTTTGTCGCCATTTGTATAAAATGAGTTTCCAGCATCCTCGGAAGATCTAGAAGACAGTACCCACCACACAACGGTACTTGAGACTAGAGATCATGGCAAGAAGAAGTGCCAAAACTACTAAAGGATCAATCCCCGGAGGACGCGTTGAGCCAACTCCCTCTCACACACTCATCAACGCGACTCTCGATGTAGAGGTCATGCTCGCACATATAACTACCTTAGAAGGGCGCTTACGATAAATGGAGGAGCAGCAGGTCGAGATGCTCGCTCTACTCATAAATAAAGGAGCTCCTCCTCAGCCTCCTGCGCCGGTCAATCCCACGCCTCTAGCCGCGATTCACAGTCCACCACCACAAGCTCCCCACAAGGATGATATATCTGAAGAGTTTTTTGATGTCTCCAGCTCCACACACTCTGCCTATCGGGGCATTGGGGGTGGCCATTATCGCTATCCAAAAAAGTAGCTCGTGTGCCATTGGGCAAAAGACTCACCCATGAAGAGATGTGCAAGGTGATTGCTTAGGAATTCAGACAAGTAGGGTAACAAGACACCTTTACTCACCATCCCTTGCAATAGGGCTCCTCACTCTCACCCCAAGTTCTAGCTCATCTAATCATGCATGGATTCAATCTCCCGAACATCGAGACGTTTGATGGAATAGAAGATCCGCTCGAACATATCAACCATTTTACTACCATCATGAGAATCTACAATGCTCCAGATCAGCTACTCTGCCAGGTATTTCCAATAACATTAAAAGGCCAAGCCCATACTTAGTACCATTCTGTGCAAGAGGGGGCATAGATAACTTCGTAGGGTTGGCACATCAATTCACTGAGCTGTTCACCATCAACCGCAAATCATTCGAGATCCCTCACATCTATCAGGGATTTGTCAGAATGATGGGGACACCCTTAAGGATTTTTTTCGCCAATTCACCACTGAAGCATGATAGATTCCGGAAGTTCACCCCAAATTTTTTAGGGGTGTTTTCCTAGGAGACCTCCGTCTAAGTGGTTTCTATTCAACACTGATGAGGGAAACTGCCTCTAATTATCCAGACCTCGTGCACCGGGTCGAGGCGCAAATAGCAGCTAATAAAGCTATAGAAGTACACCATCAACAGTTTGAAGGCAGTCAGAAGAGAAGGTGGGGGCCGAAGTAGGCCCCCTAGGAGGCAAGAAGATCGACACGATGAAGAACGTCATGCTGACAAGCATCGACGCGACCCCTAAAGAGATTTGGTTCAACGCCCGCCTTGGGTATACACTCCATTGAATACGATGCGGACCAATGTGCTCTACCCAATTCAAGACAGTCTGATGCTCCGTCAATCGAAAGTTCCACTACCAAATCCCAAGAATAACCAGTCAAAATACTGTGAATTACACTGCGGAATTGGGCACACCACTGGAAAATGTACCAGGATAAAGGATAAGATTGAGTGTCTGGTCCAATAAGGGCTCCTGGGAAGATTTTTACAAGGGCATGTGCAGGAACAACAGGCACTGCCTAGGCATGTAAGAGAACAACAAAAAGCGCCGTAGGGTTCTGCCGACAAAATACAGATGGTAGGCAATATTGAGACCATCATCGGGTCCCCGGTTCTCTCCTCCCAGATATTCTCAATTGGCATACCAGAGAAGAGTTATGAAGAAAGGAGGCTCAACTAAGACACCAACATCACATTCGATGATTAAGACCTTGAGGGGTTACAATCACCACACCAGGACCTGCTCGTAATTAGTGCAGGAATCGGGGATCCTTGCTATAACGTTAAGAGAATCCTAGTGGATAATGAGAACTCCATCGACGTATTGTTTTTTCTACCCTCCAGAACTAGAAGCTTACCAATCAGCACCTCAGTCCCGCAGTGGGACCTGTTTATGGTTTTGATGATCACACGGTTCCAATCCAAGGGACGATGATCTTACCTGTCACAATGGGTGAGTTCTCGAGGAAGGCTACACACAACATTCAATTTGTCGTCATAGATTCAAGCTCAACTTACAACACCATCTTCGGAAGGCCGGTCCATTTTATCATCGAAGCGATCTCATTAATCCCTCACCTGATAATGAAATTTCCAACGACCAGTGAAATCAGAGTCATTCGTGTGGAAACCAAGAGGAAGCCCACACTTTCTACTCAAGGCAAGCTCAACCAGCAGTTGCGACCGCCTTCAACATCAATGTCATTGATCTACGCGACAAAACAAATATATAGCAAGTGTGCTCACATTAAAAAGGGAAAAATCTTCCACATACTTGGAACGTGCAGAATCTACGCCGATTCTACTAGTGATTTCCTGTTTTCTGTTTTCTTATTTTCTGTTTTCCATTGTAAAACGTCGTGAACCATGACTCACGCAAACAATCTTTTAATAAATACTGGAACGTATTTCCTTCAATATTTTCCAAATGGATCTCAATCGGGTAAGATTGTGCATGTGATTTGAACGAGAAAGCTCTTCATCGACCATGTCTTTTTATGCCCTGTCATCGCCCGAGCCCGCTCCCTCGCGATCGACCCCAATCAAACTCAATCAGGTAAGATCACACATGCAGTTTGAACAAGCAAGCTCTTCACAGACCTTAACTTACTACGCCCCGTCATTGCTCAGGCCTGCACCCTCGCGATCGACACCAAACCAATCTCAGTCGGGATAGATCGCGCATGCGGTTTAAATAAACAAGATCTTGACCGAACCCGCCTTCCTACACCCCGTCATCGCCCGGGCCTGCCCCCTCATGATCGACTTCAATCAACACTCAATCGGGTAAGATTGCGCATGCGGTTTGAACGAGTATGCTCTTCACTGACCCTGCCTTTCTACGCCCTGTCATTGCTCAGGCCTGCCCCCTCACGATCGACACCAATCAGAACTCAATTAGGTAAGATTGTGCATGCAGTCTGAATGAACAAGCTCTTCACTGACAACCTTGGTCGACACTTTGCGGGGCCTGCCTCAACGAGTCAACCCAAATCAGGGCGAGGCCACCTGGGATAAGGTAGCCTTGGTTGGCACTTTGCGGGGCCGGTCACAGCGAGTCAACCCGGATTGGGGCGGCCTTGGCCGGCCCTTATGAGGGCCGACCTCGGTGAGGCCACCCGAGGATGGGCGGCCTTAGCCGGGTGACGCGAAGTTCGATCACGGCGAGATCGTCTGTCTTCGGGCAGTTAGAGAAGGGTAGGGAGGCGGTTGGCTCGGGCCGGGGCGGGAGGCACCGCCGAGTGGCGGCAGTTGGGCCACACACACAATCCAGCGCGCGATAGTTATTGGGTGGATAAGGCATAAATCCCACGCACGGCGGTTACCTGCATAACTCCCATGACTTTAGTGGGGGAGAGAGTGGTTTGGCTATGTGTAGACCGATTTTCATATAAATTGGGGTTGACCCCATAATTTGCCTCCCCCCAAAGTCCTCGAAGTCCGGAGCTAAAGCGAGTGGAGTTCATGGGCTTTTAACCTTGTGCTGATCTGTACCTTAATGGCGGGTACAACAAAGTAAGAGTGCGATGTCGTGGTCGACAATGAAAAGGTATGGTGAAGTGGCGAATTGCTGCAAGATTCACGACGGGCGCGCATAAGGGTCTAGCACACGGAGGGAGCGACAAGATGGAGCAAGATCCCCACCTTCACGTGGGGGTGCTTAGGCGGGGCGTTTCCTGTGTGCGAGGAGTGCGCGTATGGGTTGCTCCCTGCGCATGGTGCGCACAGGTTGTGCCCCGCGCATGGTGCGCCCGAGTTGTTCCCCGCACGGGTTGTGCCCCGCACGTGGTGCGCACGGGTTGTGCCCCACGTGTGGTGCGCATGGGTTTTACCCCACGTGTGGTGCACACAGGGTGACCCACGTACGGGGCGCGCAGGTTGTTCCCCGCACGCTGTGCGGGTTGCCCTGCGCTGGTAGTGCCCCTCGTGCTGGCCGCAGGCGTGTACGGTGTTGAAATTTGTGAAGTGGAAGTGGGTGATGGACATGCCGGACGGTCTAAGTGGCCTGTGCTGACTGAGTCCGCGGCCTGAGCGGACTCCTGGTGCGGCCTGGTGTCCTTGGCTGTTGAAGAGCAGCTTGTGCGGCCTGAGCTGTCTGAGTCTGCGGCCAGGGCAGACTGCAGGTTGCGGCCTGGGTGTTGGCTGTCTTGGTGGCTTGGCTGATTGAGAAGCGGCTTGAGCGGCTTGGTATGCAGCTTTATTTGGTCTGTTGTGCGGCCTGGTTGGCCTATGGACAAGGATGTAGGGCTTCTGGGAATCAGACTGAGCAGACTGTGGTTTGCGGGCAGTAGTCAGCGCCTTGTTCAGCGGCCTTATGTTGCAAGCTTGTGTTAACCGGCGGGTTGAGTGCCTTATCCGTGGGAGGCTTGCAGACTGGCGTGTTCGCGATGTTCGCAGTGGTGGACTGGCCTTGGAGTTTGGCTGTGGCCCTTGCCGAGCTCTGGTAGTACAACATGTGAGTTGATGTGGAGGACTGCGCGGACTGATGTTGGAGTCCGGCAGTTGGCCGGTTGTTTGGTCAACTATGCGAGTAGTATTGGCAGACTGGGCCTTGTCCGCCGAGCTCGCGGTAGGACTTTGGTGATTTACTGCACTTGGTCACATTATGTGACAAGTTCAGTGTGTCCGCAGTATCCGCCAAGTCCGCTGTTGACTGGGAAGACTGCCTTTGGTCGTGGACTTATGGAGGATGGAGGCTTTGCTCTTGTACTGTGCGGATTGCCTCTTGCATGTGCGGACTGTCACTCAAGGAGTTGTGGCTGTCCATATGATGTTGTGGGCGGACTGTGCGGACTGTATCATGTTCGCATAGTGTGGGCGGTCTGGTGTAAGACCACCTAGTAGTGAACATCGGTGCCTTGCTCCTGGCGGTTGTCTTGGAATCCAGCTAAGTCTTTGCGGACTCGGCGGACGAAGGTTTTGCTAGTGCGCGGGCTGGGGTGGTGATTCTATTCACTATGATGGTGACCACACTCCTCACCTCGCCTATAAATAGAACCCCCCCCCCCCCCCGACACGTCTGCAGTAACGGAGTGAACAGTAAGTTGGGCTTGGGCAAGTGTTGCGGTCTGCGGTTTTCTGTCCGCGCGGGTTGAGTTGTGCTGATGGTTTGCTGTGTGCAGGTCGCGCGGCTAGCTTCAAGGAGCCAGGAGTTGGGCATTGAAGTGTGCGGTCTCTGCGGTCTCAGCTGGTCGCTTCTGCGGCTTGTCAGTTTTCTGCTTCAGCTTTTTCAAGTTCCAATAACCTGTCCGTCGGTCTCAGGCGGGTATGCGACCTGTTCTTCAGTTCTTCAGCAGGCAGCGAATAACTGTGTGTCCGCTTGACCTCGCGGTATCGACGGACTCCGTGTGCTATTCGGCTTGTAGCAGTTGCAGCTCGGGCGACTTCGACAACCTTGGCGGACTAGATGGTCTCGGCGGTCTCCAGTGCTATTCGCCCGACTTATTTTGTTCTTTCTGTTTGTAGCTTGTGTACTACCGAAATCATGTCTCGCTATGTATACCTCACCTTGTAAAGAAGTGTGAATGAATATAAGACCTACTTGTTCTTCCATTTGTGGTTGGTGTTAAACTTGCTCCTTGGGCTTCCGCATGATCAAAGTGTGAACTGGGTAGTTCTGAGAATATTAATTTGGCTTTAGGTTATCTTGCTGACCACTTTGAGAAAATTTAACATGGTATCAGAGGCAGGTTCAGTTGCTTGAGCGGTGTTCAACTAGTGTTATTGCTCTGTGCTTGAGTGGTGATCAACCTGTGTTGGTGCTCTATGCTTCTGGAAGTTAGCTTAACCAACAGTTGTTGCGATGGAAGTAAGCTATGCAAGAGGTCTTGGCATTGAACTCTTAACGCTGTCTAACTTCGAGAAGTGGAAGTCGTGTATGAAGAGTTACCTTCTGGGTGAGGAGCTATGAGAGGTCGTCAGTGGTGACGACAAACAGGAAGTGACTGCTGCATTTGGTACTGCTGAGCAGGTGAGGCTCTAGAGAAAAACAAATGCAAAGGCGGAGTTTGTTCTCAAGAGGGCCATGTCACCAGAACTGTTTGATCACATTATTGGATGTGAGTCTGCTGCTGACATTTGGACAACCATTGATGAGTTGTTCAATAGGAATAATGTGGCTAGACTTCAGTTTCTGGAGAATGAGTTGGCCAGGACAACTCAAGGAGACCTGACTATCTCTAAATACTTCTTGAAGATGAAGAGTCTGTGTGCAGAGATATCAACGCTTGATCCTGATGAGCCTATCTCTGAGGCCAAGTTGAAAAGGAACATAATCCGCGGCTTGCGGAAGGAGTATGTTGCCTTTGTGACATCAGTTCAACGCTGGGCTACTCAACCATCTTTAATGGAGCTTGAGAATCTGCTTGCTTCATAAGAAAGCTTGGCAAGGCAGATGGCTGGAGTCACTGTCTCTGAGGAGAGCAGTGAAGCACTCTTCACGGGCAAGAAGAAGAAGGGATGGGAATGGAAGAAGAAGACCGTTGCTGATAATGAGCCTTCAACTTCTTATCAGTCAGAGAGGGGTGCTGCTCCTAAGAAGGATTGGAAGAAGAACCTGAAGTGCTATAGGTGTCATCAGCGAGGATAGTTCAAGCGTGACTGCAAGGTCAAACTACAGCCTGGGCATGCTGCAGGCAAGGAGGAAGCTTGCTCTAAGAGCGAGGAAGCTGGATGGGGCGGAGACTTCATGACGGGCACTTTTGTCAGTGCCTTGTCCGCTATCGACTTCAATGATGATTGGATCGTGGACTCCGGGTGTGGTCATAACCTCACCGGAGACAAGTCGAAGTTCTCTTCTCTGCAAGCTTACTCAGGTAATGAAGCTATTATAACTGCTGATAATACTGTTTATACAGTAGAGAAGGAGCGGGTTGTGTCTTTGGGTAGTGATAAGGGGCCACTCACGTTAAGGAGTGTGTATTACGTACCGGGTGTACAACCCCGTGTCCGGCAAGCAGGTCACTAGGGTATAGGCAGATCGGGCTGAGAACAGCAGGCGAGCTCGGCATTAAAGGAGGCAAGCCGGAGCTCGGCATCCGTCGACCAGAGATCAACGATCGGCGACCCGGAGTTCGGCATGTGCCGAGCAAGACACAGCTCGCGTCCTCACAGGGGAGCTCGGCAACAGTAGGCGAGCAGAACATGCCGAGGTGGCCAAAGCTCCCAAGCTCGCCTGGATGTGTGAGGTATTTTTTACTGTTTTGCCCCCGCTGGTCTGCCCATAGCCCTTCAAAACAACGGAGTTTGGCTGTTGGCAGACCCAACCAAGGGTTTTCTGGTAATTTCAGGTCGGTTCTTTTGGTTATTGGCAGTCCAGATTTCAAAAGCTATAAATAGGACCCAAGGGGTACCCCAGAAAGCAGGTTCTTCCCTGTGCTCTCCTGCCCCATTCTTCGAGTGCTTTCTGAGGGTACCTTAGCTCGGCTTCTGGCTAAGGAGGGGAAGCGCTCTGAGATCTTCCGGGTTTGTGGTGGGACATCCCTGCCGAGCCCTTGGGTCTGTTTCACCTTGCCTTCTTTATTGTTTTTCTTGCAGGAGCGAAGTAGGCGCGAGACCACCCCTTCCCCAAGGGTCAAACTCCACGAGGGACCGGATTCCGGTTTCAACATTTTGGTGCGGTGAGCGTGGAGAGTGGTCAGCGCAGAAAGGCTTCGGCGAGCTCAATGACGGGAGGACAAGGATCTGACAGGCAGAACTCGCCGCCCCCCGCCTCTCGCAATGGTGGGGATGTTGGAAGATTTCAGGAATGAGGTGCTGGGCCTCGTCAAGTGCGCACTCGGCGCGCGTGCCGAGTGCTCGACTCCGGCAGCCCAGATCGCGGCCGCCCCCTCTTTGGGCGAGGACGCTCCCGGCCAGCGAGCTGGGAAGGAAGTGGCCGAGGAAGGCCGAGGGTGCGAGCTCCTAGGGCGCGAGCTCTTCCCCGGCTCGGCAGGCCGAGGCCGGTTCGGCGAGCTGGGCTCGTGAGACTCGCCAGCTCGCCCAGTGGGGGGAGGCAGTCATTTCAGCGAGCTGGTCTCCTCAGCTCTAGTCCCAGATGGGTTCAGGGAACCCGAGATGTCTTACTATATCGGGAAGGGAGACCCAGTCCAGCATGTCCAATGGTTCGAGGATGTGGTCTCCATCCGTCAGATGTCGGACGGATTCAAATGTCGACTCTTCGTTATTACCCTCCGGGAGAAGGCAAGGTAATGGTTCCACCAGCTCCCGACCAGCTCCATCTACTGCTTCGAGGACCTGCGCCGGGGGTTCATGCTGAGATTCACCACCTCGAAGAGGAGGAAGAAGGAGTCCGAGTCTTTGTTCTACATAAAGCAGGGGGTGAACGAGACGTTGGGGAGCTATGTGGACCGATTCCAGGAGGAAGTTACTCAAGTACAGGAGATGCCGAGCCATAGTCTAATGATGGCCTTTACCCTGGGCCTGCAACAGAGTTTCTTCCGAATGGAGCTGAAGAGAGTTCCCCCCCTCTCCTACGAGGAGCTGATGGAGAGGGCGGCAAGGGAGGTCGACGGGGAGGCGTCGAACCCGGAATTTGCGAGGAAGCTGGCCAGGTGGGCCACCGAGGAGGAAAAGGAGTCGAAGGGAGGAAGAGGACAGGAAGATAGGAGAGGAGACCCCAGGCAGAGGGAGCAGAGGCAGATCCAGGGACAACAACAGCCGAGGTGGGGGCGTCAAGAGCCCGACCGACGGCTAGGATGGAGACCCGAGTGGCAGGGGCAGGGGCCGCAGAGAGGGTATTGCGGAAGGGATCACTACCAGGGGAGGTAAGACCAGTTCCACCCCCCGGGCTGGAGGCAGGGCCAGAGGCCCCGACTCCCCGATCAAGAAGAGGCCATGGCCATAGCCCTGAGAGTAAGGAGGGGAGCGTGGAGGAAGAGAAGAAGAGAGGTCAGGGTGGAGCTGCCCTATTGCGACTTCCATCAGGAAGAGGGGCATGCCACGGCCACCTGTCCAGAGTTCCTCGAGATGAGGGGGAATAGGGAGCAGCAGCAGCAGCAGGGGCGACAGGAAGTGAGGATTGAGGAGGTCCTGCCTCGGACGAAGGAGGATCGTTGCGAAGACTGGGTGGATGTGGGGACCCGGGGAGGGATCTGAGTGATCCACGGGGGAGTGAGGATCGAGGCTTCCCGCAAGGCAAGTCTCCACACCATATACCAGCGGAGCGTCGCCTCAACGTCCCAAACCCCACCCCCGGAGGAGAGGATCACCTTCTCCAGGAGTGATATGCCAGACCACGAGGATCCGTTCTGTGATGCGCCAGTCATCAGGGAGGCCATCAAGAATTTCACCGTCTCTCGGATCCTCGTGGACAACGGGAGTTCCGCCAACGTCGTCTTCAAAAAGGCGTTCGACGCGATGAGGGTGGAGGCAAAGAGGGTGCTGGCCTCAGATGGCCCCTTGTTCGGGTTTTCAGGAGTAAGGAAGGAGGTAGAGGGAGGAGTTGGCCTCCATGTCACCTTGGGGGGGGGGGGCAGTCCCGCAACTGCAAGTTCGTCATTGTGGACGCACCCAGCAGCTACAGCGCCATCTTCGGGAGGCCCCTGATCAGCGCCTTCCGCTGCGCCCCCTCATCTTTCCATCAGTACTTGAAGTTCAACGCTGAGGGGGTACAGGTCAGGGTTAGGGGGGACCCAAAGGTGGCGCGGGAGTGTTATGTCACTGCGGTGAACACCATCTCCTGGCAGGAGGGAGCCGAGGAGATGGGGCGAAGGATGGAGGAGGTCGAGCAGGAAGCAGGAGGGGAGGAGCTGGGAGTGAAGGACTGCGCAGGGAAGGCGGCAGGAGGAGATCTGGAGGAGGTGGCCAAAGTGAGGGCCGTGGGAGGAGAGATGGAGGTAGAGGTCCCCGTTCCGGAGGAAGGGGATGCCGAGGGATGGGGGGAGCAATCCAGGCTGGAGGCAGCAGAGGAGGTGGTGGAGCTGGAGGTGCTCACCCGAGGAGGAAGGATGGAGAAGATCCGCGTCAGCGGGGGGCTGACCCCGGAGGACCAAGGCAGGATGCTGGAATGCATCCAGAAAAACGTGGACATCTTCTCTTGGAACGCCGCAAAGATGCCGAGGGTTGATGCGGATGTGGCCTGCCACCGCCTCAACCTGGACCCGGGAACACGCCCCGTTCAGCAGAAGAAGAGGTTCACCGCGGACAAGCTGACGGAGCCCATCAGGGAGGAGGTGGCGAAACTACTCCAGGCCGGCTTTGTGTCTGAGATTCAGTACCCCGGCTGGGTCTCCAACGTGGTTATGGTAAAAAAAGGAGACGGCCGGTGGAGGATGTGTATCGACTTTTTCTTACTTAATAAAGCTTGTCCTAAGGACTGTTATCCTTTGCCTCGGATCGACGCGCTGGTTGACTCAGCCGTCAGTTTTTCTGTAATGAGTTTTTTAGATGCTTTTTTAGGTTATCATCAGATCAGGATGCACCCCGCAGACATCAAGGATGTCTCGTTCATCACAGGGGATGGATGCTACTGCTACAGGATGATGCCGTTCGGGCTGAAGAATGCCGGGGCAACCTACCAGAAAATGATGGATAGGGTCTTTAAGGAGCAAAGGGGAAGGAATTTGGAGGTGTATGTAGATGACCTCATGATCAAAAGCCGGGACGTGGACTCCCACCTCCGGGACCTGGAGGAGACCTTCGCCACCCTGCGCAAATAAAAGATGCGATTGAATCCCATAAAATGTGTCTTTGGGGTCAGCAGGGGAAAGTTCTTGGGGCACCTCCTTACCCCCGCTGGGGTCGAGCTGAATCCAGATAAGGTCAAGGCTATCTTGGAGCTGGGGTCCCCGTGGAATGCAAAGGAGTTCCAACGGCTGACGGGGAAACTAGCAGGGCTGAGTCGCTTCCTTTCACGGGCAGGGGAGAAGTGCTCCCCCTTCTTCAAAACGCTAAGGGGTGGTCAGAGGTTTGATTGGACCAAGGAGTGCGAGGAGGCGTTCCAGGCCCTCAAAGTGCAGTTGACACGGGCACCGCTGCTCCAAGGGCCGAAGGAGGGGGAGGACCTGTTTTTATATCTCGGGGTCGGGGCGGAGGCCTTGAGCTCCGTCTTGGTTCGTGAAGAGGGAAAAAGGCAGCTCCCTATTTATTACGTAAGCCGGGTCCTGAGGAAGGCCGAGCTCAGGTATCCGATTTTGGAGAAGCTGGCTTTTGCCCTAATCATCTCGGCCAGAAGGCTGCGACCTTACTTCCAAGCACACTCCATCCGGGTGGTGACCGACCATCCCCTCCGCAACATCTTTGAGGGGGTGGAGCATTCAGGTAGGTTGGCTAAGTGGTCAGTGGAGCTGAGCGAGTTCGACGTCTCCTTCGTTCCGCGGCCCTCAATCAAAGCTCAGGCGATGACCGACTTCTTGGCAGACTATGTGGTTGAAGTAGCGGAGGAAGAGCTCACCCGCCCGACTCCTTGGAAAGTGAGGGTGGGCGGTGTAACGCCCCCGATTTTCCAGTGATTTATTTAATTTCTTATTTGGCGTATTATGACGTCAGAGCGTTATGTTAGCGCGTTTTGGTCATGTGACGTTGTTAGAGCGTGCTCTTAGCTCTTTAGGTTCCCTGCGTGGCTTGGTGATGCCTGGTAGCAAGATTCCCTAGCGAGCCGGAGTCTGTTTGATGACTCGGTGGAGCCTCTTGGGGAATGCTTGTGTTTTGGCTTCGGGAGTTTTTGCCCGAGTTTTGTTCGTCGGATTTTGTTACCGACCTTGCTATTAGCGCGTTTTGCGTTCGTTAGGTTTGACCGGCCAGGTTTTGGGATTTGCGTCGGGAGTGGAAAATTTTATATTAGGAAATTATATCGGCTAATTTTAGACTTGCTCGTCAAGTTTCATCGCGTTCCGAGCATTTTTGGAGCCTCGACGCGCGATTGAAGTTTGTTTGTTTTCGCGTACGCCGTTAACTTTAGAAATTATTATCTCGAAAACGGTGCGTCGGAATTCGATTTCGACTTCGCCGTTGGATTCGTTGCGTCGTCATTCGCCTACGGTGCGAATTTCGTTCGATTCGGCGCGCGTTTGGCCCTCCGTAACCATATAAGGTTATCTTATTATAATAATTATATATATTATTATATATTTATATTTATATAAATAATTTATATATAAAAAAATAAAAATAAAATAAAATATGGTTTTAGTAGAGAATCGGTGAGAATGAATCTCACCGATTCGGTGAGATTCATTCTCACCGAATTGGTGAGATTCATTCTCACCGATCGGACCCTTTCCCCCCCCCCCCCTTTGTTTTTTTTAATTTGTTTTATTATATAATAAATATATTATTATTATTATTATTAATTATTTATAATTAAAGAAGAAAGGTCCTTCTTCTTCCCCGAACCTGCAGCCCCCGTGCGATTTTTTTTTGACGAGTGCGGAACCTCTCCGTTCGCGAATCTTCCGGCGGCCGCCACCGCCGATCCGGTGGACGGAATTTCGATCCGATCGCGGCGTTGGAAAGCTCTCGGCGAGAGCTTCGAGATCGCGGTAAGATTTTCCCGTTTCGGTGACCGTTTCGCCTTAGTTTTTTCGGCCCTAACCCCCGTTGTCCGTTTTTTCGTAGATCTCGTCTCCGCGTGCCCCCTTTTGGACGGATCTACGTGTTGTAGTATTTTGGGAGGACGTTTTCAAGATCGATTTGAGGCAAGTGGATTTCTCCCCTCTTGCGTGCCTCCATGAGTTGCATTTTTGTTGTATTATTCTTTTCTCCTTGTCGTAGAATAGGTGAAATTGGAATGTTCCTAGTTTTGGGCTTGTAGTCGGCCCAAACTAGGAAGTTATCGGTTTTATTTTAGTTGTACTCGGCGGGTAGGGGGAAATAACTCGGCGGGTAAGGGAAAATAACTCGGCGGGTAGGGGAAAATAAATCGGCGGGTAGGGGGAAATAATTCGGCGGGTTTTGGTTGTAGAACTTGGTAGTTTTAAGTGGTGTTGTCGGCTAGTTTTGGTGCCGAATCGTGGATCCTTAGCATGTGGTAGCTGAGTTTCTGAAGGAGTATGGTACCAGGGGAGTTTGAGCCGTGGCCACCACCATTCCCTCCTTTGGACATTTTGGGTTCCTGTAAGAGGTTGGAACTCTATGTGTGTGGACCCTGTGGCGGCCCCTTTAGTACTCTTGAGACACCTGGACCTGGTTGTTCGGTTGTGACTGTTCTTAGTCTCCGACACAGGTTTGAGATTTGTGCCAGTGCTAATGATTTACAAGTTTAGGACTGTTAGTTCCTTCTTACTGTTCATTTGATGCATATTGGTTTCCTTCTGTCTCTGCAGGCTTGAGCGGAGTTCGGTACGTTTCTGTACTTGTTGCATTTCTCTCACTTTACTGATTATTACACTTGCATTTTGTCCTCTTTTGGATTCTTTAGCTGAGTTTTTCGGCATTTACTCTTGCAGGGTTGGTAACCCTTTTTCTTTCTGTTCTTTTCAATTATTATCTGATGCTTTTTTGCCACTTGTTTCATTATTTCTTGCTGAGGTGTTCTTCTTTTGAATGCCTCAGGTTCAGGTCTGTAGCCGGCTGTGCGGCTAGTTTCAGGAGTTTCTCTGTGGACTGCGCTTTGGTAGTGTTTCCCTCGCTTGCCGAGGTAGTTCTTTAGCCTTGTAGTAGTACAAACATACATGCTCGCCAACGAGTTCGTGTCAGGTTGTTGACGCTCGTTGGTGATTTTCCTTTGTGATATTAAGTATTTGCTTAGCTGCTAGTTTACCTGTTTTGTGGTAGTTTCACTTGCTCTCTGGGAATGTTTTATGCTAGTTTGCTAGTTACTTTAAACCCTATAATAGAACTACTATATGTATTGCATGATCAGCATGTTTTATAAAAGCTCAAACTCTATTTTCCAATGCGTAAAAAGATGGTTTTTTCCTTATAAATATTATAAATTGAAAATCTAGGGTCTTGCATAGTGTAAGTTGTCCTCTTAGGACGCTTATGCGCTCTTTTAGGATGTTTAGCATAAATGAAGTATTTTTCCGCTACGTATAAAAATAGTTTTCAAACCGTGGACTATCTGATCCACTGAGCCGAGTGATACGGCCAATTAATTTAAAAATCAGTTTTCTATTCATTTTAACTTATGATTTGAAGGATTAGAGTGTTGCCTGAGCGTCAGCAGTTATCCCCTGCTTGACGTGGCATCACAGCTCGTTGTTTTCTCGTGCTCTGATTCATTATATAAATGAGAAAATGCGGGATGTGACAGTTGGTATCAGAGGGAGGTTGCTTGACAAATTGTCAAGCAACCTGTCCCTGTAAGTATTAGGTGTTTAGAGTCATATCATACACACACCGATATGTCATCAGCACGTCTTGGCTGAAGCACGAACACTACACTCATAGTATAACATGAAGTATACGAGGCATATTATGTAGTATGAGATGCATACTATGTGTTTGTATATGGATCCACCATAGGAGGCAACATATGAGGGTTATGTAGTATGGGATGCATAACCTCACCACATGAATGCGGCTAGCACGTTTTCTTTTTCGTTGCATGGAAATGTTATGTAGTATGAGATGCATAACATTTTCATGTGTACGCCGCTCATAACATGCATTAGGGCCTTTTTAGAATGCATAGCACAATCATGCATAGCATAACATTGTATAAGCACAACGTGCCAAGCTAAAGATTTGCAGGATGACATGTGTACACACATAATTTTTTGAGTCAAAAAGAATATAAATTCATGCATTCCCGATCTAGGCATAAGAGTTAGTGTGATGATAGTGAATCATCGTAGGATAAGCATATCATCATTATTGAAAATCCCAGAGCAAGCTAGCAGCATGAGCAAGTACTTAAGTATGTATTGTTTGTACTATGTTGTTTGGTTCTAGTGGGTGGGCTAGGTGTCTGATTAGTGTTTTGTTGTTCCATTAGAATGTCGAGGCGTCCTTCGACAAGGTTGACTCCCCAATCGGAGGGAGAATCTTCTGGTGCGCAGAGCAGCGCAGTGATAGAAGGTCTGCGACAAAACAATGAAGCCTTGTCAAAGCAAGTAGTGGATTTGCAGTCTCAGGTCCAGTCCTTGTTAGCAGTTGTGGCAGGGCAGATTCCGAGAGTTCAGGACCCTGTTGTGGGTCAAGCTGTCCCTGTTCCCCCCGCTCCTCTGGTGCCTCCGGTCGTGGTGCCACCAGAGATGACCTTTATTTCTCAGTTTCAGCGACTTAGGCCTCCGACGTATGATGGCAAGGCAGATTACATGGTCTTAGACGATTGGATGATATCAATCGAGGAGATGTTCTCATACTCCGGGATCACTGATGATCAGAAAGTGATGTTAGCCGCATATCAGCTCAAAGGTTTGGCAAAGGGCTGGTGGCTGAGGGAGAAAGAAGGTCTGAAGGACAGGTGTTCCTGGGAGTCCTTTAAGGAGCTACTTCTGAACAAGTTTCTGCCATCGGTCGAGAGGGACCGTCTGATGAATGATTTCCTGCACTTAAAGCAGAGACAGCTCACGGTTAGTGAGTACGAAATCGAGTTTAGTAAGCTAAGCCGATTTGCCCCAGACTTGGTGAGTTCCGATGAAAATAGAAGCAAGCGATTTCTGGCTGGGCTAAGGAGTGACGTCCAACAATTAGCCTGTGCCTATGCGACCTCAAGTTATGCTGGTATGGTGGAAGCTGCCTTAAAGGTGGAGGCAATTGATAACGCCAAGAATCGAGGTCAACAACTGAGAAAAGATAAAAGAAAGTCTGATGAGGGTAAGAGTACTCAGGTCCCTGACGCTGCTCTGAGGAAGAGAAACAAAGAGGTATGCAGTTTCTGTGGCCGACCGGGCCATCCATTGGAAAGGTGCTATCAAAGATTAGGAGCTCAGAAGAAAGAGCAGATTCATGCGCTCCAAGGTATCCCAAAGAAAGACTTGTTTTGTTCGGTATGCAAGAAGCCGGGGCACGATGTTGCCCATTGCTGGAAGAAGGCGAGGAGTTATTTCTTGTGCGGTCAAGAGGGTCATCTCAAGTATCAGTGCCCGCAAGCTCAGCTTACTCTGCAGCCAGTTCCTCTTCAGGCCTTGCCGCCGCTGCAGCGAGTGGACAAGGGAAAAGGAAAGTTGAACGTGGTCTCTATGGAGGAAGCTCAGACGTCCACGCAAGTGATATCAGGTTAGATTCTCCCCTAGTTTTAATGTTTAGCTCATAGTTATAGTTTTGAGCGTTCGCTTCCTTAGTCGCGTGTGCAATTTTATAGGACGATTTAAGGTAAAGAACCGCTGGGCGCGTGTTCTGTTCGATTCCGACGCTACCCACTCGTTTGTGGCTAGGGCCTTCGTAGAGCGTTACCGTTTGGATCTCGATCGTGTTGGTGATGCGTTATGTGTCAAGTTTCCTTCAGGTGAATCTGTAGTTTCGGATCAGGGTATTCAGAGTTGTCCGATTTTACTAGGCGATTTTCTCGCGATTGCTGATTTGAAGCTGTTGGATCTGGAAGACTTCGATGTGATCCTAGGCATGGACTGGTTGTCCAGATATGATGCTGTGATCCAATGCAAGGGTAAACGCTTGGACTTCAGGATGGACAACAGTCAGCCCGGGAGTGTTTACGGTTATCCGCGCCAGGATTCTCCGACTATATCGGCGGTATGTGCTCGGAAGCTTGTAGATTCCGGATGTTTTGCTTGTTTGGTTTTGGTTTTAGAAACCAAGGTTAGTTTGCCGTGTTTGGAGGAGATCCCGGTGGTTCGTGATTTTTCTGATGTCTTTCCAGCTAACCTTCCTGGTCTCCCGCCTGATCGAGACGTGGAGTTTGTTATAGATTTGGAGCCGGGTACGCGTCCTATTGCCAAGGCGCCTTACCGGATGGCCCCACGCGAACTGGACGAGTTGCGTATCCAGTTAGACGAGTTGCTTGAGAACGGATTTATAAGGCCGAGTTCTTCGCCTTGGGGTGCTCCCGTTTTGTTCGTCAAGAAAAAGGATGGATCGATGAGGTTGTGCATCGATTATAGAGAGCTAAATAAGGTAACGATCAAGAATAGGTATCCGTTGCCGAGGATAGATGATTTGTTTGATCAACTGCGAGGCAGCGCCGTGTTCTCTAAGATTGACCTTCGTTCGGGTTACCACCAGTTAAGGATCCGTGAATCAGATATCCCGCGGACTGCCTTCCGTTCCAGACATGGACATTTTGAATTTTTGGTGATGTCGTTTGGTTTGACCAACGCACCTTCTGCTTTCATGGACATGATGAACAGGGTTTTCAAGGACTTTTTGGACAAGTTTGTAGTCGTATTTATAGACGATGTGTTGGTGTATTCACGCAATGTTGAGGAGCATGACCAACATTTGCGTCTAGTTTTATCTGCCTTGAGGGACCATAAGTTGTTCGCCAAGCTAAGTAAATGCGAGTTCTGGTTGCCTCAGGTTTCTTTCCTGGGTCATGTGGTTAACAAGGACGGAATCTCTGTCGACCCAGAAAAGATAGCCGCAGTTATGGAATGGACGAGACCTGCCACACCCAAAGAAATAAGAAGCTTCCTAGGGTTGGCTGGCTACTATAAAAGATTTGTAGAGGGTTTCTCTACGTTATCTGCGCCATTGACCAAATTGACGCAGAAGAATGCAGCATTTGTGTGGAGCGATAAGTGCGAAGAAGCGTTCCAAGAGCTAAAGAATAGACTGTGCACTGCTCCGATATTGACTTTGCCTACGGAAGGATTAGACTATGCCGTTTACGTGGACGCATCCCACGTGGGTCTTGGTTGTGTGCTGATGCAAGAAGGAAAAGTGATTGCGTATGGGTCAAGACAGCTTAAGATTCTGACTTAGAATTCGCAGCAGTTATTTATGCATTGAAATTATGGAGACACTTGTTGTATGGCGCGCAGTGCAAAATTTATACAGATCATAAGAGTTTGAAGTACGTCTTCACTCAAAAGGAGTTGAACTTGCGTCAGCGCAGATGGTTAGAGTATGTGGCTGATTATGAAGTGGAGATCCTGTACCATCCGGGTAAGGCTAACGTGGTAGCCGACGCCTTAAGCAGGAAGACAGGGAAAATCTTCAATCTCTCCACTGAGTTGTTAGTAGAAGAGTTCCTTTTAATGGATATTTCAGTTGGTAGATGTGACTCGCCAAGCAGTTTGGAAGTGTCTGAGCCTTCATGGATTTCTCTTACGAGGCTTCATCAAAAGGACGATCCTGATCTACTGCACCTTCATAATAGAACTGAGAAGGGGGAGCTGCCTGACTTTTCGATCGATGACGCGGGTACTCTAAAGTACCGCGGTAGATTTTGCGTCCCCAATTTTCGAGATATTCGAGATAAGTTGTGCAGTGAGGCACACAGTTCAAGTGTGGCCTACCATCCAGGGTCTACAAAAATGTATAAGGACTTGAAACAGATTGCCTGGTGGATTGGGATGAAGGGTGACATTGCAAGGTTTGTGTCAGAATGTTTTACGTGCAAAAGAGTTAAGGCTGATCATGGAAGGCCTGGTGGAAAGTTAGCGCCTTTAGAGATTCCAACTTGGAAGTGGGAGAGTATCTCAATGGATTTCATTACTGGTTTGCCGAGATCTCCCCGAGGGCATGACTCTGTTTGGGTGATTGTTGATAGATTAACAAAGTGTGCGCACTTCGTACCCTTTCAGATTGGTTACTCGATGAAAAAGATAGTGGAGCTATATTTGAATGAAGTTATCAGATTACATGGAGTACCCGTAAGTATAGTATCAGATCGAGACTCCAGGTTTACGTCTCGTTTCTGGAAGAGCCTTCAAGAAGGATTGGGAACTGACTTGAGATATCCTACCGCATATCATCCACAGACCAATGGTCAAACGGAGCGTGTTCATCAGATTGCGGAAGATATGATCCGTTGTTATATATTAGACCACGGAGGAGCGTGGGATGAACGCTTGAGGTTGATGGAGTTCGCATACAATAACAGTTATCAAGAGAGTCTGCAAATGGCTCCTTTCGAAGCGCTATATGGAAGACGATGTAGAACTCCTCTATTTTGGGCTGAGGTTGGTGAGAGACCGATGTTAGGTCCAGATGCCTTAGAAGAAATGGAAGTCTCTGTAAAGCTTATTCGAGAGAAGCTTCGGATAGCGCAAGAGCGGTACGAGAAGAACGCCAATCGGCGTAGGTCCGTTTTGGAATTTTCTGTGGGGGACATGGTATTCCTTAAGGTTTCCCCGATGGTTGGAGTGAAGAGGTTCGGTAAGAACCATAAGTTGGACCCGAGGTATGTGAGACCATTTGAAATTGTGGAGCGGATTGGTGTGTCAGCCTACAAGTTGAAATTGCCCGCAAAGTTTCCTGGCGTGCACGATGTTTTTCACGTGAGCCAACTGCGGAGGTGTGTGCTAAGTGACAGACAAGTGCTGGATGCAGTGCCCCAGTTGGAGCCTAACCTTTCCTACGTGGAAGTTCCTATCCGTGTTTTGGATGTGCAAGATCGAGTGTTGCGGAAAAAGACAATACCGATGGTAAAGATTCTGTGGAAAAACCAAGACGTGGAGAGCGCGACTTGGGAGTTGGAGTCAGCTATGAGGGAGGCGCATCCTCATTTGTTCTCCTAGTTGTGCTCGGTAAGCATTCGATAACCCTTGGTTATTTTCTTTTCCTTCTTTGGTAGAAGTGTTTTGTGCGTAAAGTTTCGGGGCGAAACTTTCTTTTAGGGGGAGTGACTGTAACGCCCCCGATTTTCCAGTGATTTATTTAATTTCTTATTTGGCGTATTATGACGTCAGAGCGTTATGTTAGCGCGTTTTGGTCATGTGACGTTGTTAGAGCGTGCTCTTAGCTCTTTAGGTTCCCTGCGTGGCTTGGTGATGTCTGCTAGCAAGATTCCCTAGCGAGCCGGAGTCTGTTTGATGACTCGGTGGAGCCTCTTGGGGAATGCTTGTGTTTTGGCTTCGGGAGTTTTTGCCCGAGTTTTGTTCGTCGGATTTTGTTACCGACCTTGCTATTAGCGCGTTTTGCGTTCGTTAGGTTTGACCGGCCAGATTTTGGGATTTACATTGGGAGTGGAAAATTTTATATTAGGAAATTATATCGGCTAATTTTAGACTTGCTCGTCAAGTTTCGTCGCGTTCCGAGCATTTTTGGAGCCTCGGCGCGCGATTGAAGTTTGTATGTTTTCGCGTACGCCGTTAACTTTAGAAATTATTATCTCGAAAACGGTGCGTCGGAATTCGATTTCGACTTCGCCGTTGGATTCGTAGCGTCGTCATTCGTCTACGGTGCTAATTTCGTTCGATTCGTCGCGCGTTTGGCCCTCTGTAACCATATAAGGTTATCTTATTATAATAAATATATATTTATTATATATATTTATATTTATATAAATAATTTATATATAAAAAATAAAAAAAATAAAATATGGTTTTAGTAGAGAATCAGTGAGAATGAATCTCACCGATTCTCACCGAATCGGTGAGATTCATTCTCACCGATCGGACCCTTCCCCCCCCCCCTTTGTTTTTTTAATTTGTTTTATTATATAATAAATATATTATTATTATTATTATTAATTATTTATAGTTAAAGAAGAAAGGTCCTTCTTCTTCCCCGAACCTGCAGCCCCCGTGCGATTTTTTTTTGACGAGTGCGGAACCTCTCCGTTCGCGAATCTTCCGGCGGCCGCCACCGCCGATCCGGTGGACGGAATTTCGATCCGATCGCGGCGTTGGAAAGCTCTCGGCGAGAGCTTCGAGATCGCGGTAAGCTTTTCCCGTTTCGGTGACCGTTTCGCCTTAGTTTTTTCGGCCCTAACCCCCGTTGTCCGTTTTTTCGTAGATCTCGTCTCCGCGTGCCCCCTTTTGGACGGATCTACGTGTTGGAGTATTTTGGGAGGACGTTTTCAAGATCGATTTGAGGCAAGTGGATTTCTCCCCTCTTGCGTGCCTCCATGAGTTGCATTTTTGTTGTATTATTCTTTTCTCCTTGTCGTAGAATAGGTGAAATTGGAATGTTCCTAGTTTTGGGCTTGTAGTTGGCCCAAACTAGGAAGTTATCGGTTTTATTTTAGTTGTACTCGGCGGGTAGGGGGAAATAACTCGGCGGGTAGGGGGAAATAACTCGGCGGGTAGGGGAAAATAAATCGGCGGGTAGGGGGAAATAATTCGGCGGGTTTTGGTTGTAGAACTTGGTAGTTTTAAGTGGTGTTGTCGGCTAGTTTTGGTGCCGAATCGTGGATCCTTAGCATGTGGTAGCTGGGTTTCTGAAGGAGTATGGTACCAGGGGAGTTTGAGCCGTGGCCACCACCATTCCCTCCTTTGAACATTTTGGGTTCCTGTAAAAGGTTGGAACTCTATGTGTGTGGACCCTGTGGCGGCCCCTTTAGTACTCTTGAGACACCTGGACCTGGTTGTTCGGTTGTGACTGTTCTTAGTCTCCGACACAGGTTTGAGATTTGTGCCAGTGCTAATGATTTACAAGTTTAGGACTGTTAGTTCCTTCTTACTGTTCATTTGATGCATATTGGTTTCCTTCTGTCTCTGCAGGCTTGAGCGGAGTTCGGTACGTTTCTGTACTTGTTGCATTTCTCTCACTTTACTGATTATTACACTTACATTTTGTCCTCTTTTGGATTTTTTAGCTGAGTTTTTCGGCATTTACTCTTGCAGGGTTGGTAACCCTTTTTCTTTCTGTTCTTTTCAATTATTATCTGATACTTCTTTGCCACTTGTTTCATTATTTCTTGCTGAGGTGTTCTTCTTTTGAATGCCTCAGGTTTAGGTCTGTAGCCGGCTGTGCGGCTAGTTTCAGGAGTTTCTCTGTGGACTGCGCTTTGGCAGTGTTTCCCTCGCTTGCCGAGGTAGTTCTTTAGCCTTGTAGTAGTACAGACATACATGCTCGCCAACGAGTTCGTGTCAGGTTGTTGACGCTCGTTGGTGATTTTCCTTTGTGATATTAAGTATTTGCTTAGCTGCTAGTTTACCTGTTTTGTGGTAGTTTCACTTGCTCTCTGGGAATGTTTTATGCTAGGTTGCTAGTTACTTTAAACCCTATAATAGAACTACTATATGTATTGCATGATCAGCATGTTTTATAAAAGCTCAAACTCTATTTTCCAATGCGTAAAAAGATGGTTTTTTCCTTATAAATATTATAAATTGAAAATCTAGGGTCTTGCATAGTGTAAGTTGTCCTCTTAGGACGCTTATGCGCTCTTTTAGGATGTTTAGCATAAATGAAGTATTTTTCCGCTACGTATAAAAATAGTTTTCAAACCGTGGACTATCTGATCCACTGAGCCGAGGGATGCAGCCAATTAATTTAAAAATCAGTTTTCTATTCATTTTAACTTATGATTTGAAGGATTAGAGTGTTGCCTGAGCGTCAGCAGTTATCCCCTGCTTGACGTGGCATCACAGCTCGTTCTTTTCTCGTGCTCTGATTCATTATATAAATGAGAAAATGCGGGATGTGACAGGCGGAGCCTCAGGGAGGCATTCTCTTGGAGTGGGGGTGATCCTAGAAAGCCCTCAAGGGACCCGAACCGAGCAGATGGTGGTGGTGCACTTTCCCATTACCAACAACCAGGCCGAGTACGAGGTCGCGATAGCAGGGCTGCGCCTGGCCAGGGAGCTGGGGGTATCAGATGTGGAGGTCCTTACTGACTCCATGGTAGTGACTTCTCAGATTAACGGGGAATTCGAGGCGAGGGAGCCCACCCTGCGATCGTACTTGGCCAAGGTGAAGGGGGTCATTGGCACCTTTCAAACCTTCTCCATCAGACACGTGACAAGGGAAGAGAATGAACAAGCAGATCAGCTAGCGAAGCATGGTCCCCAGGTGGGGGGTACCATCACCGACCTGTTCCGCCCCTCCATCGAGGAAGGAGAGCTCATGGAAATTGATCAGCAAGCTTCGTGGATGGATCAAGTGGTGGTTTTCCTCTCCACAGGAGAATATCCGGAGGGGGTAGATAAGAAGAAACTGAGGCACAAGTCAGTATATTACCTCCTCCAGGACGAGCAACTATACAGGAAGACCCTCTCAGGGATGCTAGCCCGCTGTGACCGAGGGAGAAGCGCGAAGGATCTTGGAGGAAGTCCACTCCGGGTAATGTGGGAGTCACTCCGGGAGTCGGACCTTGGAAGGGAGGATAGTCAGGCAAGGGTACTTCTGGCCCATCTTGGGCCGAGATGCCGCTGAGTTCGTAAGAAGATGTCATAAGTTCCAGCTGTTTGCCCCTCTCCAGCTACAACCGGCCCAACGACTCAGAAGTATCACGGCCCCATGGCCCTTCGCGATTTGGGGAATGGATTTGGTCGGGCCGTTCCCCCAAGCCAGTGGCCAGAGAAGGTTCCTCGTAGTGATGATTGACTACTTCTCAAAGTGGATGGAGGTGAAGGCGTTGGCCAAGGTGACCTCCCAGGTAATCAGGAACTTTGTTTGGGGGGAGATCATCTGTCGCCATGGGCTGCCCCAGGCCATCGTCACGGACAACGGGCCCCAGTTTGCTAGTGCCGAGTTCACCAGCTTCTGTGAACAGCTTGGAATCGATCTCAGGTTCGCCTCGGTCCATCACCCCAGGAGCAACGGGCAGGTGGAGGCCGCAAACAAGATCATCATCATCCTCCTCAAGAAGAAGGTGGAGAATTTGAAAGGGAGCTGGGTGGAGCAGCTTCCTGCGGTTCTTTGGGCCCTAAGGACCACCCCCAATACGGCTACGGGAGAGACCCCCTTCAAACTCTCCCACGGGTGCGAGGCAGTGCTCCCCATAGAATTCGAAGTCCAAACACCGCGAGTCGTGGCAGCAAAAGAAGGCCGTGAGGAATGGCAAGCAGAGAATGAGGAGGAACTAAGGCTCTCCCTTGACATGGTGGAAGAGGTGAGAGACCTTTCCGCTATCCGGCAGGAGGAGGTGAAAAGAAGAATGACCAAGCACTTTGACAAGCATGTCAGGGTCAGGCAGTTCGTGGAAGGGGACTTGGTGCTGAAGAAAGTAGATGCAACAGGGAGGTCAGCATCCGTAGGGAAGCTCAATCCCAGCTGGGAGGGACCATTCATTGTAAAGGTAGCCTTGGGGTCAGGGGGATATCGACTCCAAAATGTAGAGGACGAGACCCTGAGTCTCACCTGGAGTGGTGACGACCTAAAACGATTTTTCCCCTGAATCCTGTAAGCAACACTTTGATTATAATAAATTCCTTCAACTCTCTGATATTATCATAACTAGCCTCCATAGTGGAATATAATGTATTTTAGACCCCGAGCAGATCCCGTTGCCAGGCTCCCACCTAGCTGGCAGGGCTGGAAGTCACTCGGTGTCATACTTGGCCTCGAGCAGATCCCATTGTCAGGCTCTCACCTAGCTGACAGGGCTAGAAGTCACTCGATGGTATTAATAGTGGACCCCGAGCAGATCCCGCTGCCAGGCTCCCACCTAGCTGGCAGGGCTGGAAGTCACTCGGTGTCATACTTGGCCTCGAGCAGATCCCGCTGTCAGGCTCTCACCTAGCTGACAGGGCTGGAAGTCACTCGATGGTATTATTAGTGGACCCCGAGAAGATCCCGCTGCCAGGCTCTCACCTAGCTGGCAGGGCTGGAAGTCACTCAGTGTCATCCTTGGTCTCGAGCAGATCCCGCCGTCAGGCTCTCACCTAGCTGACAGGGCTGGAAGTCACTCGATGGTATTAGTAGTGGACCCCGAGCAGATCCCGCTGCCAGGCTCTCACCTAGCTGGCAGGGCTGGAAGTCACTCAGTGTCATCCTTGTCCTCGAGCAGATCCCGCTGTCAGGCTCTCACCTAGCTGACAGGGCTGGAAGTCACTCGATGGTATTATTAGTGGACCCCGAGCAGATCCCGCTGCCAGGCTCTCACCTAGCTGGCAGGGCTGGAAGTCACTCGGTGTCATCCTTGGCCTCGAGCAGATCCCGCTGTCAGGCTCTCACCTAGCTGACAGGGCTGGAAGTCACTCGATGGTATTAGTAGTGGACCCCGAGCAGATCCCGCTGCCAGGCTCTCACCTAGCTGACAGAGCTGGAAGTCACTCGGTGTCATCCTTGGCCACGAGCAGATCCCGCTGTCAGGCTCTCACCTAGCTGACAGGACTGGAAGTCACTCGATGGTATTATTAGTGGACCCCGAGCAAATCCCGCTGTCAGGCTCTCACCTAGCTGGCAGGGCTAGAAGTCACTCGGTGTCATCCTTGGCCTCGAGCAGATCCCGCTGTCAGGCTCTCACCTAGTTGACAGGGCTGAAAGTCACTCGATGGTATTAGTAGTGGACCCCGAGCAGATCCCGCTGCCAGGCTCTCACCTAGCTGGCAGGGCTGGAAGTCACTCGGTGTCATCCTTGGCCTCGAGCAGATCCCGCTGTCAGGCTCTCACCTAGTTGACAGGGCTGGAATTCACTCGATGGTATTAGTAGTGGACCCCGAGCAGATCTCGCTGCCAGGCTCCCACCTAGCTTGCAGGGGTGGAAGTCACTCGGTGTCATCCTTGGCCTCGAGCAGATCCCGCTGTCAGGCTCTCACCTAGCTGACAGGGATGGAAGTCACTCGATGGTATTAGTAGTGGACCCCGAGCAGATCCCGCTGCCAGGATCTCACCTAGCTGGCAGGGTTGGAAGTCACTCGGTGTTATCCTTGGCCTCGAGCAGATCCCGCTGTCAGGCTCTCACCTAGCTGACAGGGCTGGAAGTCACTCGATGGTATTAGTAGTGGACCCCCCCAGCAGATCCCGCTGCCAGGCTCTCACCTAGCTGGCAGGGCTGGAAGTCACTCGGTGTCATCCTTGGCCTAGAGCAGATCCCGCTGTCAGGCTCTCACCTAGCTGACAGGGCTGCAAGTCACTCGATTGTATTAGTAGTGGACCCCGAGCAGATCCCGTTGCCAGGCTCTCACCTAGCTGGCAGGGCTGGAAGTCACTCGGTGTCATCCTTAGCCTCGAACAGATCCCGCAGTCAGGCTCACCTAGCTGACAGGGCCAGAGGTCACTCGATGGTGTTGGCCTTGAAATCTCCAGATACGGGTCAAAGTCCCAGTGCCAAGGAGCAAAGGGGAAAAGGTTCTGTCAGGGCGAGCTCGGGCTCGGCAAGCCCAGCTCGACAAGATCAAGAAGGCAAGCCAGGCTGGAGGACTCGGCATGAGCGAATACGCACCCGTCAATTTCAGCTCGGCATTGGCGAGTGGGGATGCGAGCCCGGGCCTCGCCAATGGAAAGCTAGCCGGACCGGGGCACCTCGCTCCCTTTGACCGTTAGACTTGAAGAAATTTTCTCCTGTTTTCGGGCTCAACCTGGATGGCTCGCGTGCGAGTCGTGGTAGCGTGACAAGGGGGATAGCAACTCGCCCCCGAATCGTTTTGGGGCTCGGCGAACACTCAAAACGCGTCCACTCGAAGGCACGCTCTCATAACCACTCTACTCGCGGAACCTGTCTCGGCGAAGCCGCGGGGAGAAGCGCTCGCATAAATTCAGAGCACAACAAACATAGTAAAGAAAGAAAAGGAAAGGAAATGACACCGGTATGATCAAAAAAACTTTTATTATATGCAAAAAGTAATTACACGGGGGGCTTGCCTCGGCGAGTGCACAAAGAAAAAGGTAAAAAGAAAACAAAAGTATAGGCCACCCTCAGGCCTCGCCCCCTCCGCTGGACTGGTCCTCGCCATCACCCGATGGAACCTGGAAGCTTTTCCCGAACATCGCGTCCAGGCTGTCTTCCTTCTCGCTGGGCGGCGTTGCCGGGAACAGGCTCGGCATCAGGTCCCGAGCCGAGATCCCCCCGCACCCCTCCACCAGCACCCCAGAATCCTTCATCATCTGGAGGGTGCACTCGGCGGCTTGGATGGAGTTGATCCGCAATCTCTCGACGAGGTCGGCCTCGCCAAAGATTCGCGGACTCTTGTAGGGGAGAGTGGGATCGATGTCGTGAGGCGGGAAGAAGATCTCCGCCTGGCGGCGCACCTCGCCGAGGAGGTGCTGGTTCTCCCCCTACAGCTTTGTGTTCGCGCCCTCCTGCTCGGCAAGGCGTGCGCGCAGCCGGCCGATCTCCTCCCCCTGCTCAGCGTTACGAGCCTGGAGCTCCCATGCAGTGTCGGCATCCGTGGCCAGTAGTGCGCGCAGCCGGCCGACCTCCTCCCCCAGCTCAGTGTTGCGAGCCTGAAGCTCGCCCGCCGCCTTGGCATCCTGGAAAAGAGTCCATTTAGCGGTAGCGCAAAATTTTCTAAGTAAAAAAGAGGAGCAGCGCTTGACACTTACCAACCCGCCGGCGGTTTGGGCGAGTAGACCCTCCGCTATGCCGAGCCGTCTCGCCTGATCGGTGACCTTATCCTTGGCGAGGTCGCGAGCCTGCTCAGCCTTTTCGAGTTGGTGGCCGAGGGCAAAGCTGTGGCGTGCCAGCATGTGATGCAGCTCCAGGGTCCGCAGGTGGGACTGCATGCCCTCATGGCCGAGCTGCCGAAGGGTCATCTTCTTGTAGGCCTCGGCATCCTCCCGGCCATACAGGCCGAAGCCGATGGCATAGGAGTGACCGGTGGCAGGCTCGCGGTCGTGCCAGGAGGGGTGCAGAGTGGAGACGGAGACTCGATGAGCGAGCTCGTCCCACTGCAGCATGGGCTCGCCCGCTGAATCCTTCCAGCGCGCGCCGAAGTTGAAGAGGGGGTGTTGCTTCGGCGGCGCGCGATCGCGGGCAGTCCTCTTCGCCGCTGGAGGAGGAGAGGTCGCCGCCGTGGAAGAGGGGCCCTCGCCACCTTTCCGGCCCTTGCTGGTCATCTCCTTTAGCGGGCTCTCCGGCGACGCGTCGGGAGGGGTCGCCGACGAACTAATGTATTTGGGGCTGGGCTGTTGTTGTTGCCCCCGCGGAGCCAGCAGGGCCCTCCGCATCTTCTTTATCTGACGGTGGCCGAATGGCAGGTTCGACCCCACACCCTCAGGTCGCCTCTTGCTGGAAGAGGGCTGCGAGGGGGCCGCCTCATCTCGGCAGGCCAACGCCGCCGCCCTCTCACGAGCGAGAGGGTCGGTATGGAGCCTCGGATCCTCGAACGGCGGGTTCACGGGGATTATTCGCTCCCCTGCAGGAAAACACTTAAAAAGTTAGGAATTCAGAGATGATGTGCCGAGTTCGGCAGGTAGGCGAGCTCGATAAGATGAGGAGGGAAGCATACCTTCGCCGGGCAGGACGGGGGGAAGCGCGTCGAGGCCCCTCCGCAGAAAGGCGACCTCGAAGTCTTTATGGAGGAAGTATTTGTGGAGTTCTGCGTCGTTGCCGGACACGGCCGGCGGGCGATACACCTCCTCGCCCTTTTGTTGCGGCGAGTAGGGAATATTGCCGAGATCGCCCTTGATGAAGACGATCTTGGTCATCCAGGTATGGTGCTTATTCGCGATCTCGCGAACTTTGATCAGCGAGCCGCCAAAGTAGGCGACCCCGTCCGGCGTCGCCTTGTAGGAGAAAAGCTTCCTGAACACCGTCAGGTTGAACTCGATCTTCTCCCGCCGGAGGTAACTCGCGAACGCCACCATCATCGCGATGGCGTTGGAATTCAGCTGTGCGGGGACGGCCCCGTAGTACTTCAAGATCTGCCGGATCTCCGGCAACAAGGGAAGGCGCAACCCCACCTCGAAATGCGAGATGGGGAAGGCGAGCTCATCCTCGTAGAAGGTGTTTATGGCCTCCCCCTGCCTCGGCCTGCGCGCCTCGAAGCCCGGCGGCACATACTCAGCCTTGAACTCCACGAGATCCTCCTCGCTGGTATGCCCCTCAAAGAAACAATAGTTAGTGAAGTGTTGCGCGCACTTGGAGCGGCCGTCGGCATCTGGGTTGGTCTTGCCCATATTCGCAGGAAAAAAACACTACGCGAGCAGGGGAAGAAGAGAACACAGAGAGAGGGAAGCAAAGCAATAAAGACACAGTACGGGGGGTAGGTGAGAGCCGCGGGGGGGGGGGGGGGGGGGGGGGTATTTATAGGAAATAAAATCTGAGGGAGGCTGTCCAATCAGCGCAGCTCGCCCCCCAGCTCGCCTCCCCAGCTCGCTACCCCAGCTCGCCGACTTCCGGCGCATCCCATCCAAGGCTAAGTAAAACATTGCAGCGTTTTTATTCAACATGATCCAGAATATTCTAAGATTTATTCATTACAGAAATAAAGTTAGGGATTTAAAGAAGCAGGGCGCGCAAGCAGGGAGGGCATCAGGATGCGAGTGCCGGTCGGCTCGGCAAAGGAGCCGCTGACTTACCTACCCCGGCCTCGCGCCCCCCGCCCCCCAGGCTTCCGCGCGCGGAGCAGCTCGCGGATCCTTCCAAAATTCCTTTGCGCCACTGAGAGACCGTCGTCTATCTCGTCCAGGAGCCGGGAGGGGGACATCAGCTCGCCAGCTTGGCCGCGGCGCACCTCGTCGGCGAGACGCGCGTAGTCGCGCTGAAGCGTCTCGTTGACCCCCTGCACCTCGCGCAGCCCGCACACCAGCTTCTTGAGGAGCTTGACCTCCCTCCTCGTCAGCTCGCCTTGATCCACCTCAGGACCCAGGTAAGAGTCCAGCGAGCTCGGGGAGGGGAGGGGAGAGTAGTGGGCTGCCCGCGAGGATTTCTCGGCAGCCGATTGACTGGGAAGAGCTGTGAGGACAAGTATTAGCAAAAAGAGCAAAAGCTTATGGAGCAAGGAGTCAAGCAAAGTTGACCTGAAGAGCTCGGCGGTTCAAAAGAGATGCGGGGAGGGATGAACCTCAGATCCTTCCCGCGACCAGGGCCGCATCAATTTGGCGAGGAGGGGGGAGCCCGCTGGCGAATTCGGCCTCTGCGAGCTCACCGGTAGGATCCCAAAGAGAAGCGGCGGATCCCGGGGATGGCTGTTCGGCGTCGAGAATTGCGAGGTGGCGAGCGTGGCCTCGCCTCGCAGCGCGGGGTCTCGCAGCACGACACCCTCGCCATCTGGTTGACCGTCCAGGTCGTCGCCAACCACGACAACCTCTCTGTCCTTCTCAAAAATGGTTCGGGTGGAAGAGTCGGTCTCGCGAGCCAGGGAGGCCCTTAGGTAGTTGAAAATGGGCTCGGTCGCTTCAGGGAATGGCTTTGACTTCTTGGAACTGGGCTCGACAGGATCAGTTGGGGGAGCTTTCGCGGGGACCGCTGTCAGGGCGGCAACACGAGCCGCGGAGGCCTGGAGGGCTCAGTCTATGCGCTCTTGGATCTCCTTGGGAAGAGACATCTTAGCAAGGCAGCAGAAGGAATGGCAAGAGCCAGACAGCTGGGCAGGTGCACATATATATAGCCACAGGTGGCCCCCACCAGAAGATTCCCTCCAACTCACCAACCAGTGCTCGCCGCACACTCAGGGTTGGATATTTCTTTCCGAGCTTTGACATGCTCGAAAAGAGCGGGGATTGTGTACAACCCCATGTCCGGCGAGCAGGTCACTAGGGTATAGGTAGATCGGGCTGAGAACAGCAGGAGAGCTCGACAGCAAAGGGGGCGAGCCGGAGCTCGGCATCCATCGACCAGAGATCGACGATCGGCGACCCGGAGTTCGGCATGTGCCGAGCAAGACACAGCTCGCGTCCTCGCAGGGGAGCTCGGCAACAGTAGGCGAGCAGAACATGCCGAGGTGGCCAAAGCTCCCAAGCTCGCCTGGATGTGTGAGGTATTTTTTACTGTTTTGCCCCCGCTGGTCTGCCCATAGCCCTTCAAAACAGCGGAGTTTGGCTGTTGGCAGACCCAACCAAGGATTTTCTGGTAATTTCAGGTCGGTTCTTTTAGTTATTGGCAGTCCGAATTTCAAAAGTTATAAATAGGACCCAAGGGGTACCCCAGAAAGCAGGTTCTTCCCTGTGCTCTCCTGCCCCATTCTTCGAGTGCTTTCTGAGGGTACCTTAGCTCGGCTTCTGGCTAAGGAGGGGAAGCGCTCTGAGATCTTTCGGGTTTGTGGTGGGACCTCCCTGCTGAGCCCTTGGGTCTGTTTCACCTTGCCTTCTTTGTTGTTTTTCTTGCAGGAGCGAAGTAGGCGCGAGACCACCCCTTCCCCAAGGGTCGAACTCCACGAGGGACCGGATTCCGGTTTCAACACCGGGCATGAAGAAGAACCTCTTCTCTGTGACCAATGCGGTCGACGCAGGTTATCACGTTCTGTTTGGGCCAACAGAAGTGAAGTTCCTTCGCAACGTATCAGCGGTTAAGGCTGATGTTGCTCATGTTGAGAGGAGTGTTAAGAACTTATTTTTTCTTGCTACTAACTATTATGTTGATCGGATGAGAGCAAACGATAGTGCTGCTATATGACATGAACGGCTGAGGCATGTAGGAATGGATAAGCTGAAGGCTATGGCTAACAGAAGCCTTGTAAGAGGCTTGCCTAAGCTATCTTCATTTGGCGATGGCCACGTTTGCGCGAGATGTCAGTATGGCAAGGCTCATCGCCTTCCATTTGATAAATCACAAACGAGGAGCAAGAGACCATTGGAGTGCATCCATGGAGACTTGATGGGACCAACCATCAATGCAAGCCTTGGTGGGAGCAGATACATGCTCGTTCTGATTGATGACTACTCAAGATACACTTGAGTATATTTCTTGAAGGAGACGTCTGAAGCCTTCCGTTTGTTTGTGGAGTTAAAGGAGTTGGTGGAGGGCCAGCTTGGCTTGCGGATCAAGAAGCTTAGAATACATAATGGTGGTGAGTTTATCTCCTCTGAGTTTTCTAACTTCTGCAGGAAGCATGGGATCCACAGAGAGCTTACTTCTGCCTACACTCCACAACAAAATGGAGTAGCGAAGTGGAAGATTCGTCATCTGACGGAGACTTGCAAATGCTGGCTTCATGCGAAAGACATTCCAAGGTCCTTCTGGGCAGAGGGGATGTCTTGTGCTTCTTACGTCATCAATAGGATGCCGCTTAGCCCGATCAACATGAAGACTCCTTTTGAGTTGTTGCTGAAGGAGAAGCCTAGTGTGGAACACCTCCGAGTGTTCAGATCAACTTGCTACGTGCATGTACCAGATGCTTCAAGGACCAAGCTGGATGCAAAGGCAAGAAAGCTTGTCTTTGTTGGCTATGATGAGCGGAAGAAGGGATGGAAATGCATGGACCCTGCGACGAAGAAGTTCGTGGTGTCAAGAGATGTTGTCTTTGACGAGCTGACGTCGTATGGAGGTGGCTCGGTTGAGCTAACCGGAAGCAAGGTTGATGAAGAGCAGAAGGTCGCTGCTGAAGGTCTGTAAGAGGAGCTTGCTGTTTCACCAGCAGCTCCTGTTGCTTAAAGTTCTGGTGCTAAGACTTCTGGCTCAGGAAGCAGGGGAGCATTGCTCAAAGCTTGCATGGAGGCGGTGTTGAGCCTGAAGAAGCAACAGAGGTAGTGAGCAAGGAACAACCTCTTCAGAGATCGAAGAGGGTTGTGAAGCCACCTGCTCGGTACCGTAATGGGAATGCAGTGAGCTTTGTCTCCTGCTTCTTTGCATGTTCTCTAGATGAGCGAGAGCCTGTAAACTTCAATGAGGCCACTGGAGTCAAGGAGTGGGATGATGCCATGAAAGAAGAGATTACTGCTCTCAAGAAGAATGAAACTTGAGATCTTGTGCCCAAGGTTGATGGCATTACTCCAGTGACTTGCAAGTGGGTGTATAAGTTGAAGAATAAGGCTGATGGGAGCATTGATAGGTTCAAAGCTCGCCTGGTTACTCGAGGATTCTCACAGCAGTATGGAGAAGACTATGAGGAGACATTTAGTCCGGTTGCAAAGATGACTTTAGTTAGAGTGGTGATCGCCTTGGCTGCTTGCAAGGGATGGAGGATGTGGCAGCTTGATGTAAAGAACGCCTTTCATTACGGAGAAATTAACAATGACATCTTCATATATCAGCCACTGTGGTTTTGTTTCGGAAGATCATCCGGACTATGTCTGCAAGTTCAGGAAGGCTCTCTACGGGTTGAAGCAAGCTCCTAGAGCTTGGTATGGGAAGATAACAGAGTATTTGCAATTCTGCGGTTATCTTGCTTCCAACTAAGATTCTAGCTTGTTCGTCAAGAAGAAGGGGGAGCTGCAAGTCTTGGTCCTGCTGTATGTGGATGACATGATCGTTACAGGGAATTCAGAGGAGGAAGTAGCTAGGCTCAGGGTCGAGCTAGCTATACGCTTCGAGATGAAAGACTTGTGAGAGCTTCATCACTTTCTCGGTCTTGAAGTGGAGAGTAAGGAGTGCATGATTCTCGTTTGCCAGAAGGGATATGCAGATCACATTGTAAGTCGATTTGGCATGGGCGAAGGGAAGAGTTGCTCTACTCCACTGGAACATGGGCTGAAGCTTCGACGAGATGAAGGAAGGATTCTTCCTGATCCTTTGGTGTTCAGGGCTCTTGTAGGGAGCTTGATTTACCTGACGATTACAAGGCCAGACATTGCTTATGCTGTTGGCTGAGTAAGTCGGTTTATGGCTGAATCAAGGAAGTCTCATCTGGTGGCGGCAAAGAACATTCTGAAGTATGTCAAATCAACTTATGATATGGGACTCCTCTACAGTAGAGATGTGGACTTTGCTTTGCTTTGATACACTGATGCTGACTATGGTGGTGACTCAGATGATTGGAGGTCATCTTCGGGTTATGTTTTCACTTGTAGTTCAGCTTGTATTTCGTGGTGTAGCAAGAAGCAGGATTCAGTGTCCGTGTCTACTACAGAAGCTGAGTATAAGGCTTCGACCTTGGCTGCTCGGGAAGCCATCTGGTTAAGAAGGCTTGTAGAGGATGTTCATGAAGAAGTGCAAGGGCCTACTTTGCTCCGGGGTGATAATGAGAGTGCTCTCAAACTGGTAAACAATCCAGTGTGTCACGCAAGGACCAAGCATATTGAGATCGAACACCACTTCATAAGGGAGAAGGTGTTGGAGGGATCTCTTCTGGTCAGGCATGTTTGGAGTGAAGATAATCTTGCTGACATCTTCACGAAGCCACTGTCGAAGGGGCCTTTTCAGCAGTTACGTAGCTTGCTGGCTTGATATTCAAGGGGGAGTGTTGAAATTTGTGAAGTGGAAGTGGGTGATGGACAGGCCGGGCGGTCTAAGCAGCCTGTGTAGACTGAGTCCGCGGCCTGGGCAGACTCCTGGTGCGGCCTGGTGACCTTGGTTGTTGAAGAGCAGCTTGTGCGGCCTGAGCTGTCTGAGTCTGCGGCCTGGGCGGACTGCAGGTTGCGGCCTGGGTGTTGGCTGTCTTGGTGGCTTGGCTGATTGAGAAGCGGCTTGAGCGGCCTGGTATGCGGCTTTGTTTGGTCTGTTGTGCGGCCTGGTTGGCATATGGCCAAGGATGTTGGGCTTCTGGGAATCGGACTGAGCGAACTGCGGTTTGCGGGCTGTAAGCAGTGCCTTGTTCAGCGGCCTTTTGTTGCAAGCTTGTGTTAACCGGCGGGTTGAGTGCCTTATCCGCGGGAGGCTTGCGGACTGACGTGTTCGCGATGTCCGCGGTGGCGGATTGGCCTTGGAGTTTGGCTGTGGCCCTTGCCGATCTCTGGTAGTATAACAGGTGAGCTACTGTAGAGGACTGCGCGGACTGATGTCGGAGTCTGGCAGTTGGCCGGTTGTTTGGGGAGCTGTGCAAGTAGTATTGGCGGACTGGGCCTTGTCTGCCGAGCTCGCGCTAGGACTTTGGTGATTTACTGGACTTGGTCACATTCTGTGACATGTCCAGTGTGTCCGCAGTATCCGCCAAGTCCGCTGTTGACCGGGCAAACTACCTTTGGTTGTGGACTTATGGCGGATGGAGGCTTTGCTCTTGTGTTGTGCGGACTGCCTCTTGCATGTGCGGACTATCACTGAAGGAGTTGTGGTTGTCCATGTGATGTTGTGGGCGGACTGTGCGGACTGTATCGTGTCCGCATAGTGTGGGCGGTCTGGTGCAAGACCACCCAGTAGTGAACATCGGTGTCTTGCTCCTGGTGGTTGTCTTGGAATCCGGCTAAGTCTTTATGGGCTCAGCGGACGGAGGTTTTGCTAGTGCGCGGGCTGGGGTGGTGATTCTATGCACTAGGGTGGTGACCATACTCCTCACCTCGCCTATAAATAGAACCCCCTGACACGTCTACAGTAACAGAGTGAACAGTAAGTTGGGCTTGAGCAAGTGTTGCGGTCTGCGGTTTTCTGTCCGTGCGGGTTGAGTAGTGCTGACAGTTTGCTGTGTGCAGGTTGCGCGGTTAGCTTCAAGGAGCCAGGAGTTGGGAATTGAAGTGTGCGGTCTCTGCGGTCTCAACTGGTCGTTTCTGCGGCTTGTCAGTTTTCTGCTTCAGCTTGTTCAAGTTCCAATAGCCTGTCCGCCGGTCTCAGGCGGGTAGGCAGTCTGTTCCTCAGTTCTTCAGCAGACAGCGAATTACGGTGTGTCCGCTTGACCTCGCGGTCTCGGCGAACCCCGTGTGCTATTCGGCTTGTAGCAGTTGCAGCTCGGGAGGCTTCGGCAACCTTGGCGGACTAGGCGGTCTCGGCGGTCTCCAGTGTTGTTCGCCCGGCTTATTTTGTTCTTTCTGTTTGTAGCTTGTGTACTAGCAAAATCATGTCTCGTTACGTATATCTCGCCTTGTAACGAAGTGTGAATGAATATAAGACCTGCTTGTTCTTCCATTTGTGGTTGGTGTTAAACTTGCTCCTTGGGCTTCCGCATGATCAAAGTGTGAACTGGGTAGTTCTGAGAATATTAATTTGACTTTAGGCTACCTTGCTGACCGCTTTGAGAAAATTTAACGTACGGTGCCTCGCGCGCTGTGAGTGGGCGTGGGTTACGCCATGTGCGCTGCGTGCACAGGTTGCACTTTGCGTGCAGTGGGGTGCGCTCTGCGCGCAACGTGTGTGCGTGTGAGGTGATTTGACGTGTCGCGCTTGTTCGCACCTTGCTAAAATTTGGGATGATTTATTTTTATGTTAATGAAATCTATAAAATTTATGTTATGATTAAGTAAAAATTTTCAGTTTATTTTTCATAGTTTCTCTACTTCTAATTTCGCGTCGTACTCATGTTCGGCATAGCCAAATTATTTAATTAATCTTTTTTATTTTGCTAGCTCGTATGTTTTTGCTTGGTGACAAGCAAAATGCTTTGTCTGATGGGAATTAAAACTTGATGGTGATTTTATAGTTTTAAAAATGATCCAATCGATGTATGCAAGTATACCAATCAAAATATAGTATAAGAAATATGTTGTATTTCACCGGGGTCTGTCGAGTAATCTTACTCACGTAAAATTTCTATTAATTTATCAGTTGAAAATTGGTTTTGTTTTTGGAAAATTAAATATTGTAATTTGAAAATTACTAGAGAGAAAAATTCAAGATTTAAAAAAGATTAGCATTTGATTGTGTGTTTTGGGGAATACGATTATAAAAATTACGTTCTAACTCTTAAAATTTCGTTTTGATTGAAAGATTGAAAAATACGATAGAAGCTCGCTAGAGTTGACTACCGTTTAATTTTAATAATACTTCAAATATAATCTCTTAAAATTTAAAATAAATTAAAATCGTATGAAAATTAATCCAAAATCCAAAAGACTTGATATTTTCAAAGCACAAAGAAAATATGTCAATTTCTTTATTTCCGAGAGATCTAAGGTATCCACGAGCCTCTCGGTCTCTAGGACGTCAATCAGATAACGAAATTTATATACTAACAATATAAACTCGCCACCAAATATTAATCGGAAATAAATCGAAACGAAACTCTAAAAATTAGAGATGATGGATTATGATTTAATTTTCATCCCAATACTAACCAATCAAGCACTAAGAAATGATTTAGCTACTCATAGTAAAAAAAACAATAATAAGAGAAAGAGAAATATTCAATTTTATTGAAAAAGAAAGAGTATAAGATTTAAAATAACAACTATGATATTAAGAGAAAAGAGAAAACATAATAAAAATAAACTTCTAAAATAAAACTCTCAACATGTGACACTCATACAATGGAAACTCTCTCCAACTCTCTTAAAAACTTGAACTTGATGTCTCCCTTCAACACTCTTCAAAAGCTTTGGACCCTTGCACCTTTTATAGCCGTAAGAGAAGATTCTAGAAAAGAAGAAAATGAAGAGCCATAAGGGGGGCCGACCACATGCTTGAATGGAGAAATTAATTGGAGAGAGAGTGGAGGTGAAGGGGTGGAAGATGAATTGAAATAAAGAAATATAGCCATGCATTAAAAAGAAGAAATAAAGAGAACGAATTTGAACGGTAGCCGACTATATGAAATGTATGAGGATAAATAAAGAGAGGAAGAAGAGTGGGTGGCCGGCCACATGATGAGGTGAATAGGGGTGGGCCGGCCATGCATTAAAAGAATGGAAATAAAAAGGGGAAGTTGAAGGGTGGCCGGCCATATATGTGACGTGACTACATGAAATGAAATAATTGGAATAATAAATGCCACATGATGAGGTGACAACATGAAATATTTAATAATATATGAGATAATTTCATGCAAGTGGAGGAGCATGAGAAAGGTGGTGGAATGACCATGCATGCAAAATGGTATTTGCATGAAAGCAATTTCTCGTATAAAAGTTGACAACGGGCTTTTGCACCGAGACGTGCCGAAATTCTCCCCAGCCCTGTCATAAAATAAAATAACATTAGTGCGAAATATATATAAAAAATAAAAAACTAATTAATATCTAATTTAGAGAAAAAATATATAATTTATATTAAAAATTAATAATTATGATAAGCATATTTAAGTCAAAATATGCGTCATCAGCCCACAACATAAGAAATATCCGACAATGTAATTGTCAGGTATATCAGACTCCCAACCAGAGCCCGAAAGAACAAGGGATCACAAAGAACCCTTCCCTCTCCATATCGAAGTTTTAGATCGACTTTCAGTGGAGTAGAGTTGCTGTTTTCCTCCTGAATGTTGAATCGCTTCACAATCCGCTCCACAATCCGCTCCACATATCCTTTCTGGGAGACGAGCACGCCAATCGTGGAGCTCTCCAAGATCCTTCATCTCGAATCGGATAGCTAGCTCTGCCCTGAGCCTAGCTACCTTATCTTCCGAGTTTCCTGTGACGATTGTATTGTCAACGTACAACAACAAGACTTGAAGCTCCCCCTCTTATTTACGAACAAGCTTGAATCAGAATCGGAAGCAAAGTATCCGTAGAAATGGAGATATTCTTTTATCTCTTCGTACCACGCTCGAGGCGCCTGCTTCAAGCCATAGAGAGCCTTCTTGAGTTTACAGACGTGTCTTGGATGATCTTCAGACACATAACTAGGTTGATTAATCATGAAGATATACATGTATGTCAATCTCTCCGTAAAGAAATACGTTCTTCATATTAAGCTGTCAAATCTTTAATCTTTGGCAAGCTGCCAAGACAATCACTACCCGCACTGAGATCATCTTGGACACAGGACTGAACATATCATCGTAGTCTTCTCCGTACTACTAAGAGAACCCTAGAGCTATAAGGTGAGCCTTTTACCGCTCGATACTGTCATCAATCTTTTTCTTGAGCTTATACACCCACTTGCAGGTAACATGAGTCATGCCATCAACCTTGTGCATAAGATCGCAAGTCTCATTCTTCTTGAGGGCGGTCATCTCCTCATCCATGACATTTTCCCACTCCTTAATCTCAGTAGCGTTCTCATAGCATGACGTCTCCTGCTCGTCCAAAGTGCCTGCAAAGAAACCTGAGACAAAGCTCGCAATATTTTCGTCCTTACACCGAGCTAGTGGAATAATGATCATCTTCGACCTCCGCAAGGCTTGACCATGATCCACTGCACCAACTACTTCTTCTGCATCAACTCTTATTCCGGGCACACTAAGAGCATCACTACCACTGCTTCCAGAACCAGAAGCACCTGCCCCAGAGCTTGATGAAACTGGAGCTCCCAGTGACACATGCAGCTCCACTAGAAGATCACCATCAACTTATTCTTGCCTTCCATCCACCCCGCTCTCCTATAGTTCCACAAAGGAACTACCTTGGTATGACGTTAGCTCGTTGAATACCATATCTCTTGAGATGACAAATTTCTTTGTCGTAGGGTCCATGAACTTCCAACCCTCTCCTCTCATCGTAGCCAATGAAGACAAGCTTCCTTGCCTTTGCATCCAGCTTTGTTCTGAGAGGGTCTACAACGTGCAAGTAGCAGGTGGATCCAAATACCCGAATGTGTGCCACACTGGGATTTTCCTTAAGCATGATCTCATACAGAGACTTTATATTGTTGGGACTTAAAGACATCTGGTTGATGACATAGGCTTCGCAGGCCATTTCCCCTGCCCAAAAAGCCCTGAGAATTCCTTTAGAGTGAAGCTAACACTTGCAGGTCTGCGCTAGATGACAAATATTCCTCTCTGCAACTCCATTTTATTGTAGAGTATGTGCACAAGAAAGCTCTCTCTAGATTTCATGCTTTTTGCAGAAGTTGAAGAACATATTTGAAGTGAACTCCCCTCCATTATCTGTTCTCAACCTCTTTATATGTAGATTTAGTCGGCCTTCCACGAGCTCTTTTAACTCCACAAATGTCTAAAAAACCTCTGACTTATCCTTCACAAAATATACCTAAGTATATTTGGTGAAACCATTAACCAAGACCAACATTTATCTGCTACCTCCAAGACTGGGGGTGATAGTCGGTCCCATTAGATCACTGTGGATGCATTCTAGTAGTGCCATGCACTTGGACAAGAAATTATCAAATATAAGGAAACAAGTCTTTCCATATTGACACCATACACAAACATTACTTTTGTCTAGAGAAGAAAGACTAGGCAGATCTTTCACTAGAACTCTTTCCGTCATAGCCTTTAGCTTGTCCATCCTAACATGTCTCAGTCTCTTATGCCAAATTACAACGCTGCCACTAGACCTCATCTTCTCAACATACGAGCTTATTGACAGAACGAACAAGACCTTTACCCATCTTTTGACATGAGTCACATCAACTTTCACCACTGACACATTTCAGAGAAACTTCACTTCTATCAGGCCGAACAGAACATAATAGCCAACATCTACAGTGTTAGTCATCGAGAACATGTTCTTCTTCATCCCCGACATGTGATAAACACTCCTCAAACTAAGTGGCCCCATATTACTGCATAGAGAAACAGTTCTCTCCTTCTCGACTGAATGCAAAATATTATCAGCAGTAATGATAATATCATTACCCGTATACGCCAACAAAAAAGAGAACTTTGACTCGTCTTCGATGAGGTGATGGCTACACTCCGAGTCCATGATCCAGTTCTCCTCGTAGTTAATGGAGGCCAAGACACGAACAAACGTTGTCATCATATCTGCCATGAAGCAGTTTCCCCATCGACCTTATTTCTTCCTGGATTCAGCTCCTTTTTTTTATCAGCAGCATAACTTGGCTGAAGATGGACTCTGCAGTCATTTATGTAGTGACCAGGCTTATTATACGTGTAGTACCCGAGTACTCCCTTCTTCCTTCCACCTTGCTTAAGAGTCTTGCTTCTCTCCTGCCATGATAAAGTTGAAGGTCCATATTATACAGATGACTTCTTCTTCCTGTCCCATCTCTTCTTCTTCCCAGAGTAGAGAACGTCACTATCTCCCCTGAGATAGAACACCCAACCATCTGCCTTGCCAAGCTTTCTTGTGAGGCCAGTAGATTCTCCAGCTCTAACAAAGATGGTTGATTGGCTCAGCCCTATGCAGAAGTAACAAAGTCCACGTACTCTTTTAGCAAGCCTTGGATGACGTGTCTTTCAGCTTCGCCTCTGAGATGGGCTCATCTGGGTCCAATACTGAAATTTCAGCACATAGGTGATTCATCTTTAAGAAGAAAGATGAAATCGACAGTTCCCCCTAAGTTGCTCTCTCCAACTCATTCACTAAGGACTATAATTGAGCTACGTTCTTCTTGTTGAACAACTCACCCAAGGATGTACAAATCTTTGCAGTTGATCTACATCCAATGATGTGGTCAAAGAGCTTAGGTGATATCGCCCACTTGAGAGTGAACTCAGCTTTTGCATTTGTTCTCCTACAAGCTCTCACCTCTTGAGTTTTTCCTTCAACAACAATCACATCTTGTCTCTCCTCTCCACTAACGATCTCCCAGAGATCCTCTGCAAGAAGATAAATTTTCATGCATGATTTCCACTTCTTGAAGTTAGTCTGCACATGAGCTCAATTCCAAGGACTCTTGTATAACCACCTTTCATTGCTATGTTCCTGGTTCACTTGAACTTCCCAAAGTACTTAACAAACCTTTGTGGCTGATCACTGCTAAAATCTCTATCCCTTTGATACTATGAAAAATTTTGTGAAACCGGGTAGGTCGCAAGAATACTCAACCAACAAAGCCAAATAAACCAATAGCAAGCAGAATAACAAGAGCTGAAATTGCATTAACTGTAACCGCAAAAAAAGAGCAAAAAACCGGCGGACAGAAAACTGTAACCCCCCAAGTCATATATCCGTCAAGGCTAACTGCCAAGTCTGCCAAATCGTGCGAACATCTCAAACCGCCAAGCCGCTGAATTGCCAAACCGCACTCTTAGCCGCGCAAACTGCTTTTTATTTCTCGCTGAAGAAAACAACCATGTCCGCAACTTCTGGCTGTCTGACCGCGAGATCGCCTAACTGTTGAAATTGTCGTGAATAGAATGAACTAGAACTGAGCTATCCACTGTCCGCAACTCCTGGTCACCTAACTGCCAAGGTCTCCTTACCGTTGAGTAAGGCGAACAACTTATTCGAACTGCTACTCAGTTCACCAAGGACGAACTGATCTATCCAAGCCGGGAAAATGCCAAGAAAGAAGACCGCCTAGTCGCCAAACCCGCAACCTGCTGCTAACCACCGCTGACTGCTACTAGCTATCTGCACCGCCTTCAGAACCAGTTTTTTGACTGTCAAGTGCTAGCCGCATAATAGTTCCTCTTATTTATGACGATGCCTGCACTCCTATTTATAGGCGGGCAGCTAGCGGATATCGTCACCGCCCCGGGGAATAAAGTAACCGCCAGTGATGTTGCAGTTAGCAGCACCAATCCATCCAACACCAGACCGCACGTGGTTAACCCCACCTGCCCGCACCGCTATGCAGACAACAACTTCAGTCCGCGTGAAGTTAAGTAATCAACCAAACTACGCAGCCTGAACCTTAACCGTATCAACGCTGGTCTCTGCAGTCTCCAAATCTTGACTGCGCAATCCACGATTAGGTCAAATCTAACCGCACGATTATCACTCCAGGGATACAACTAAGTCAGATCGTGAGAAAACTATAGCCGAGAATCAGGCTATTCACCAAGACCTATCCGCGCAAAGTCGTGTGGTCTCGGCAGTCTGTGCAGTCTGCACCATCCTGACCGCCCTCTGCCAACTTCAATAATTTCAACAGATATAAAATACAAATATTGACACATCATAAAGCTCACTCAACGCTCACGCTTTCCCCTCTCTATTATGCTAAGAAAGCTAGTAAATTAGAATTTCATGGAAACCATTATATATACTTGTTTGAACTCCTCCTTCCCGCAACTACACTATGAAACAACAATAATGAGTTCTCGTTGTTATTTTCACACACACACACACATGCACACACGCACACACGCACACACGCATGCACGCGTATGCGTGCACACAAACAAACATTGTCTCTCTAGATCATTTTATTGAATAATTTTGGATGGATTAATTCCACATAGACGATACAGCCTTCATTGAAGTGTCTTCATGCATCAACTTTCCTTCATTAACTGAATTACCGTCCTTTTTGGCTTATTTGGATTCATCTCCTAGATGTTTGTTGATTTTGTTCCTCTCCCTAAATTTTAATTCTTGATGACGTTGTGGACATAGTTACTAACAGAACTAGGATTTTGAGGCTCCGTTTGGGGGGACTTATTTTCACCGGTCAAGCGGTCATGACCGCATGAATCCGGACTTAATTTAAGTCCGGATTCATGCGGTCATGACCGCTTGACCGGTGAAAATAAGTCCCTCCAAACGGAGCCTGAGTCAGGGCACGGAGTAATTTTTTTTGCTTAATTGGCGCTCTCACAAATCAGTAGTGTGAATCATCGGTTTAAGAGAACCAGCTGTACACATATTTACCGAAAGAAATAACAATAATATTTTAATGTGAAAAATTTTGAAAATGAAAAAAATACATGGTGAGAACCAACATCGTTGTAAATTCGCATTATTACTGCGAAGTGGTTAACGTGTTCTAACGGAACTTCTGTTCCATCGAAAGTTTCAAGGTTGGGCAGCTTGAAACTGTATGGCACGGGGTGCGCCAGAACTTGCAGAGCAAGCGGGGTGTCGTGATGCGTCGGGCATAATGTATGTGCGACTCGTATCCATCGCGCTTGTACCCTTCTTTAATCATGTTCCTTACTTCTTCATGAGTGAGCCTTCTGTCAGATGGTATGACAAATTCTTTTGTTGGACGGTGGTTACGCTTCTCGTACCTCGAATGCCCATCTCGGGGAACATAGAGCAGGCAACTTCGAACAACTCGTCCGCGGTAGGATCTTCGAAGTGAGTAGCGCTTACATAGAAGACACGATTAGGCGTCAATGGTGTAACATCCCATTTCGTGCTAGGCCCCTCACACGTGTTTTGAGTCCAGATAATTGACTCAGGCTCGGGAAGCGTCGAGTGAGTCGAGTGAACTCGACACCATTCGACAAAGCACCGAGTGCGTTGAGTGAACTCGACGCCAGTCGACAAAGCGTCGAGTGCATTGAGTGGACTCAACACTACTCGACGAATTTAACTAAGAAAATAATCTGGAAACTTTAGGTGTTGAGTGATCTCGACGCCATTCGACGAAGAATCGAGTGAACTCGACGTCACTCCACGCTTATAACTTAGACTACAGAATGATGTTGGCGTTGAGTGGCCTCAGCGCCGCTCAACGCCTTAACTTAGAAAAGATTCAGGAAGCTGTTGGCGTTGAGTGGTCTCAACGCCACTCAACGCCTTAACTTAGAAAAGATTCATGAAGCTATTGGCGTTGAGTGGTCTCAACGCCACTCAACGCCTTAATTTAGAAAAGATTTAGGAAGCTGTTGGCATAGAGTGGTCTCAACGCCACTCAACGCCTTAACTTAGAAAAGATTCAGGAAGCTGTTGGGGTTGAGTGGTCTCAACGCCACTCAACACGGCGTCGAGTGGTCTCAATGCCACTCAATGCATTAACTTAAAAAAGAGTCAGGAAACTGTTGGCGTTGAGTGGTCTCAACACCACTAAACGCGGCGTCGAGTGGTCTCAATGCCACTCAACGCCTTAACTTAGAAAAGAGTCAGGAAACTATAGACGTTGAGTGGTCTCAACGCCACTCAACCCGGCATTGAGTGGTCTAAGCATCAGTCAACGCTTTTGACTTAGAAATTTCTGGAATGTTGATGGCATTGAGTGGTGTCAACACCACTCAACACGGCGTTGAGTGGTGTCAACACCACTCAACGCTTTTGACTTAGGAAATTCTGGAATGCTGACGGCGTTGAGTGGTGTCAACACCACTCAACGCTTTTGACTTAGGCGTTTCTGGAATGCTGAGGGCGTTGAGTGGTGTCTTAACGCGACATTGAGTGGTGTCAACACCATTCAACGTTTTTAGACTTGGAGAATTTTTTAGTCTGAAAAACTGTGTTGGCTGGTTCACGTGTATACGGGCTGAACCGGGTTCGGGATAATGACTAATTGACCTATTGGACCCAGTCCTTTCAATCAAGAACTAATTAAAGTAATAATTGGAAGGTCCAATAGTATGGTGACACATGGCGACATGGAAGAACCATGCTCAAGGACGACCAGCCATGCCGCGCCACTCCTAACCATTCCCAGCCACTCCTCTTAGTCAAAGTCCTTAAACCAGCCAACCTCACCTCCATTCTACCCCACCATCACCTTCAGTGAACCAAGACGAGTTGAGATTGATATCTAGAGCAAGGGATTAGCCGAAGAAACCAGGAAGCTAGTTAGCTCGTCGGAGTAGTCGTCGACCATGGCTCACCGCCACCAAACTCGCAGCCAAGCGCGACTACAGGTCTGCTTCTCCTCCCCTCCGTCGGTTCTAGCTGTCTAGCTCTTTTAGGAAAGATATTGGGCTTAATTGAGCTTGATACCATGTAAGGAAGAGGAGATTTTACCGTGCTTTCCTTCTTGCTCGGGTTCACCAAAGGTGCCGCCTCCGGCGGCCATGTTGTCGGGAAACGCTAGCCACCACCTCAACTGAGGTGGCAGCGACAATCGCTGGCGGCGGCGGCCAGAAGGCTGGGAAATGGAAGATCTAGATGGTACAGGTCGGGATGACCTGGACCGTCGGCTGGGTGAGGAAGATGAATGGATGTCGTCCATTTAATATGTATTAAGCTATATATTATTTATTTTATTGTCACATTTTATACAACACTATTCATGCTTGATTCAGTCCTTGCAGAGGCATATTCAGAGAAAATCATCAACATCAAAAAGGTAAATCTAGGTCTCACCTTTAATCGGACACCCTAAACTTAAAATTTGGAATACTGAAGCTCCTTGTAGGACAGTTCTCCTAGGACTACTTCTAGGCTAGGGCAAAAATTTAAATGGATGCCTAAGTCAAATCCTAAGTCCACATGCAGTGAAATTTTGGACATGCATGTGTTTATGCTAGACTTAGATCTTGTTTAAAAATCAGAATTTTTGGGATGAATTTTTCTATAGTTTTTTATAGAAATAGCAATTATCAAAAAAATGTGATATAGAAATATTCCCTCTTCCAAATGCCTCCAAATTTGGGTGGCATGGCCATGGGTTCATTATATAACCACGGTAAAAATTTCAGATCATTTGGACCTCTACTTGCTGGGGAAATTCAACATGAATGGTGGAGATAGATTTGTAAATAATGTGTCAATAGTAAAAATGGGAAAGTGGGAAGTTAGCCCATTTGGCCCAATGCATGTCGATGAAATTTTGGATAGAGGCTTATAAGGATTAATTACACCTCCCATAGAAGATTGGGATTTTTGGAATAAAAAATCCCATTATTTTGAATTATTGAAAAATAGCTCTTTTAGAAATTAAAATTAAATATAGGTCTACTATCTTTGTAAAATTTTAAAAGTTTGATACAAGCCATAATAGGATATTTTACATCTCTGGAAAAAGTTATGAGTCTATTTGAGGACAATATCTTGTGTATTTAGTAGAATTACAATTTTACCCTTTTGGGATTTAAATTAAATATAGGGGTAATATAATTTGGAAAATTGTGGAAAAATGTATATAGTCTTATTTTTGTGATATAAACCTCTGTGAAATTATTTAAGAATTTTGGATGATTGAGTATGCTGAAAACATGGTAGTGACATTTTTGTAATAATGTTTACCTGTAATTATTTTAGGTCAAATCATTGGTTAGGGGTATGAATTTCTGTTTGGAGTATTTTTATGACAATGTTAATCACCAGTAATTTTTTATGAATTTTCAGTTGAATATTTTAGATACTTCATATAGAAAATGGAATAATTAGGATTATAAATATAAATAGAAAATGAATGGTAAATTAAGTGGGAAAATTAGTTTCTTTGGTGAACAACTATTTTTAACCTATATGAACTCCAGGTAAATTATCTAGATATAATGGACCATTGGATATAGTAGCTCGTGTACAAAGTGACCTAGGTCACCTAATTAAATGAATTAATTTATGGTCCTAATACTTAGAAAAATGATGAAATTCTGAATGGTTGGTATTATGTATATGACAAACTCATGATAAATAGTTAGGGGCTTTCGACCCAAGGAATTGACTGTCATCTCATACGAGTTAACGTTAAGTCATGAGTTGCGCTTAACAAAAGTAACACAACACTAGGCCCCACAGGGGATATGATAGGTGGTTGGATTGAGAAGTATATTGGGAAGTTTGGACCCTGGTTGGTGTCAAGTGGTTCGCTACATAGTAACGAGTGTTAGAGTGCAAAACCCAAGGAAAGTGATTAGAACGGAGACCGGTGGAAGACCGTCGCTCTCCCAATAATACCTTAAGTCATTAGGTTTACTCAAGAGCAACATCGAGAGTTGGGTGTTAATAATGGGTAAACACTAATAAAAGTAAGTGTCTTAGAGAAAGGGAGCTTTGGGCTTCAGCCCATCGTAGTTCCTAGTGCCCCCGAGAGCCCTTCACCGGGTATGCCCTGGGCAGTCCAAGGACTAACCCTAAGTTGCTAGGTATAATAAGTGTTAGACAAGAGTAGTCTAATAGATTAAGGGAATGATGTGACAACCTCACCCATATATGGTTGGAGGATACATGACGTGTTTTTGTCCTACGAGCTGGAGGCTCAGATGTTTGGATACAGGACGGGTTTTTATCCTGCGAGCTGGAGGCTCGGGTTGAAAATAATTTGAATGTGCATAGAACATATTAGTGGCAGGTCATGCGGTACTAGGCCAATCGTCACACCGATAGCTGTACGGTGACTCAGGTGAGGTGTGAGGGTTTGAGGGGCCAGTAGGTTATTTATACTGCGCTCTGGAGGACAATCCCCAAAAATGCATACCCGACCTAAAAGTCTGGAGGATTTGCCAGCGGTTTAGTATGTGGTGACTCTGGTATATCCTTTAGAGGTATATGGAAGGTCTAGGCTTGGTAGTGTGCATACCCGCCTAGGAGTGGAGATGCTCGATCCACTGCTGTCGTAGCCACAACAGTGGTACCTGAGAGTTAAGCTAACTCCAAAAGTGGGAACTAAAAGTCTGTGATCACAGAGTTGTGTGAGTGAGTTGTACTTGTATGATTCAAACCCGCATACCATACCATACATACATACTTAGGACATACACACCATAGATCTTTATCATATAAATTAGTATGAGCTCTTTTATATGATAAGTTACATTTGTGAAACCTTAACTTATAAGTTTGTATGAGCATTCTGTACAACCCCGTAGTCGGGAGAGTGTGACCCTCCCCAAATATCAGCCTAGGGGCGTGTTATGGGCGATGAGTTGGTGCGACCCCGTGCGGGTCCTCGTGCGTGCGTGCGTGCGAAGGTTCTATGCGCATAGGTTCATATATTATATATATTATATATTACATTATAATATATATAATATATTATATATATATGAGATATATAAAATATGAGAGGAAAAGGGGGGGGGGGGGCAGCACGAGTATAAGAAAAAAGGAGTTAAAGGAGAAAAGGGGGGAAGAGAATAAGAAAAGGGGGGGGGGGTGGGGGGGGGGGGGGGGGGGGGGGGGGGGGGGGGGTGGGGGTACAACAGAAAAAGAAAAAGGAAAGAAGGCATCGGGGGGGGGGGGGGGGGGGATTTTCCTTCCCCGTTAGGGCTCGGCCAAGCAGGGCAGCCGTCGCCGCCCCCATTTCCCGCTCTCTCCCGTCGCCCGCAAGGCAGCGCAGCCGCCGCCCCCTCCCTCTCTCACCCTAGGCCTGGAGCAGCAAGGGGCCGCCCGCCCCCACTTTCTCTCCGGCCACTGCCCAGGCTAGGGCACGGCCGCCCCTTCCTCTCTCTCTCTCCCGTCGCCGGCAAGGCTAGGGCACGACCGCCCCTTACTCACTCCCTCTCTCCCGTCGCCGGTGAGGCTAGGGCACGGGCGCCCCTTCCCATCTCTCTCTCCCGTCGCCGGCAAAGTAAGGCTTGGCCGCCGCCCGCCCCATTCTCTCTCTCCAGCCACCGCCCAGGCTAGGGCATGGGCTCCTTCCCCGCCCTCTCCCGTCGCCAGCAAAGCACCACAACCCCGCCCCTCTCCCTCTTTTTCCCGACCTAGAGCAGCAACCACAACCCACCCCTCTCCCACTTTTTACCGACCTGGATCTCCAGCAGCACACCCCGATCTCCCTCTTTTTCCAGCCGCCTGGAGCACCCCGGCCGATCCATTATTTTTCCCGACCTGGAGCAGCACACCTCGACCTCCCCTTCTCCCGGCGGCAAGCTCGGTCTGGAGCGAGGCTCGGCCTGGAGCGAGGCTCGGCCTGGAGCGAGGCTCGGCCTGGAGCGAGGCTCGGCCTGGAGCGAGGCTCGGCCTGGAGCGAGGCTCGGCCTGGAGCGAGGCTCGGCCTGGAGTAAGGCTCGGCCTGGAGTGGAGATCGACCACCGACGCGGCCGCATGTAGTATGATCAACCCGGAGCTCCTCTCCCGGCCCCGCCGCCAAGCACGCGACAAGGGTAACGATGTTTCAACTTGGGCAGGTGAAGCCTTCAGTTTACATATTTGCACGGAAGCCCCTCTCCACCAACGGGTGTGGGGAAGGGAGCTTCCTGACGGGTTGACGTGTACGTCCCCGCAGTTAATTACATTAGTACCCGGAAGCGTGAGTACGGGTTTAGGCATGCTGTGTGAAGCCCATCCGGACGTGTGAGCCGGATTGGTGATATTCTGGGGTTCCCGGAGAAGACTCCGAGGAAGTTGTTTATTAGCCGCTTGCAGGGAATGCGCACCATGGCCCAAATAAAGGGGGTGTGCGCAATATGTTTGACCCGCCTATGTTAGCCGACCGATGCTTAGTTGGCCGCCGCTCGACGAGACGTTGGCGTACATGTGTTGCAGTACCAGGCGGGGAGTAGCGGGCTTAAGCCCAAGCTTGTGCCGGCCCTCGAAGGCCTTTTTGTTTATATTGCCGGCCTACGTGCTGAGTATGAAATTCATATTCCTGTAATAGTTTTTCATATCTGTGATGCCCTGTGAAAATGTAGTTTACTCCTCCTGTCTTGGGCGAGCGGCGTGTTCGTGAACCGCTCCCCCCGTGTGGGCCCCGAGGAATAGATGCCGAGAAGCCCCCTGATGGCATGTTGTCATCCTTTCAGAGTCGCGGAGTTCCGCTGTTAGCGGCCCAATTGGGGCTGCGTAGAGTAGGGCTGCTGGGTGGTTTTTTGCCAATAGTAAGGCGGGCTGGGGACATTTTACATAGACCCGAGGTGGCACCTCTAGTTTGGGAGTGGATCTCGAGATCCTCCTTGGATGTTCCGGTCGGCCAAGAGAGCCCTCCGAAGGTGCCTTAGCTCAGCCCTTGGCTTGGGAGGGGAAGAGTTTGTTAGTCTTCCGGGTATGCGGCGGGTCCTCCACGCTGAGACCTTGGGTCTGTCCCTTGTATTCCTAGTCTTGTGCCTAGATAGTTCACTTGAGGGTAGTAGGTGCGCGGTCACCCCTTCCCCAAGGGTCGAACTCCACAGGAGACCGATTTTCGGTTTCAACATTTTGGTGCGGTGAGCGTGGAGAGTGACCAGCACAGAAGAACTCTAGCGAGCGTCATGGCTATAGAAGTGGAACCAGGTGACGAACAGGGTCATGCGTTGATACTTTGTATGTAAGGTCCTCATACTCGGAGTTGTCCCCTCCCATAGCTGTTGTTTGAATCTCATAGCATTTGGAGTAGGATTTGCACCTATTTGAAGCGCTTCTACCTATGAAAACTTGTGTATCCCCACGTATTACATCAACGAGAAGCCTGGAGGTTATTGTCTTCAAGATCAAGTAAGAGAGCAGCTGAGAGGTATTAGGAGCCGATGTGACCTGAAAGGGTTCCCCGTAGCGGTATTTTGTTATCTCTTCCTTGTAATTCAGTAGCGGTCAAGTTTTCTCTTTATTACCAATTCGCCTCGAGCTTCTGAGGGATTCAAGGGTTAGCCTCGCGATCGACTCCGGAAGCCAAGCGTCCAACCCGTTCCTTTTAAATAGCCTAGTTCGGACAATGGGACGGTGCCGCGGGACTTTAAGCGCTATTGTAAGACCGAGCCTCTGCACTGACGGCCGAGATCAGCTCCCCCCTTGCACGTCGGCCTATGTCCTCCTGATCGCACCTCTCCTCTGACTAGATGAATTATTAGGAACGAGCCTAGACGCTAACCTCCCAGATTTGATAAAGGGCCGATCTCTCCAAGCAATCACGAGTGACATGGCGGAAAGTGATCTTTGTCATTAGATCAGGATACGAAACGTCCAACCCGTTCCTTTTAAATAGCCCAGTTCGGATGATGGGACGATGCCTCGGGACTCTAAGCGCTATTGTAAGACCGAGCCTCTGCACTGACGGCCGAGATCAGCTCCCCCCTTGCACGTCGGCCTATGTCCCCCCGATTACATCTCTCTTCCGATTGGACGAATTATTAGGAACAGGCTCGGACGCCAGCTTCCCGATTTGACGACTTCCAGATCGTCTCTCTTATGAATAGAATGCGTCCTCCGTTTGTAAAAGCGTCGGTGCAATTAACCCTCCAACACCTCTTAAGTAAATAGGAAGTCTCCATCTCGAGTAAAGTCAAGTCCTCGAGTAGTTGTGGACCCCGAGCAGATCCCGCTGTCAGGCTCTCACCTAGCTGGCAGGGCCGGAAGTCACTCGGTGTCATCCGTGGGCCTCGAGCAGATCCCGCTGTCAGGCTCTCACCTAGCTGGCATGGCCGGAAGTCACTCGATGGCGGTAGTTGTGGACCCTGAGCAGATCCCGCTGTCAGGCTCTCACCTAGCTGGCAGGGCCGGAAGTCACTCGGTATCATCCGTGGGCCTCGAGCAGATCCCGCTGTCAGGCTCTCACCTAGCTGGCAGGGCCGGAAGTCACTCGATGGCGGTAGTTGTGGACCCCGAGCAGATCCCGCTGTCAGGCTCTCACCTAGCTGGCAGGGCTGGAAGTCACTCGGTGTCATCCGTGGGCCTCGAGCAGATCCCGCTGTCAGGCTCTCATCTAGCTGACAGGGACGGATGTCACTCGATGGCGGTAGTTATGGACCCCGAGCAGATCCCGCTGTCAGGCTCTCACCTAGCTGGCAGGGCCGGAAGTCACTCGGTGTCATCCGTGTGCCTCGAGCAGGTCCCGCTGTCAGGCTCTCACCTACCTGACAGGGCCGGATGTCACTCGATGGCGGTAGTTGTGGACCCCGAGCAGATCCCGCTGTCAGGCTCTCACCTAACTGGCAGGGCCGGAAGTCACTCGGTGTCATCCGTGGGCCTCGAGCAGATCCCGCTGTCAGGCTCTCACCTAGCTGGCAGGGCCGGAAGTCACTCGCTGACGGTAGTAGTGGACCCCAGGTAGACTCGCTGTCAGGCTCTCATTAGCTGGCAGGGCTGTAGGCACACCTGGGGGGAAGGGGTTGGTTCGTGGAGACTTTTTGCAAGGCCCCGAGTGATGCTCGGCCCCGGGTAGACCCGCTGCCTGGCCCCTACTAGCTGGCAGGTCCGTAGGCTCGCCTGGGGGGTAAGGGACCCCGAGTGCTGCTCGGCCCCGGGTAGACTCGCTGCTCAGGCTCTCATTAGCTGGTAGGGCTGTAGGCACACCTGGGGGGAAAGGATTAGCTCAGCGTATACAAGAGGATACAAAGTATACGACTTTGTTGTTTCACGATATCACGAGAAATTGTATACTTGTTGTAAGTAATCGTATAAGGGCAATTCAATAGCAGTGAGCCAAAAAGTATCGAGTGATTCAGAAGGTTCAGAAAGGTCATAGAGAGATTGTTGCTCCAAGCGCAGATTTCAGTTTCTCTCAAAAATTTTTTTTGGGTCGGCTCCAACTCGCCGGATACGTTGCGTTGGATGATTCTTTCCGAGCTTGTGCCAAGCTCGAAAAGAGCGGGGATTGTGTACAACCCCGTAGCCGGGCGAGTGTGACCCTCCCCAAATATCAGCCTAGGGGCGTGTTATGGGCGACGAGTTGGTGCGACCCCGTGCGGGTCCTCGTGCGTGCGTGCGAAGGTTCTATGCGCATAGGTTCATGTACTATATATATATATTATATATTATATTATAATATATATAATATATTATATATATATGAGATATATAAAATATGAGAGGAAAAGGGGGGGGGGGCAGCACAGGTATATGAAAAAAGGAGTTAAAGGAGAAAAGGGGGGAAGAGAATAAGAAAAGGGGGGGGGGGGGTACAACAGAAAAAGAAAAAGGAAAGAAGGCATCGGGGGGGATTTTCCTTCCCCGCTAGGGCTCGGCCAAGCAGGGCAGCCGCCGCCGCCCCCATTTCCCGCTCTCTCCCGTCCCCGGCAAGGCAGCGCAGCCGCCGCCCCCTCCCTCTCTCACCCTAGGCCTGGAGCAGCAAGGGGCCGCCCGCCCGCACTTTCTCTCCGGCCACCGCCCAGGCTAGGGCACGGCCGCCCCTTCCTCTCTCTCTCTCTCTCCCGTCGCCAGCAAGGCTAGGGCACGGCTGCTCCTTCCTCACTCCCTCTCTCCCGCCACTGGCGAGGCTAGGGCACGGGCGCCACTTCCCATCTCTCTCTCCCGTCGCCAGCAAAGTAAGGCTCGGCCGCCGCCCGCCCCCATTCTCTCTCCGGCCACCGCCCAGGCTAGGGCACGGGCTCCTTGCCCGCCCTCTCCCGTCGCCGGCAAAGCACCACAACCCCGCCCCTCTCCCACTTTTTCCCGACCTAGAGCAGCAACCACAACCCGCTCCTCTCCCACTTTTTCCCGACCTGGATCTCCAGCAGCACACCCCGATCTCCCTCTTTTTCCAGCCGCCTGGAGCACCCCGGCCGATCCACTATTTTTCCCGACCTGGAGCAGCACACCTCGACCTCCCCTTCTCCCGGCGGCAAGCTCGGTCTGGAGCGAGGCTCGGCCTGGAACGAGGCTCGGCCTGGAGCAAAGCTCGGCCTGGAGCAAGGCTCGACCTGGAGCGAGGCTCGGCCTGGAACGAGGCTCGGCCTGGAGCAAAGCTCGGCCTGGAGCAAGGCTCGGCCTGGAGCGAGGCTCGGCCTGGAGCGAGGCTCGGCCTGGAGCGAGGCTCGGCCTGGAGCGAGGCTCGGCCTGGAGCGAGGCTCGGCCTGGAGCGAGGCTCGGCCTGGAGCAAGGCTCGGCCTGGAGTGGAGATCGACCACCGATGCGGCCACATGCAGTAGGATCAACCCGAAGCTCCTCTACCGGCCCCGCCGCCAAGCACGCGACAAGGGTAACGATGTTTCAACTTGAGCAGGTGAAGCCTTCAGTTTACATATTTGCACGGAAGCCCCTCTCCACCAACGGGTGGGGGGAAGGGAGCTTCCCGACGGGTTGACGTGTACGTCCCCGCAGTTAATTGCATTAGTACCCGGAAGCGTGAGTACGGGTTTAGGCATGCTGTGTGAAGCCCATCCGGACGTGTGAGCCGGATTGGTGATGTTCTGGGATTCCCGGAGAAGACTCCGAGGAAGTTGTTTATTAGCCGCTTGCAGGGAATGCGCACCATGGCCCCAAAAAAGGGGGTGTGCGCAATATGTTTGACCCACCTATGTTAGCCGACCGATGCTTAGTTGGCCGCCGCTCGACGAGACGTTGGCGTACATGTGTTGCAGTATCAGGCGGGGAGTAGCGGGCTTAAGCCCAAGCTTGTGCCAGCCGTCGAAGGCCTTTTTGTTTATATTGCCGGCCTGCGTGCTGAGTATGGAATTCATATTCCTGTAATATTTTTTCATATCTGTGATGCCCTGTAAAAATGTAGTTTACTCCTCCTGTCTTGGGCGAGCGGCGTGTTCGTGAACCGCTCCCCCCGTGTGGGCCCCGAGGAATAGATGCCGGGAAGCCCCTTGATGGCCTGTTGTCATCCTTTCAGAGTAGCGGAGTTCCGCTGTTAGCAGCCCAATTGGGGCTGCGTAGAGTATGGCTGCTGGGCGGTTTTGTGCCAATAGTAAGGCGGGCGGGGGACATTTTACATAGACCCGAGGTGGCACCTCTAGTTTGGGAGTGGATCTCGAGATCCTCCTTGGATGTTCCGGTCGGCCAAGAGAGCCCTCCGAAGGTGCCTTAGCTCAGCCCTTGGCTTGGGAGGGGAAGAGTTTGTTAGTCTTCCGGGTATGCGGCGGGTCCTCCACGCTGAGACCTTGGGTCTGTCCCTTGTGTTCCTAGTCTTGTGCCTAGATCATTCGCTTGAGGGTAGTAGGTGCGCGGTCACCCCTTCCCCAAGGGTCGAACTCCACAGGAGACCGATTTTCAGTTTCAACACATTCATATAAGTTAAGGTACTTCTGTGATGATAGCTTAGTAGCAGTTAATTTACCTTTGCCACCGTACTTCTTTTTAGTACAGTTTTTACATACTCTACTTGTACCTTATATAAATGCCAGTGTAGTGATACAATTGTTACTATATAACCATGATAAAATACATCCACTATCACCTGCTTTCATTTTTATACCCCTCGTTGTGCTCCGCTTTGTCCTCTCGCTCAGTACCTATGAGTTGCGGGGGTGAGGCGAGGACAAAATGACTTAGTCCTTATGACTAACGGTCGGTTGTGACCGTAGGAGCTTGAGGAGCTGAAGCACCAGCAGGACGAGGTGGCAGGACATGAGGAGCTAATACCATCACCTACTACTACTGTAGCTCGACGTCAGGTGAGTATGAGTGTACTTCTGATAGAGTTTGCTTCCGCTTAGTGTTATTGTCAGAGAGATTTATTTCTATTTGACATGTACTGGGCATAAGCCCTTCTCTCTTTTCCGTACTCATTGTGGACTATTGTACTTTTCATTACATATATGATGATATTGTGTTGTGACTCTGTGGACTTGTTAGCTTTACTTACTACTTGCATGCTTCTATTCTCAATTGGCCGATAGGTTGAATGATCGTACTAGCCGACAGGATCGACGACTTACATTGTCAACTAGCCTATATGTTAGTGTCACCGTAAGGCGGTGGTTCTGGGCATAAGACTGGGTTACCTCCTTGGTAAGTGGAGGGGGGGGGGGGTCTTACAAATAGGTCTTGATTCAACAAACAATCATATGAGAAAGAAGTCCACATCACTAGGAAACCCCGCTCTAGCATTAGTTTGCAGACAAACTATGCAGCAGAAGCAATAGTGTGCCCATGTGTAAAAGTCACAAAAAATAGTTCATTTAAGCAATGAGTTAGGCCAATCCAAATATAAACCTTACTTTTATGCAGCCTCCACAGGTTATTGTACCGCAGGATGTGGTTCCTCCCCCTCAGGCTGCCATACCTTTCCAACAGACGAAGATGGGGCAGACTCTGACGGCCATCCTCGATGCCTTCTGGGATCAGCAGGGCCCGACCCAACAGCCAAATCCGGGATCGAATTGGCTGCGTGCCTTCAAGAATCTGTCCCCTCCGATGTACTATGAGACAGAATGCGGTAAAGACGAAGGAGTGGCTCGAGGCCATTCAGGAGATGCTTGCAGACATCAGCTGCCCTGTCAAGCAAGCAGTTCCTTTGTCAACTTCTACACTGGATGTTCACGCAAAAAGGTGGTGGAAGTGTATGCTGGACTCCATAGATGCAGATAGGGATATGCCAGATATTTCCTGGGATGAGTTCAACAAGGCCTTCTTGGAGCACTTCGTGTCTGTTACAGATAGAGATGAGTTGGAGGAGAGGTTTTTGGACCTCAGGCAGGGGACCAGATCAGTGACAGAGTACTAGAGGGAATTTTCCAATCTAGCCAGGTTCACCGGGATACACAATCTGGATGACAAGAGGTATGCAAAGAGATTCTACCAAGGACTTAGGGACTATACCAGGCAGGTTCTACTGTTCATTTCCCATGGCACTTCGACGCAGATCATAGAGATGGATAAGAAGCTGGAGGAAGACCAGCTGATGGTACAGAGCAGAGGAAAGAGACCATTGGATGGGTTGTCCTTCTGGGAGAGCATCCAAGGCTCACAGAGAGCCAGAGTGATGAGCTACAAGAAGGGTCGGGGATGTTATCGTCCCAACTTCAGGTAGGAGCAGGGGCCTCCTATAGTACTAGCACCCCCGCCACTACAAATACACGACCCGAGGAGACAGGACGATCATGGCCACCGACCGGTGATTTACTTTATATGCCAACAGCCAGGGCACGTAAGAGCTGAGTGTCTTCAGCAGTTCCATCCACCACCTCCTCCTCCACCTCTAGTAACCCCTCAAGCACAGCAGGGCCGAGTTCGAGGCCTAGGTCAAGGACATTATAGTAGAGGTCGAGGGCAGGAGCAGATGTACGCCTTGGACCTCGTCGAGCCAAGGAACCCTGAGGAGATTATTACAGGTACTTAAAATTAATTGCAATCTAGCTTTCATTTTATAGTACCTTACCAACCTTAGTAGAACAACAAACATAATATAATTGAAACAAAACCCCATGCATAGTCCTTATCAACGACAAGCCCTCTCATACATTGTTCGATACGGATGCTTCACAGTCGTTCGTATTAAAAGCCTTCTTGGAGGGACTAGCGGGCATAGACTGATTAACAGGTGTAACCAGGAGGGTGCATCTGCTAGACAGATCAGAGCTACTATCATGTGCCAAGTGTAACATGGAGGCAGAAATTGGAGGAAAGACATTCAAAGCGCTGGCGTTGATTTTGAGATTGTCGGACTTCGATATGATCTTGGGCATGACTTAGTTGCACTGGAACCACGCCCGAATCGATTGCCGTCAAGGAGGATCACCTTACGGCATGGAGACATTGATATCGTCATCGAAGGTCTTAGACCTGTCTCCCATCTTCTATTATCATCTGTATAGGTTGTCAAGGCCTATGAGCAAAGGGAGGAGGTATACATTATCTGCTTCGAGATGGAGGGAGCAGAAGCCTCTATTGTTGATATCCCGGTGGTTCGCGATTTCTCCGACGTATTCCTGGAGAAATTTCTCGGATTGCCACCGACAAGGGATATGGACTTCCGAATTCAATTGGTGCCGGGCACGAGGCACGTATATCAGGCACTATATAAGATGTCCCCCAAAGAGCTAGCAGAGTTCAAGACCCAGTTGCAGGAGCTGGTGGAGTCAGGATTTGTCAGACCGAGCTCATCACCGTGGGGAGCACCAGTGCTATTCGTTAAGAAGAAGGATGGATCGTTGCGACTCTGCATCGACTACCAAGAGCTGAACCAGTTGACAGTCCGAAACATGTATCTATTGTCTCTGATCGACGAGCTTTTTGATCAGCTACAAGGAGCCTTTTGGTTCTCCAAGCTGGATTTGAGGTCCAGGTTCTATCAGCTGTGTATTCAGGAGGAGGATATCCCGAAGACAACCTTTAGTTCTCGATATGGCCTATATGAGTTCTTGGTGATGCCCTTCGAGCTCACGAATGCACCTTCTGCATTCATGAGTTTGATGAACCGTGTATTTGAGCCCTTTCTGGATATATTTGTTATATTTTTCATTGACGACATTTTGATCTACTCCCAGATAAAGGAGGAGCATACCCAGCATTTGGCACTGGTGTTGGGAAAGGTGAGAGAGCATAAGATGTATGCAAAGTTCTCCAAGTGCTAGTTCTGGCTGCAGGAGGTAGCATTCTTGGGGCATACTATCAATGGATCCGGGTTGGCCGTAGACCCGGCCAAGGTACAAGCAGTTAGAGATTGGCCGCGACCGAAGTCGGCTTCAGATATATGCAGTTTCTTGGGACTAGCAGGATATTATCGCAAGTTCGTGGAGGGGTTCTCAAGGGTAGCATTCCCCCTACGTCCTTGACGAAGAAGGATGCAGCTTTTAATTGGACCTAGAAGTGAAAGGCAATATTACAGGAGTTGAAGTACAGGCTCACCTCTACCCCATCCTTGCACTTCCATCTGGGAAGGAACGATTTCACATTTATACAGACGCATCATATCAGGAAATGGGTGCAGTCCTGATGCAGCATGGACATGTCATCGCATATGCTTCGAGATAGCTGAAGAAGCACAAGCAGAACTACCCTGTACATGATTTGGAGCTCGAGGCAGTGGCATTCGCGTTGAAGATTTGGAGGCATTACTTGTATGGGGTTCATTGTGATATCTTCTCAGATCATAAGAACCTTAAGTATATTGACACGTAGAAGGATCTAAATCTACGCTAGCAGAGATGGTTTGAGTTCCTGTTTGACTACGACTACAAGATGCATTATCACCCTGAGAAGGCAAACACCATGGCAGATGGCTTGAGCAGGAGAGACAACACTACTGGACCGGAGCCCCGAGTGTTGAAACCGAAAACTCAGTTCCTTGTGTAGTTCACCCTTGGGGAAGGGGTGATCGCATACCTACTTCTCTCCTGCAAAACAAACAACAAGAGAGATGGGAACCGACCCAAGGGCTCGGCGGGAGAACCCACCACACACCCGGAAGATCTTAGAGCGCTTCCCCTCCTTAGCCAAAGGCCGAGCTAAGGCTGTCTCAAAAAGCACAAAAAGATCTAAATACTGATAAACGTGCCTTCTGAGGTGCCCCTTGGGTCTTATTTATAGTTTTCTGAAAATGACCTGCAAATAGCCAACCTTCGCTATTTTGAACAGCTATGTGCAACCCAACTAGGTCTGCCAATAACATAACTCTGTTGTTCTAACAAGCTATTTGCACCCATGGGAGGGGCATCTCGGTAATTTTGCCTCTGGGCCCCACTGTGTCGGTCTCAGAATCGGGAGGTCGGTTCGCCACCGCTCTCTACCCCCATGGCGCGGGTGTGACCTGGCTCCCGCGACTCGCCTTCTCTCCTTGGGAGAGCGCGAGCCAGGCCTCCGCGACCCGCCAATGCTAGCTCCGAGGCAGGCTGGCAGCCAGGTCACCTATAGGAGAGCTGGCTGGACGGCCTCAGACTGTCGCTACGGGAACTCTAGAGGGGGCTCACTGATCTGGGCTCGTCGAGCTCAACCCCGAATATTAGTTCAAAGTATGCCGAGCTTTGTCCTCCGCTCAATGAATGCCGAGCCGAAACTTTGCTCGATGAACTCAAGGCGAGTGAGGGAGGGGGGGGGGAGCTCGCGCGGCTCGCCCGTCTGGCTTTGGCGAGTGCGAGCTGGCCACCCGGTGCCTGCCCGCATGCTGTTCTGGTGCGGGCAGGGTGCCTTGGTCCGCTCGCCTGGCCTGGCGGGCCCACTCAGCGAACACGGGGTTGTACACCGGGTGATGGCTATGGAGCTGGTACGAATGATGGAGAATATGCACATTACCTTGGTTTCCAGACCTGAGCCAGATGTTTATCGGGAGTACTTATACTCCTTAGTCATTGAGTGTGACATACTTGAGCGCATCAGGACACAGTAGAGGTTGAATGCGGATTTGGAGACAGTATTCATAGCCCTAGAAGTGGGAAAGTTGGAGGACTATTCTTTGCGTGATGACCACGTTCATTTCTGTGGCCATGTCTATATACCCGCAGGAGGCGGTATCCAGGAGGATATATTCAGGGAGGCACATTATTCTCAGTACTCAGTACACCCCGGTATCACCAAGATGACAACGGATTTGCGGAGGAGCATATACTGGCCGGGGATGAAGAGGGAAATCATATATTATATGACACATTGCGAGACCTACCAGCAGGTAAAGGCAGAGTGCAATAGCCCAAGAGGATTACTATAGTCATTGCCGGTGCCAGAGTGGAAGTTTGAGGATATAGTTATGGATTTCGTGCACGGATTACCTCGCTCTCACATTGGGCACGATTCTATATAAGTCATCATCGATAGACTGAGCAAGTTAGCCCGGTTTATACCGATCAGGAAGGACAACCCTGTTGCTATTTTGGTGAGGTTGTTTGTGGAGCAGTTCGTCAGGTACCACGACGTCCCCAGGACGATTGTTTCAGACCGTGACAATCGGTTCACCTCTAGGGAGTGGAGAGCGTTGCAGGCATACTTAGGTTCTCAGCTTGCTTTTAGCACCTCTTTTCATCCGCAGACCGACGACCAGACAGAGCGGACCAACCAGACTATGGAGGATCTACTGTGTTTATGTATACTAGACACGGGGAAGCCCCGGGAGAGACTGTTGCCCCTAATTGAATTCTTCGACAACAACAATCACCAGACGAGCATTGAGATAACACCATATGGGGCTCTATACAGCAGGAAATGCCAGACACCACTATCTTGGGTCCAGGATGAGGACCCCAGGGCACTTAGATCAGACTATATGGAGGATACGGATGCTGAGATACAGCTGATCAAAGATCGGATGCTGGAGGCACAAAGTAGGCAGACCAAGTATTGGGTATTGCATCCACAATAGCCCAGATTTGTATGAAGTCACCCTTAAACTAAGATGAATTAAGTTTGTATTTGATGCTCTTTTTGTTAAGTGTTTACAAGACTCAATTTCCAAGTATAGACCAATGTCAGTGTATAATGAGTCTCCAAACACAGGACCAAACAGTGTAATCCCTCATTGCGTGATCCATGATGTTGACTCATATGTAGCCTCTCTATTGGGATACACTTCCTTTTCAAGCACTAAGGATAAGAGAAAAGATGGATTTTGATTTTTATGAAGAATCAAGTTTTTAAGTTTTTCAGAAAAAGTCTAAGTCATTTCTCGAGTACTATATTTGTACTCGAGAAGGACTTATGATTATTCTCGAGTAAGACTTGTCTTCATTTCGAGTAATAGAAGTTGTTCTCAAGAAAGCTTCATGCTGTTCTCGAGAAGGGCTTTTGTTCTCTAGTAATATATGACATTTCTTCTCGGGATGTTTCTTCTCCAGACAAATATTTTTCTAAGTCTTTTTCTCGAGAAGAATAATATTATTCTCGAGAAGACTATCTTTTGTTCTCGAGGTGCAAAAGTCATTTCTCGAGAACCAGAGTATTTTTCTCGAGAGCTAGCTATTTGTTCTCGAGATGATTATTTGTTCTCGAATAATAGTATGTTTCTTCTCAAGAACAAAACATCATTTTTCTCGAATACTTCTGTCATTCTCGAGACTGCAGATTTCCACCTCCACATATTTTTCCAAGTATTTTTCTCGAGACAGCCTTTTGTTCTCGAGTACCAAAATATTTCTTCTCGAGAACTATAAGCAATTTTTCTCGAGTACTTTAATTCTTTCCCGAGAATGCTGTTTTCTCTCTCCACATTATTTTTCTCTAAGTCTTCTTCTCGAGAACTTCCTTATTGTTCTCGAGTAACATAATTCATTTGTTCTCGAGTAATATACTTCTTCTCGAGAACACCAGTTTTGTTTTTCTGAAAATTGCTAAGTCCAGACAGATGTGTATTTCAAACATCATTAACGTGTGATTGGTCCACATGGATGTCATTAATGCTGATTATGACCGTTAGAGTAATCCTATATAAGGTCTTGTCATTTCGGCCAACCCTAAGAGGTTTTAAGAAGAAATTCAGATGCCGCAAGAAGATTTTCTAAGCTTTCTGAATCAGACTTTTCATTCCAAATCGAGAGCCGCCGACCATCGTCTTCATCACCTAAGCGCTTTCGATTCAGAACGATTCAGAGAAGAAGATTCACAGATCAATATTCTTTTCAATGATAGATATTCTACTTGATCGCGTGAGTCCAGAAATTTTCAGATCCAGAGATTGCCGATTCTTCTTCAACAATTCCGATAAAGCCGCAAAGCTCAAAGAAAGAAGAACAGGCAGAAGGATTTTAGATCTGAGAATAAATCACTGTTTGTATTCATTATTTCATTCTATTCTTGTAGGAGATCTTTATCCGAGTTGTAGGAGTTGTTTTCTCTGAGTTATTGTAGGAAATTTTTATCTTCCGAGTGTAGATCCAGTTTACAGATCGAGTTATATGAACGTTGCTCTGAGGTGCAAAATTATTTTCAATCCGAGATTAGTGGAGTAGCCAAGTATAGTACTTTGCTAGATCGATGAGTGGAAAGTGGATGTACCCAAGGTTGGGGAACCACTATAAATCTTTGTGTCCTCTGTGATTACTTGGTTGATTTTCTGTGCATAAATCATTAAATTTTTTATTTTGCAAAAGACGCACAACTCACCTATTCACCCCACTCAAGGTGATTTAGGTAAGACAACTAAACATTTTAACCAAGTACTACGATCTGAGGCGTCAGAAGGTGAAGTTCCAGGTGGGGGACAAGGTCCTCTTGAAGATACGTCCGGTGTATGGTGTCTCGCAGGTGCGAAGGCATAAGAAGCTCAGCCCTTGATTTATGGGACCACACTTGATCTTGGAGCGGATCGGTCCTTTGGCTTACAGATTGGAGCTTCTACCAGAGTTAGGGACTTTGCACGACACCTTCCATGACCCTTCGCTTCGGAGAGCTCTCCTTCGGCCAGAGCAGTATAATACCATTACAGCATGCCCGATAGCACCAGATAGATCAGTCCATTTAGAGCCAGTCCAGATCAATGATACAACGACACGAGTTCTGCGGAAGAAGAAGGTTCCCTTAGTCAAGGTGTTGTGGTCCAATTACGGACGGGAAGAGCACACCTGGGAGCCAATGGATCTGACGCGTGAACGGTACCAGAGCTTTTCGCCTCAGGTACCTTTTAATTATGTTTAAAGTTCTTAAAATTCTTGGCATAGAAACACCGTAGACCCAAACTTGAATTTCAGGGACGAAATTATTTTTTTGTTTATTAGGATTTGTAATATCCCATTTCGTGCTAGGCCCCTTGCATGTATTTTGAGTCAAGAGAATTGACTCAGGCTCAGGAAGCATCGAGTGAGTCAAGTGAACTCGATGCCATTTGACAAAGCGCCGAGTGTGTCGAGTGAACTCGACGCCAACCGACAAACCATCGAGTGCATTGAGTAGGCTCAACACTACTCGACGAATTTAACTTAGAAAATGATTTGTAAACTTTAGGCGTCGAGTGATCTCGACGCAATTCGACGAAGCATCGAGTGAACTTGACGCTACTCCACGCTTGTAACTTCGACTGTGGAATGATGTTGGCGTTGAGTGGTCTCAACGTCACTCAATGTGACGTTTAGTGGCCTCAATGCCACTAAACGCTTTAACTTAGAAAAGATTTAGGAAGCTGTTGGCATTGAGTGGTCTCAACGCCACTCAACGCCTTAAATTAGAAAAGATTTAGGAAGTTGTTGGCATTGAGTGGTCCCACCGTCACTCAATGCGGCGTTGAGTGGTCTTAACGCCACTCAACACCTTAACTTAGAAAAGAGTCAGGAAGTTGTGGGAATTGAGTCGTCTCAACGCCACTCAATGCGACATTGAGTGGTCTCAACACCACTTAACGCTTTTGACTTAGGAATTTCTGGAATGCTGATGACATTGAGTGGTGTCAACACCACCTAATACAACATTGAGTGGTGTCAACACCACTCAATACTTTTGACTTAGGAATTTCTAGAATGCTGGCGGCGTTGAGTGGTGTCAATACCATTCAACGCGGCGTTGAGTGGTGTCAACACCACTCAACGCGGCGTTGAGTGGTGTCAACACCACTCAACGTTTTTGACTTAGGCATTTCGGGAACGCTGAGGCGTTGAGTGGTGTCAACACCACTTAATGCGGCGTTGAGTGGTGTCAACACCACTCAACACTTTTGGACTTGGAGAATTTTTCAGTCTGAAAAACTGTGTTTGCTGGTTCACGTGTATACGGGCTGAACCGGGTTCAGGATAAGCGCAAATTGACCTAATTAAAGTAATAATTGGGCGATCCAATAGTATGGTGACATATGGCAGCATGGAGGAACCATGCTCAAGGAAGACCAATCATGCCCAGCCACTCCCAACCACTCCCAACCACTCCCAACCACTCCCAGCCACTCCACTTAGTCAAAGTCCTTAAACCGGCCAACCTCACCTCCATTCCACCCCACCATCACCTTCAGTGAGCCAAGACGAGTGGAGATTGATAGTTGGAGCAAGGGATTAGCCGTAGAGACCAGGAAGCTCGCTTGCTCACCAGAGCAGTCGTCGGCCATGGATCACCGCCACCAAACCCGCCGCCAAGCGCGGCTACAAGTCTGTTTCTCCTCCCCTCCCTCCGTGCTAGCTGCCTAGCTCTTTTAGGAGAGATATCTGGCTTAATTGAGCCACATACCATGTGAGGAAGAGGAGGTTTTACTGAGATTTTCTTCTTGCCCAGGTTCGCTGGAGAAGCCGCATCCGACGGCTATGTCACCGAGAAACGCTAGCCACCTCCTAAACGGAGGTGGTGGCGACAATCGCAGGAGGAGGTGGCAGTCAAAAGGCCGAAAAATTTAAGATCTAGCTGGTACAGGTCGGGATGACCTGGACCGTCGACTGAGTGAGGAAGATGAATGGATGTCGTCCATTTAATATGTATTAAACTATATATTATTTAATTTATTATCATATTTTATACATCAACTTTCATGCTTGATTCAGGCCTTGTAGACGCATATTCAAAGAAAGCCATCAACATGAAAAAGGTAGATTTAGGTCTCATCTTTAATTTGACATCCTAAACTTGAATGTTGGAGCACTGAAGCTCCCTGTAGGATAGTTCGCCTAGGACTGCTCTTAGGCTAGAGCAAAATTTTAAATGGATGCCTAAGTCAAATTCTAAGTCCACATGCAGTGAAAGTTTGGACATGCATATGTTTATGCTAGACTTATGCCTTATCCAAAAATCAAATTTTTTGGGATGCATTTTTTTTATAGTTTTTATAGAAATAACAATTATCAAATAAATGAGATATATGAAGATTCCTGCTTACAAATGCCTCCAAATTTGGGTGGCATGGCCATGGGTGTACAACCCCGTATTCGCCGAGTGGGTCCACCAGGTAAGACGAGCGAACCAAGGCAACCTGTCCGTACCAGAACAACATGTGGGCGGGTTCAGAACAGCCAGCTCGCTCTCGCCAAAGCTAGGCAAGCGGGCTATGCGAGCCGGCCTAACCAGCCCGCGTTCGCCATGGGCACTCATCGAATGGAGCTCTACGCTCGTCGAACGGAGCCCGACGTTCTTCGAGCTAACCTCGTGAGTTAGAATCCTAGATTCGTCGAACAAAGCTCGGTGAACTCAAGTATTCTAGAATTCCTTCTGTAGTACTAATAATCCCAAACCACCCCGGGCGAGTGAAGGTATCAGAGGGCTACTCGCCCAGCTATTTTGTGAGACTTCATCCAGACTTCACCTCCCGCTGGCTCCAACCTGGATTTGGCGTTGAGTGACGTTGCTCCACTCAACGCTCTCGACGCCCTTCTGGCTTTGGCGTTGAGTGGCGTCGCTCCACTCAACGCTCTATACGCCCTTATTGCTTTGGCATTGAGTGATGTTGCTCCACTCAACGCTCTCGACGCCCTCTTGGCTTTGACATTGAGTGACGATTACTCCACTCAACGCTCTTGGTGCCCTCCTGGCTTTGGCATTGAGTGATGATGCTCCACTCGCCCAGTTTCCTATAAGGTATTTTCTTTACCATTTTACCCTTGCCAGGGGTGCGAATAACTTAATAGAACGACGGAGTTATGCTGTTAGCAGGCCCAGTTGGGCTGCACATAACTTTTCAAAATAGCAGAAGTTGGCTATTGGCACGTCGTTTTCAGAAATCTATAAATAGGATCTAATGGGCACCTTAGAAGGCACGCTTATCAGTATTCAGATCTTCTTGCGCTTTCTGAGATAGCCTTAGCTCAGCTATTGGCTAAGGAGGGGAAGCACTCTAAGATCTTTCGGGTGTGTGGTGGGAACTCCACGTCGAGCCCTTGGGCCAGTTTTCATTTTCTTTTGCTGTTTGGCTTGCAGGAGAGAAGTAGGTGCGTGATCACCCCTTCCCCAATGGTAAACTCCACAAGAGACCGAATTCTCGGTTTCAACAATAGGGTCATTATATGACCATGTTAAAAATTTCGGACCATTTGGACCTCTACATGCTGGGGAAATCCAACATGCATGGTGTATGTAGATTTGTAAATAGTGTGCCAATAGTAAAAGTGGGAAAGTGGGAAGTTAGCCCATTTGGTCCAATACATGTCCATGGGATTTTGGACAGAGGATTATAGGGATGAATTACACATCCCATAGAAATATTGGGATTTTTGGGATCAAAAATCCTATTTTGAATTATTGGAAAATAAGTGCTTTTAGAAATAAAAATGAAATATAGGTCTACTGACTTTATAAAATTCTAAAAGTTTGATACAAGCCCTAATATGACATTTTACATCTCTGGAAAAAGTTATATCTTGTGTATTTAGTAGATATACAATTTTACCCTTTTGGGATTTAAATTAAATTTAGGGGTTATATAATTTGGAAAATTATGAAAAAAATGTACATAGTCTTGTTTTTGTGATATAAACCTCTGTGAATTTATTTAAGAATTTTGGATGATTGAGTATGCTGAAAACCATGGTAGTGGAATTTTTGTAATAATGTTCACCTGTAATTATTTTAGATCAAATCACTGGTTAGTGGTATGAATTTATGTTTGGAGTATTTTTATGACAATGTTAATCACCAGTATTTTCTATGAATTTTCAGTTGAATATTTTAGGTACTTCATTTGGAAAATGGAATAATTGGGATTATAAACATAAATAGAAAATAAATGGTAAATCAAGTGGGAAAATTAGTGTATTTGGTGAACCTGAGAGTTAAGCTAACTCCGAAAAGTGGGAACTAAAGGTCTGTGATCACAAAGTCGTGTGGATGAGTTGTACTTATATGATTCATAACCTGCATACTGTAAAGTGTTTGTTTTAGGAAACTGATTGACTTAGAGGGGTGGGGGTGGGGGTGAATTGGTCCAAATCAAATTTATTCTAATCTTGGCTACTTATGGGCACAAAAATTTCTTTAGTGAGGAAGTTAGCACAGACACAACAATCAAGAAAACAGATAAACTAAGATCAACATAGATCTAACCTAACATTCACAACACAAACCACAACACAACACACAAGAATTTTATAGTGGTTCCCCAATTTATGGGTACATCCACTTTCTCCTTTCGCTTATCTAGCAATGAACTAGATTCAGCCAAACTCCTCATTTCTTTTCCTCAGATCCTTGGATCTTACACCTCAGAGCTCAGCTGGCTCCTTCAACTCGGATTTCCTACCTTAGAGTGCACCTCCACTCCTACACCTCAGGCAAACCCTTGCCCTACACCCTCAGAACACAACTGTTCTTATAACTCGAAGAAAGTCCTTCTTCTCCTACCTCAGTCTCTCAGCCCTACCACAACCTTTATAATTTAGGCTTATAGCTCAAGATATATATATATATATATATATATATATATATATATATATATATATATATATATATATATATATATCTCCTACCCCTCAGATCTGCTACCAGATCTTACAAAATAAGAATTAAAGTAGACTAAAATTTGAGATTTGATAAATCACCCAGCAGGAAAGAAACAGGTGACTCCTTCTTAAATAGATCTTGATGAGTAATCTTCTTCCTTGAACTTGATTGAGAAGAAATAGTTCAACCATTTTTAGCTTTTTCAAAGATTCTTGAAGGAGAACGTAGGGTTGAACTTGGCTGGAGAAGATTGGAGTTGATCCATGATCTGCCTCCTCTCCACCTTCAGAATTCTGTTGAATTGATCTGACAGACTGTGATGAGAAGAATGATAAAATCTATGTCATTTTTGTTGTGTTGGTCTCCTTATATAGGCTTTGGCAAGAGTGACTGACTGCACCTGTTAATTCACTGACATCTGACAGTTCTGACGGTTATCAGAACTTCAGGCTATGAATTCTGAGCTTAGAAGAATTTCTGTCTTAAGAGCTTCTACATAAAGGTGATGACTCCAGTTCTGGGTGTTGAAACTTATGTACTTAGATTCCGTCGACACCAATCTTGGGCGTCGACACTTCTCTTATAGGGGTGTCAACAATAATTGAGTGTGTCGACACTGCTAGCTTCTTATCTCAACACAACTTGTATAAAAAGTGTCGACACTAGTCCTGAGTGTCGATACTACTGGTTTCTTGACTAACGACATCGGCCCAAGTCCTGGGTATCGACACAGCTTGCTTCCTGTCTCAGCACTATTTGAATAAGGGTGTTAACACTAGTCCTGGGTGTCGACACAACTTGATTCCTTGTCTCAGCACTGATTTTACAAAGGTATCGACACTTATCTAGTGTCTCACCACTTTTGTACTTAGTTTATTTTCTTCAACATAGAACCTGCACAAGTAAACTCAACATACATCAAATACGAATTTGTGTATATCATTGAGTTGAAAGGGTTTCTTCAAATTAGGTACACAATTCCCAATATACCCAACAATCTCCCCCTATTTGGAGAAGTCAATACCGCAATTCAATGATATACACCGCAATACCAAAATATAATAATTATAATGTATAAGAAAAATGCTGAACAAAATATAAAGAACAACAATGATAACACAAGAAGAATAGAGTGCCACCAAACTTTTTCATTATAATTTGTCAAATGATTACATTTTATATTTTTTTGTTTTGTTATACTGTTCTTAAAACAAAATTACATAATTCCTAGTAACAAAAATAGACTAAGAATCCTCTGGCTCTTAGAGTTCACCTCCACTCCTACACCTCAGGCAAACCCTACCTTAGATTGCACCTCCACTCCTACACCTCACGCAAACCCTTGCCTTATACCCTCAGAACATAACTATTCCTATAACTCAAAGAAAGTCCTCCTACCTCAGTCTCTCAACCCTACCACAACCTTTATAATTTAAGCTTATAGCTCAAAGATATATATATATATCTCCTACCCCTCAGATCTGCTACAAGATCTTACAAAATAAGAATTAAAGTAGACTAAAATTTGAGATTTGATAAATCACCCAGCAGGAAAGAAACAGGTGTCTCCTTAAATAGATCTTGATGAGTAATATTCTTCCTTGAACTTGATTGAGAAGAAATAGTTCAACCATTTTTAGCTTTTTCAAAGCTTCTTGAAGGAGAAGATAGGGTTGAACTTGGTTGGAGATGATTGGAGTTGATCCATGATCTACCTCCTCTCCACCTTCAGAATTTTGTTGAATTGACCTGACAGACTGTGATGAGAAGAATGATAAAATCTATGTCATTTTTGTTGTGTTGGTCTCCTTATATAGGCTTTGGCAAGAGTGACTGACTGCCCCTGTTAATTCACTGACATCTGACAGTTCTGACGGTTATCAGAACTTCAGGCTATGAATTCTGAACTTAGAAGAATTTCTATCTTAAGAGCTTCTGCATAAAGGTGTTGACTCCAGTTCTGGGTGTTGACACTTCTGTACTTAGATTCTGTCGACACCAATCCTGGGTGTCGACACTTCTCTTGTATGAGTGTCAACAATAATTGAGTGTGTCGACACTGCTAGCTTCTTTTCTCAACACAACTTGTATAAAAGGTGTCGACACTAGTCCTGAGTGTCGACACTGCTGGTTTCTTGACTAATGACATCGGCCCAGTCCTGTGTGTCGACACAGCTTGCTTCCTGTATCAGCACTACTTGAATAAGGGTGTCAACACTAGTCCTGGGTGTCGATACAACTTGATTCCTTGTCTTAGCACTGCTTTTACAAAGGTATCGACACTTATCTAGTGTCTCACCACTTTTGTACTTAGTTTATTTTCTTCAACATAGAACCTGCACAAGTAAACTCAACATACATCAAATACGAATTTGTGTATATCATTGAGTTGAAAGAGTTTCTTCAAATTAGGTACACAATTCCCAGATATATCCAACAATCTCCCCCTATTTGGAGAAGTAATAACCCCAATTCAATGATATACACCACAATACCAAAATATAATAATTATGATGTATAAGAAAAATGCTGAACAAAATATAAAGAACAACAATGATAACACAAGAAGAATAGAGTGCCACCAAACTTTTTCATTATAATTTGTCAAATGATTACATTTTACAATTTTTTTTTGTTTTGTTATACTGTTCTTAAAACAAAATTACATACTTCATAGTAACAAAAATAGACTAAGAATCCTCTGGCTCTTTGATGACAATGCCTTTTTCAGATTCAATTTATCTTTGACTTCAGACGCTTTGTCATCAACCACTTTCTCCTTTCCCTTGGCATCCTTAGCTTTTAAGATCTCTTCTTTCTTGATCCTTTACCCGTTCATGATAATGATAGGGCTTGGGAAAATATTTGATTGGCTCAATAGAATTAGCTGGGATCTTCCCTGCCTTCAGATCATTTCTGAATTTGTGGATGATCTCCTGGTGCTTTGTGTGCTTGACCCAATCTTTCTCTGAATACCATTTTATCCTATCAGCTGTGTTATTATTTACTGCTTTCCATGTAGTGAGTATAATTGATCTAGAAGTTGGACTCCACTGCTCAAAATCTGGCCTAGCTTAAGCCTATTCCCTAAATCTTTTCTTAGATAGCTGAGCTTCTTTCTCTTTAAGTAATGCAGATGCAGTCATCTTCACCTCATCACATACTATATTTTGAATCTGGGCTGGAGGACTGTACATGGACTGGACAACAGTTTGAATGGCCTCAAAATGAACTTGTTGGCAACCAAACTCAGCAGTTTGGTCTTCATCCTACCACATAGGAGGATGGCCTAGAGTTTCTCTGATGCTATTGGATGTCCAGATAGCATGCTCAGAGCTTGCCTTTATCATTACTCTCTCCCCCTTTATGAACTCTCTTTCAACATGATCTCTTAAGTCATTTTTGTGAAATCTTAGTTGACCATCCAGATAATTGATTCATGAGGATAAAAAATTCTTAGCTGTGAGTAAGGGTTCATCCAATTCTTTGTGAGATGCCTTCACATCCTCAACCAAAGATACTTTGTGAGTAGATAGCTGTACTTTAATATCCTTGGAGTAAGAGGTTATCTTGGTCTCCAAAGTAGTAGTCTGCTCAACCAGCTTGACTAGTGAAGCATCATTCATGATTATCATGTTCTCATTCATTCGTTTTTGATTTTTAAGGACATAGCCTTGTTTAACAACTATTTCATCTTCAGTATTTTTGGACTCCTCTTATTGTTTAGCAATGTATACTACTGCATTAGCACCTCTTTGAAAAAAAATTTGTCATATCTTTCTTCAGTAGATTTACTTCAAATCTAATAGATTTGATGTCCTGAGCTTCCTGAAACTACAACTCCTTATTGCTTTCATCTACATACTTTTCCAATTTACTTCTCTATTGATCCAGCATTATCTGTAGTTGAACTAGAAGTGAGGTTGAATCCATTGCAGGAGCTGGTGTTGGTCTAGACTGAATGATCTTCTTATAGCTTTTACTCCTTTTTTGAGTTCAGTTATTTTTATATTCTTTAGCTGAGAGGGTTCTTCCTCCTCAAATTCAGATGAACTTACTACATCAACTGATGTTGGCTCCTTTAGCAGCTTCAGTACTTGGGGCCAGTTTCTGCCAACTCCCCCTCAACCCTTGCATCTACTTCACCAATGTTGGTGTTTTCCAGGTTGACCTCATCTTCCTGGGCTTCAGCATCAGGTATAGGGTCCTCTGGAAGTATAATCATTTCCCCCTGAATATCTACATATGTATTCAGAAGGATTTCTTCTTCAGTTTCCTTGTAGACTGCATCCTCAATATCCCTATTAAGCATTTCATGTTCAGGGTCTTCTACTTATTTCAGAGCAATGTATAGCTCTTGTACTACTTCCATTACAATAGTATTAACATTATCCATATCTATATCTGGCAGAACATTGAGTTCTCCCCCTTAATTTAATCCTTCTCGTATTTTCTCCCCCTGCACCTGATCACCAGTTCCAGGGGAGGCCCTTGGAGATTTCTCAGCTATTATATCATCCTATTTTCAGAGCTTGAACTTTCTTGTTCTTCAGATTCACTCGAAGAATGTTCTCCCACAACTACAACTTTCTTCTTTTTCTCTTTCTCCTTCTCAACTATAGGTGTTTCTTTGGATAGGACTCTATCCCACCTAGCCAGTATCCTCATGTCTATTCTCCTCATGTGATTGATCTTGGATCCAAAATTGAGGTTGATGTTGTCTGGAATGGCATGAACTAAGTATAGACTTAGAATTCTGCCCATATTGGATTTCTTGATGCTCTCTGTTATTCTATGAAAGACAATTTTACTCCAGTTTATCTTTACTTTGAAGATTACTCTTATCATTAGCTCAAACCTCTGAGCAGGTATCTTGTCATGTGCTCCTGTTTTACACAGCAACACTTTCCCAATTATTTCAGACATGAATTTTCCTTATGAATTCATACCCTTCCTATTCAGGGTGCTTCCAATCTTAATGGTTGGGGCCAATCCACACCACACTAATGCTTCTACAGTCTTGGCTGAGTCTATGTCATCTTCCTAATCGATTCTTGGTAAGTGAAATATCCTTGCCATCCTTTTGGTTTTGAGTTTAACCTTAGCTCCATTCACTTTATACTTAATCTTTTCTGAGTTTGAATCTAGTTTAGCATTAGAGAAGAATTCTGAAACTTCACGTTTTTGGATTTTTGATGGTTCTGAAAGTAGATATTCCAATCCAACTTCAGTGATTAGGTCAATAACGTTCCTAATTTTTCTTGTGCCGAGTCAAATCCATTGCGCACGAGTTCATAACCCTCAAAGATGTTGTCATAATTCTTGGGAGCCATTGAAGTTGAGAGAAAAGATTGACGAGTGTCGACTAATCAAGATTCTAGGTCTCGACACTCAGGAAGAAATAATTCAGAAATATTAGAAGGTGTGGTCGACTTCTTCTCACACATTCTATTTATAGGCATTCTTACGGGAAAATGAAAGGGCACGCTCAAGGTTTACTAATCCAAAATTGTCTAAAAATGATGAAGTCTTGACACTGACAATTTTGTGTCGACACCTGTCAACACTGGTGTCGACACAAGTCAGCACTAGGAAATTGTTTCTCGATATAACCTAGGTGTCAAGACATCTGTTGGTGTCTCGACACATTCTCAGGTATCTCAACACATTCTCAGGTATCTTCACACTTTCTTTTGTGTTACGACACATTCTATATAAGACTTAGCCAAATTTTTATTTTCTTATTTTCTAACTAATGTCACCTGACTTTTTTAATGTCTTACTTGTTTATATAGGTAAGTAGACTTTGTTAATTAACTTATACAAGTTGAACAAGGATTTTCTAGGTACCAATGAAAATGGTTATTCTGAACCTGAATTCTTGAGTACCCTAATAATAGGATTTTCTCTATGTTTAACATACTTAGTTCAAACTTGAAGAAATTGAACTTGTTTTCATTTAAGGGTTTTGTAAACATGTTAGCAATTTGATTTTCAGTTGGAGTATAATATAAACAGATATGACTTTTTCAACATGTTCTTTAAGAAAGTGATATTCTGATTTCTATGTGTTTGGTTTTACTGTAAGAAACATGATTATTAGCAATTGAGATTACACTAGTAGAATCACAATACATAACAGATTTACTTAGTTATACATTGTAGTCCTAGGAGTTGGATGATGAATTCATAGTAACTGTGCACAACAACTCCTAGCTGATATATACTCAGACTCAGCTGTTGAAATAGCTACACTTTCTGCTTCTAGTTGCTCCAAACTGATGAGTCTTCTCCCTAGAAATTGATAAGTTCCTGAAGTACTCTTTCTGTCCTCTTTATAGACTTGCAAAATCTGCATATGTGTATCCAGTTAGATCAAAATCACCATTCCTAGGATACCAAAGCCCAAGATTGGGTGTGCCTTTTAGATATCTCAGTATTCTTTTAGTAGCTGTATAATGATACTCTTTAGGGCAGGATTGATACCTAGTACATAGATACATGTTGAAAATATGATATTTGGTCTACTAGCTGTCAAGTAAAGGAGTGATCCAATGATGCCTCTGTACAAGGATTCGTCCACTGATTTCCCAGATTCATCCTTGTGTAGTGATACCGAGGAACCCATTGGGGTTCTCATGGTAGAAGAATTTTTCATACTATACTTCTTAATCAACTCCTTTGTGAATTTAGATTGAGAGATGGATATACCATCTTAAGATTGTCTAACTTGGAATCCCAAGAAAAACTTCAGCTCACTCATGCTACTCATTTCAAACTTGTCATGCATAAGCAAGACAAATTTCCTATATAACAGCTCATTAGTAGAACAAAAAATGATGTCATCTACATAAATCTGGACTAGGATGCTTGAACCATTTGATGTCCCTTAGGAATAGTGTCTTATCTATATCCTCCCCCATAGAGAATTCTATTCTCTATGAGAAAGGTAGACAGGGTCTCATACCAGGCTCTAGGTGCATGTTTTAAACCATACAATGCTTTATGTAATCTGAAGACATGAGAGCTAAGTTTAGGATTTACAAAACCTGGTGGTTGTTCTACATAAGACCTCTTCCTTCAATGTACCATTTAGGAATGTAGATTTAACATCCATCTGGTACACTTTATATCCTTTGTAAGCTCCGCATGAGCTAAAAATAATCTAATGGCTTCTATCCTAGCCACAGGTGCAAAGGTTTGGTCAAAGTCTATTCCTTCTTCTTGTCTATACTCCTTAGCCATAAGTATTCCTCCTATAACGCCATTCTCATCTAATTTATTCCTATATATCCACTTAGTTCCTATGACATTGTGATTTTTAGGTCTAGGAACTAGACTCCAGACCTTACATCTCTCAAATTGATTGAACTTCTCTTGCATGCCATGATCCCGTTGGGGCCTGAATTGTCTTATTCATATTTCTTAGGTTCCATCTAAGAGAGAAAGCTAGAGAATAGAACCTAATTATTTTTTCAATAGGATGATCTCTAAGGTGTCTAACAGCCACATACAGATTTCTACCATTACCTAGTTCTTCCGGTGGAGAAGGGTGTGTCTCTTCCTCCCCCTAGGCAATGACTGAGTCTTCTATAGGAACTACAATATTATTTCTAGACTCTAATTCTATAGAAGATGAATTTCCTCTATTTAATTTTTCCATCTTAGAGTCAACATTTCTTAGACTAGAATTGTTAGATAGTATATAATGTAAAACATAAGTTTCATCAAAAATAACATTAATTGATTCTTCTACCACTTGATGTTTCAAGTTGTAGATTCTATATGCCTTGTTATGATTACTATAGCCTATAAAATACCTTCATTTGACTTCTCTGGAAACTTAGTTAGATAAGTTTTCTCATTGTCTAGGACATAACACTTACTTCCAAAGATCTTGAAATAAGACAAACTTGGTTTTCTGCCTTTCATTAGTTCATAGGGAGTCTTGTTGTGACTTTTGTTGATTAAGGCCCTATTCTGAACATAACATGTAGTATTTAAATCCTCAGCCCAGAAATATTCTGGGAGAGATGTGTCACTTAGAGTAGTTTTAGCAGCCTCAATGAGAGTTCTATTTTTTCTCTCAGCAACCCCATTTTGCTGGGGAGTTCTAGGAGAGGAGATTTCCTGAAAGATCACTAGTTCTTTACAGAAATTTGTCATTATCTCAGATTAAAATTCTGTGTCATGGTCACTTTTGAACTTGACCACTGAACAACCCTTTTCATTTTGAATTTATTTGACAAAATCAGCAAGAATGTCCAGAGTTTTAGACTTTCTCCTTAAGAAGAATACCCAAGCAAATTTAGAGTGATCATCTACAATCACATAGGTGTAAGACTTCCTACCTAAACTAAGAACTTGCATAGGACCAAATATATCCATATGAAGTAAGTACAAACACCTCTCACTGTCTTTGGACTGAATGCTCTTAAAGGAAACTTTTGTATGCTTGCATCTTTGACATGTTGGACACATGCCTTCTTTGGAGCATTTTAGCTGGGGTCCATTTCTAACTAAGCCCATAGAAAGCAACTTATTCATAGCTCTATAATTTAAGTGAGCTAGCCTCTTGTGCCATGACTCACACAAAGAGTCTTTCTCACTTGCTACTGGGCATACTGAGAATCCTCATTAATACAAAAGAAATTTAGACAATAAATGTTGCCACTCCTAGTGCCTGAAAAGATGATCTCTTGATCACTTATTTTCCTTATCAGACACTTATCATTGTGGAAGGCTATTTCATAGCCTATATCACAAAGCTGACTTATGCTTATCAGATTATGTTTCAATCCTTCCACATAAGATAATTTTGTGATAGTCACTAGACCATTAGAAATGTTACCATATCATTTTGTGTATCCTCTTTCTGAGCCACCAAAGATCACCTTTGGTCCAACCTTTATTGATTTATAGTCTATCAGTAGACTCATGGTTCCAATCATGTGCCTGGAACAGCCATTGTTCAAGTACCATATAGGCATTTCTGTGGTACTTGGATCCACCTGCAATCACAGAATTAGTTAACCTTAGGCACCCAAATAGTTTTGGGTCCTTGGTTCCTGTTAGACTTAGCTGTGTGAATCACAATAATTTTTTAGAATGCAAGAGACTATGATCTATATGATGGTCATATTAGATTGTACCAACAATCTAGAGCAAAATTCCAAACCTTCCAACAACACCAACACTCATATTTGTTATACCTTCTCTTAGGCCGCACCTTTGGAGTTGAACTTTTGTGCAACTTAGAGTTGTCTTTCAGATTCCAAGGTTTTGGGGCAGAATTGACACCTTTCCCTTTCAAAAATGAGTGTTGTGCACTGGAACCAGATCCAAGAATTCCTTGTCTCCTTGGATTGATCACACTCTGTAGAGGTCTATAGGCCTTGTTGCCATAAGATATAGTTCCTTTCAGCAAGGCTCTTTATTGATATTGCTAGTGCAACACTCGTCAATCATGTGTCCAGGAACATATGATACCTTGCATCTATTAGAAGTCAGATGCTTGGCTAGTGGTTTACCTAAATCCATTGGGGGTTTCCCTTTTGGACCAGGTTTCTTATAGATCTTATTATCCTCAATATATCCTACTCCACTTCTAAATGGTGCAAAACATGTATCAATAATGGGCAAGACTGACTTAGGCTTGGAAAACTTGTCCAAGAGCTGTCTTTCCTGAAGAAGCTTTGCTTCTAGGTTCTTGACTATCTTGGCTTGTTCAACAATGAATTCGGTTAACTCTATCAATTCCAGTTTTTGATGATCCAACTTTATGTTTGTATCCTTAAACTAAAAAGCAACTACTCTAAGATTCATAATTTCTATTGCTTGTTCTTTAACAAGTTTTTTGCTGTTCATAAGAGCTTTCAACAATATCTCATACTTCTCTATGAGGTTGTTGATGTTAGCCTCAGATTTTGAATCTTGTTCATAGTCTGATTCTGAACAAAAATTTGAATTTAAACTCCTAGATAGAGATTTTACCTCATCAGGATGGTGTTCATCCTGAGCCTTTTCATCAGTGTTGGCCATGAGTCCCTCCTATTTAGAGTCACTGTCAAAAGTGGAGAGTGGAGCTCTTATTTTCATGTTTGAGTCTTCAGTGGCTATCAAGGCCATTAGAGCCTCCCCTTATTCAGACTCTGAAGATTCAGTTTCACTTTCTGAAAGTGTTGACTGCTTCTTAGCTAACAGACTCCTGTCAGCCTTCTTATGTACATTAGATTTCCTATTTTCAGTCTTCTTTTCCTTTCTTTTTACTGGGCATTCTACAATGACATGCCCTGACCTATTATAACAATAACAAATAATGTTAGTCTTAAACTATTTGTTCTGAGAAGAGTCATACCTGTCCCCAGACTTCTTTTTCCTGGAATTCTCTGAATGGTCAGTCTTCCCGTGAGAAGAATCTCCACCAAGACCCTTCCATCTGCCCTGCCTTTTTCTCCTCAGAATCTTCTTAGACTTCCTGGAGAGTAATGACAATTCTTCTTCAGTTATATCTTCTCCAGATGGAGTAGTTTCAGAGTCTTCTGACTGTATTTCTTTTCCGACTGTGGGTGCAGTATTTTCTCTGTTTTTCTTGTATGAATCAGCCTTTAAAGCCAAGTATTTTCTCCTTACTGTGAGACTTAGCTGTGTCTTCTTCAGACTTCCTGAGGTTTAATTGCATTTCATGATATAACAGTTTGCCAAATAGAGCTTGAGGGTCTATATTGGCTAAGCTACCCATTTCCCTGATTGCATATATCTTGATGTCTCATTCCTTGTTTAGGGACCTTAAGAATTTATCATTCAGTTCATAGGTTGTGAATTTTCTTCCATAGGTTCTCAGGTTGTCATAATTCTGAAGAATTTCTTAAAGGTCTCAGTTACTGTGTCTATTTTGTCTAGCCTGAAGGATTCATACTGCTGATTTAATAGAGATTTTCTGTCATCTCTAACCTCATTAGTGCCTTCCATGTACACTATCAAAGATTCCGCCATTTTTCTAGCTTTTTTTTTACAGTGAATTAGATTTTGGAATGTGGAATCATCTATGATACTGACAATTATGTTCTGAGCCCTCTTATCCGTAGAGGCCAGAATTATCTAATCCTTTTCCATCTCCATGTAGGTCTTAGGTGTCCTTATATTAGCATCAAGACATGACACTTTCATAGGTATGAAAGGTCCTTCCAGTACAGTAATGTACATTCTTAGATCTGCAACCTCCATAGAGAGTCTAACCCTTTCCTTCCAGATCCCAAAGTTTTCTTTAGAACAAATTGGGAGTTTGATGGATTGGTTTTCTCTTTGAGCCATGATTAGATCTCAGTTAATCCTTAGGATTCTCACTAGGCTGTTATGACTTCACAGTGAACCTCCTTCTAATACCAATTGTAAAGTATTTGTTTTAGGAAACTGATTGACCTAGAGGGGGTGAATAGGTCAAATTGAAATTTATTCTAATCTTGGCTACTTATAGACATAAAAATTTCTTTAGCGAGGAAGTTAACACAGCCACAACAATCAAGAAAACAGATAAACTAAGATCAACACAGATCTAATCTAACATTCACAGCACAAACCACAGAACAACACATATGAATTTTATAGTGGTTCCTCAATTTATGGGTACATCCACTTTCTCCCTTCGCCTATCTATCAATGAACTAGATTCAGTCAAACACATCCTTTATTTTCCTCAGATCCTCAGATCTTACACCTTAGAGCCCAGCTGGCTCTTACAAATCAGATTCCCTTCAAAAATCCTACCTCAGAGTGCACCTTCACTCCTATGCCGCAGGCAAACCCTTGCCCTACACTCTCAGAACACAACTGTTCCCGCAACTTAGAGAAAGTCCTTCTTCTCCTACCTCAGGCTCTCAGCCCTACCTCAGACTTTATAATTTAGGCTTACAACTCAGAGATATATATATATCTCCTACCCATCAGTTCTGCTACTAGATCTTACAAAATAAGAATTAAAGTAGACTAAAATTTGAGATTTGATAATTCACCCAACAAGAAAGAAACAAGCGTCTCCTTCTTGATCAGATCTCGATGAGTAATCTTCTTCCTTGAACTTGATTGAGAAGAAATAGTTCAACCCTTCTTAGCTTTTTCAAAGCTTCTTGAAGGAGAAGGTAGGGTTGAACTTGGCTGGAGAAAATTGGAGTTGATCCACGATCTGCCTCCTCTCCGCCTTCAGAATTCTGTTGAATTGATCTGACGGAATGTGATGAGAAGAATGAGAAACTCTATGGTGTTTCTGCTGTGTTGGTCTCCTTATATAGGCTTTGGCAAGAGTGACTGGCTGCCATGTTAATCCACTGACATCTGACAATTCCGACGATTGTCAGAACTTCAAGCTACGAATTCTGGACTTAGAAGAATTTTTGTCTTGAGAGATTCTGCATAAAGGTGTTGGCACCAATTCTGGGTGTCGACAATTCTCTTATAGGAGTGTCGACAACAATCAAGTGCGTCGACACCTCTAGCTTCTTGTCTCAACACAACTTGTATAAAAGGTGTCGCACTAGTCCTGAGTGTCGACACTGCTGGTTTCTTGACTAACGGTGTCGACCCAAGTCCTGGGTGTCGACACAGCTTGATTCATGTTTCAACACTACTTGAATAAGGGTGTTGACACTAGTCCCGAGTATCGACACAACTTGATTCCTTGTCTCAACACTGCTTTTACAAAGGTGTCGAAACTTGTCTAGCATCTCGACACTTTTGTACTTAGTTTATTTTCTTCAACATAGAACCTGCACAAGTAAACTCAACATACATCAAATACGAATTTGTGTATATCATTGAGTTGAAAGAGTTTCTTCAAATCAGGTACACAATTCCCAATGTACCCAACACATACCATACTATACATACATACTCAAGACATATGCACCATAGATCCTTATCATATAAATTAGTATGAGCTCTTTTATATGATAAGTTACATTTGTGAAACCTTAACTTATAAGTTTGTATGAACATTCATATAAGTTAAGGTACTTCTGGGATGATAACTTAATAGTAGTTAATTTATCTTTGCCACTGTAATTTTTTCAGTACAGTTTTTACATACTCTACTTGTATCTTATAGAACTTCTAGTGTAGAGATACAATTATTAATCTATAACCATGATAGAATAAATCCACTGTCACCTGCTTTCCTTTTTATACCCCTTGTTGTCCTCCGCTTCGTCCTCCCGCTCGTTACCTAAGAGTTGCGGGGGTGAGGCAAGGACAAAATGGCTTAGTGTTTATGACTAACGGTCGGTTGTGATCGTAGGAGCCTGAGGAGCTGGAGAACTAGCATGATGAGGTGGCAGAACATGAGGAGCTGATACCACCTACTACTACTACTGCAGCTCGTCGTCCAGCGAGTATGTCGTGGATGCACCGAACACGTACGACTGCGGCGAGAATCTGAGATCTGGACTGCATTCCTTCTCACGGATGCACAAGGTTCACCGAACCTTCAACGTTGAAGCCTGACGTTCAACCACACCACCACCAGAGAATAATGCCACCATCGGAGAACAATGCCACCACCAAAGAGAAACCTCCGTCGAGGCTAACTGCACACGGGTACGCTGTCAACACCACGCCTCTCCACTCCAAAGAATGTCCACTACAATGTCGATGACAAACTCTAACAAGCCCGACAACAACTCCCTCTCTCAACGTCGACGACTACCTCCTCCAAGACTGGAAAAAACCCACAAGGCCAACGACCTCTCCGAGTGCACGAGAGAGAGAGAGAGAGAGAGAGAGAGAGAAGAGAGAGAGAGAGGGTCGTGGTCTTCTCTCACAGGCGGCTACCTCCTCCATTGCTCAAGACGGCTGCCTCCTCTAATGATCCAGATGACTAACTTTTCACAGGATGTTCATCCGGGGGAGAATAATACCTAGGTTTTATAATGATATAAAACGTAAGTTGTTAACGGGTCCGGATCCGGGTTGGATCCGGATCTAAACCAATAAGCGAAAACCACAATCCACCACCTTGGTTTGGGATCCGGAGCCACCACCTGCACGAAGCACTCCCTGCACAAAGCATCATCTACACTAAACGTCAACTACATGAAGCAACACTACACGTAGCACGATCTGCACGATGCACCAGTCTGCATGAAGCACCAATCTGCATGAAGCATCACCTCAAGTCTGAGGCGTCAGCAGACCTACTCCAGTCGACTCATCCCTGCTCGGGATCGCCTTTGAATGTCGACGCAATTGGATCGCTGAATCTGACTCGCCTAGTCAGACTACCAGAAGGGCGATCCTCTGCACCACCTCGACCATCAACTCTGTCGGTCGCAAAAATCATGAGCACACCAGCTCACATCATGGTCCCCATCAGCCGGCAAAGACTACAGTACTGCATAGCTCACATGAGCACGGTGCGTCCTCGCGTCACCGTCAGAACTTCACCTCTCACCGCAAAACTGCATCCTCTGGAGTCTAGTTTGCCCAACGATACCAAATTCCTGCGCATCTTGGGTACCGGGTGTACCCGTTCAAGCCTACGCACTGCTCTGTCATGCATCCTGATGTCCACCGTCCCTGTCCCTGTGACCTCACATGATGAGCCATCACCCAGAAAGACTGACCCAGTCATCACCTCTAGTGAACTGAACATCCCTATATCCGAGCAAATGTGCTGCGAAGCACCAGAATTCAATATCCAGCTATCCGAGTCACATGGACTCTCAGTGATGAGAAGAGACACATCACTAATATCTGTCGTAGCTACCGCCACCTTGCCCGTACCCTGGATGTCTTCAGAAATCTGCGCATGCTGCGAACAATGTCTCCTGATATGGCCACTCTTCCTGCAATGGTAGCACGTCATTGCCTTCCTCGATGCGGATCTGGACCGTGCACTCCTAGATCTCTTCTCGAACTGCCTCCCAGGTCGTTCTCATACTGCTAGAGCATGCTCACCCTCAGGAGCGGGGTCTGGCAGCATCTGACTAGATAGTAACGCAGATGTAATCTACTCCACGTCTACTATATCCTTCCCATACAACAGAGTGGTCTGCATCTACTTATATGACGCCGAGAGCAAGGTAAGAAGAAATAAGGCCTTGTATTCTTCCTCCACCTTCACACCAACCATATGCAGTTGGCTCAGAAGTTCATTGAACACGTTGAAGTGTTCCTGCAGGTTACCACCTTCCTACATCTTCAGGCCGTACAATATTTGTTTCAGTAACAACCTCGTGGTCAACGACTTGCTCATGTAGAGTCCCTCCAGCTTCTCCCACAACGTGATAGCTGCCTCTTCAATAGTGATGTTGAACAACACCTTGTCATCGACGCACATCCTGATAGTGCTAGTGGCGCGCTCATCCATATCCATCCACTCAGAATCCTTCACTGGAGCGGGCAAAGAATCACAGCCCCACAACACTTGGATCAACCCCTACTCAACCAGCATATCCTTGACTCGAATCTGCCGAAGACGAAAGTTCCCGCTACCGTTAAATTTCTCTACTGAATATTTGACGAACACAGTGTTCTTCCCTGCCATAGATGTCTGCAGTACCTCTAGGCAATCTAATTAATTCACGGATCAGATCTGGGAAGATAGGGAGCGAACTGATGTCGTCACCTACCGTTGACCCAAAACTTAAACCAGAATGTCCAATCAGTCACCTACTCGGAATCTGCCTCTGATATGACTTGTTGTAAAATAGGTACACACATAGGCACAACTATAAAATATTGCAGGTAAACAAGAACACAAAATATATTGCCACACAATTTATATAATGAAAATATAAATTAAAATACAAAGAAAATAGGAGAAATATGACCGTCCGACGAGTACGCCGTGGATGCAACGAACACGTGCGATCCGTGACGAGAATTTGAGATCTGGACTGCAATCCTTCTCGCGGACGCACAAGGTTCACCGAACCTTCAACGTCAAAGTCCGACGTTCAACCGCACCACCATCGGAGAACAACGCGGCCTCTAGAGAACAACGCCACCACCGGAGAGAAACCTCTGTCGAGGCTAATTACACACGCGTGCGCCGTCGACACCACGCCTCTCCACTCCAAAGAACGTCCACTGCAATGTCGACGACAAACTCTAACAAGCCCGACGGCAACTCCCTCTCTCAATGTCCGCGGCGACCTCCTCCAAGACCGGCGATAACACGCAAGGCCAACGGACTCTCCGAGTGCACGAGCGAGAGAGAGAGAGAGAGGGCTGCGGTCTTCTCTCACAGGCGATTACATCATCCAATGCCCCAGGCGGCTACCTCATCCAATGCACCAGGCGGCTACCTTTTCACGGGCTATTCATCCGGGGGGAATAACACCTAGGTTTTATAATGATAAAAACCTAAGTTCACGGGTCCGGGTTGGATCTGGATCTGAACCAGGTAAAATCACACATCAGACACAAACTCTTCCACAGACGTTGATGCGACTACGACTACTCTGAGAAGCGGCATGTTACTGGTAGGAGAACTTGCGGGGGTAAGTTGGCACACTCTTTCGCAGCTCCCCCCTTTTGTGGACGAGCACTTCTTCTTGCCATTGCTGCCGGTTGAAAGCAATTGCTTAAAAAAGTAGTGTCTTTACGAATTAATCAGAGCTTCGGGAACACCTTATTACAAACAACGGTAAACAGGTGCGGGTCACTTAGCACTCACATGGACCGAAGACAGTGATAGAATTAGGATTTTAGTTGGTCACGAGCATCACACAAAAATAACTAATTAAATAATTTCTTAATTCAAAATTAAAAAAATGCAAGTTAATCAAAATAAAAGTCAAATTACATACCAACTAACAAACTACTTTTCGGGTACACATATTTCGGCAGCGTGCGATGATTGCTTTATTAGTAATGGTTGCCACAATGTCTTTCTCAATATAAACAATTAAGCGGAAAAGATTAAGTCCTTAGAGTCTGGGTGGAAGCGCTCCGATGGTGAAAATCTCTAAGTCATCGGAGCCTCGGTGGAAGCGATCCGGTGGTGAAAATCTCTAAGTACTCGGAGTTTGGGTGGAAGCGCTCCAGGAGTGAAAATAAGTCCTCTGAGCCTCGAAGGAAGTGCTCTTTTTGAGCCGAAGTCTTGATGAGAGAGCGCTCCTTTGGAGAAGGAAAAGCCGCGTTCTTGGAGTCTCGAGACTTCTTCCCACTAGAGAGGGAGCAGAACTATCTAATTCTCACGTTCTTGTCGGAAAACCTCAGCACTCTTTCTAGCCTCTGGAGTTGCTTGCCTTCAAATGAGAGCATGTGTCACGTTATATTTTTTGGATGGATACATCGATAATTGCGCCGAGACGAAATTTGTGATGTTGAATGACGTCGATCTGTTTCGGTCATCTGGATCACAAATTTTAGCAAAAAGATAAAAGTGCCCGTGGGCGGCCCGGGCGGCCCGGGCAGGTTGCCGGAGGCGGTCGATGGTGGAGGGGGCGGCCGGTGGCGACGACGGCCACCAGAGTGCGCGTGCAGGGAGAGCGTGCAGGGAGCTCGCGCGTCGTGTGCGTGTGCGTGCCGCGTTGGTGTGCGTGCCACGTGGGTGTGCTGTGCTCTGTTCTGCCCCTTCTTCGGGGTGATTTCGGTTCTTAAAGTGAGCGCGGCTAGATGTGCTCGACTCGTTCGAACATGTTGTCTTCCCTTTGTGGTTTCAGTCAAAATCTTTTCAGTTTGATTTAGTAAATTCAGGGGAAACCCCATTAGACATTACGGCTCCGTTTGACTTGTCTTATTAGCTCAGGTGAGTTCGGTAAAAAAATACTATTATCATAAAATGTATGTTTGACAAGACAAAAATTATGACCGCTACGAAGAAAATAAACTAGTTTTGAGCATAAAACACATGAATTTTTTTAGATGAGTTCAGACGTTCACGAACGTCAGCTCAAGATCACCGCGTTCACGAACGCAGTTGCCACGCCTAAGGAAGCCTATATGTGACTCCATTTTCAATTTTGTCTTCTCATGAGAGATTGCGTAGAATCATTTTTTTGATCGCATGCTTTCATTTTAGGTCGGAAATGATCATTTTTATAAGATTATTTATGTCGCTCTACAATAATTATTATTGAGTGTAATATTCTATTATTAATCATTTTTGTCGCATATTCTATTTTCCATAATTCAAATTATAGTTAATTTACAAATCGTTCCTCACATCATATACAATTTTTGGTCTCATTTTCTATTTTGTCGCATATTCTATTTTTTTGTTTGTCTCTTAAACACAATTTAAAATAATTTCATTTAAACAAACATTCATTAAAATTACTAATTAACAAAGGTGATTTTAAATAATATTATTATAGTTAATTTGCAAATCCTTTGTCACATCATATGTGGGGAAAGTATGCATCCAGCGCACAACACGCGTGGCCCCTCCGTCGTCGACCCACCGCCACCACCGTTGTCGCCGCCGTCTCTCCGACAAACCTGACAGGGCTGCCAGAGTTGCCCAAGCCGCACGGGGGGCATAATCATCATATCCCTAAAAATGACAATCCAGGTGTCTCGGACCATGCATTCCTATTCACCTGTTCAATTGCCAAGCGGCCGCAATGCCTTACATGCCTCCTGAAAATTATAAAAGAAAGGTACATCTTCATGTGTAGGGACAAAGAAAAAAAGAGAAGAGGCAGCTCTAAAGTTTTCCGGTAAATACTTGACTCACTACTCATTCTCCCGCTCGACGTGCACTCCACTTTAGAAAGTTCTGCTCCGATGACTTCTCCAACGAGCGCGGCTCAGCACTTAGCTTTTGTCAAGAGACTTGTAAAAGAGTGGTGATCTATCACCCTCCTAAAACTCCAACTCATGTACACAACTATTGATACTAGTGGATTTCATCAGAATTGAGCCAGACCTTTTGATTTTTTTTGCTTTCTAGATTTTCCACATAAAAATCTTGTTGTCTGATGTTGGTCCTTTATTGTGATTGTTTGCGTGCTTTACCCATCCTCAAGTTAAGACGGCTCAATTCCTCCTGTCCGTGAGAGTGCTAAACGACTCGTAACAGTTTGACATTGTTTGTGAGAAAGGCGTTCCCAATACTCTGAAGAATTTTTGAAGACCATAATCGCTCAGTAGAATACTCCTGACTGACAACAATGACAAGATGTACTCACTCAGCTAGCAGGGCAGCTCTTGAATAATATGCCGATCTAGCCCCCGCTAACTCACGTACTAACATGTCACTTCTCAAGGAAGTCGTAACGGCGTCATCAACATCCATGGATTAGCGTGTGCGCCTTAACGAGGAGCGGCAGGCTGAGGTGCTCACCCTAATAAGGAATTCGGGGGTCTCTCACGGCACCAACCTGGTCCTTGCACTAGGCAATCGACTGCTGTAGCTCCTGAATCGCGTCTCCACAGAAAGTAGTGCTCGCTTTGAAGACCCTACTGCTGACAATTTACCTGCTATCGCTTGCTCCATGCATCATATCTCACACTGCCTGATGAACTTCCAGGCATGTGCATCACGATCCCCATCCAGTGAGAGTAGATGTCGAACAAGCTTACAGAAGGCTCACTCACGAGTAAGTGATAAACATGATTGAAGAAGAGTGTTATTTAATGATGCTCCACCGGACCGGTCCAGCTGGACCGGTCCGGTTCTGTTTTTTTTATTATATGTTTTATACATATATATAGACTTGCACAGGAGAAAGTAGAGAACCCGATCCAGAAGATCTAACCTAACCTATCGGAGGAAGAAAGAACGAGAGAGCGGAAGAAAGAGAAGCGCGGCGGCTTCGGGTGCACGGGAGAAGAGAAGCGCGGCGGAAGATCGGAAGAACCGATCTAGGATCGATCGGCGCGGGCCTTCTTCTCCGGCGATAGAGGCGCCGCGGCGGCTTGGGAGTACGCTCGATCGAGCGGCGACATCGGGAGATCAGTCCAGGTTCTGCAGCGTTCGGGCTTGGCTTCGGGAGGAGAACAGCAGTGGTTTCGGGAGGAGATCCGCCAGCGGCATCGGGCGAAGGAGGAGCGGCGGCTTTCGGGAGCAGCGATCGGTTTGGGGGTTTCTTCTCCGGCCAAGATCGAGCGACGACGGGCTCTCCTTCTCCAGCGACTTCGGCTAGGATCGGGATTCCCGATCAAGGTGTTTCTTCTCCGGCGACAGCGGCGGTTTTCTTCTCCGGCGACAGCGGCAAGCCCGATCTAGGGCTACGTAGGTCCAGCGATCTTTGGGATCCGGCGGTGGCAAGATCGGGCAGAGGCGCTTCTTCTCCGGCATTCTTGGGCCGGTGGTTCTTCTCAGGCAGCAGCGGCAGCAGATCTTGCAGGCGAGAGGTGGTTGACGGAGGCGGCGGAAGATTGATCGGAGTTCCGATCTAGTGCACGGCAGCGGCATCGGCTCCATCTCCGGTGAAGGAGAGGGGAGATCCACGGCAGCGGCGGGTGCAGGTTTCCATCTCCGGCGGCTCCGGCGATCCAGCGGCGGCGGCAACTTCGGCGGTGAAAGAAGGCATAAGGCTGCGGTTCCTTCATCTTGAAGAGGGCAGCGGCTTTCTTGGCCGGAGGGCAGCGACGCGTGGCAGAGGCGAAGATCAGATTCAGATCCAGGCTGCGGATAGGGGAGTTTTCTTTGTTCTCCTGTTGTTCTTTATTTCATATTTTAGGTTAGTGTCGATCCGTTGAGGATCGTTGAGTGCCTGTGTTGTAATCGGATTTTGTTTTCGATTAGTGGATCCGGCGCGCTCTCCCCGTGGATGTAGGAGCTTAACTCCGAACCACGTATATCTCTTGTCGTTTGTGTTTTTTCTGTGTTTTGGAAACTCGAACTGTGTTTGGTGCGCGCCATTATTTGCTCAAAGCTTCCGTTGCTATTGTCCGCGACGAGTTCCGTACTCGCGGGCAGGTGCCATTTGCACAACAATTGGTATCAGAGCCAGGTTCCGACCTTCGGACCAGTGAGCAAATTCAATGGCGGCCAAATTCGAGGTTCCAAAATACGATGGGCGGATCGATTTCGGTCTTGGCAAAGCGCATAAAGGCCGTACTCGTTCAGCAGGGTCTTCACAAGGCACTCCTTGGAAAGGAGAAGGCTAAGGTGAAAGACGACGACGAGTGGGATGAGCTGGACCTCAAGGCCATCAGCACCATACAGCTGTGTTTGGCAGACGAGGTCATGTACAACGTTATCGAGGCGGAAACTACGGTGGACTTGTGGAGGAAGCTCGAGGAGCTCTACATGTCCAGGTCGCTCACGAACAAGCTGTACGTGAAGAAGCAGTTGTACAGCTTGAGGATGTCCGAGGGAACGCAGTTGTTGGACCATATGAATGTGTTCAACAAGCTGGTATCCCAGTTGCGGAGTATGGATGTGAAGGTCGAGGAGGAAGATCAGGCTCTTCTCCTCTTGTCCTCACTCCCGAGGTCGTTCGATCATTTAGTTACCACCATGTTGTATGGGAAGGATACCCTTAAGATGGAGGAAGTGGTGACGATGCTTCTCTCTAATGAGAAGAGGAGCAGTTCCGGGTCGAGTGCGAGCGAGGGTCTGCTCGTGAAGAGCAGAGACCCATCCCGAGGGAGATCGAGAGGGGGAGGCAAGGAGGATGATCGACCTAGGTCCAAGAGTAGATGTTACTACTGCAAGGAGGAGGGGCATTGGAAGGCCAACTGCCCAGTGAGGAAACTCAAGGGCAAAGAATCTGTGCCTCAGCAGGCTGCAGTGGCATCCGAGTGCGTGAGCGATGATGATGTTCTACACGTTTCACAAAGCCGCGACGTGGTAGTCGGGACCACAGATTCCTGGATCATGGATACAGGATGTTCGTTCCACATGTGCCCGAACATTGAATGGTTCTCCAGTATTAGGCACTGTGGAGGTGGTCGTGTTCGGATGGGGAACCAGTCAGAGTGCGAGATATCTGGAGTCGGGAGCATCAGGATCAGGATGTTTGATGGAGTGGTTAGGACCCTCACCGACGTTCGGTATGTGCCCGAGTTGAGGAAGAGCTTGCTTTCTCTAGGCACTCTGGAGGCTGCCGGGTATTCTTATACCAGTAGCAGCGGGTATTTGGAGGTCAGGAGAGGCGCACAGACAGTCTTGAGAGGAGAGCGTTCCGGATCGCTCTATAGACTGATTGGCACCACGATTGCCAGGGGAGATGCGAGGAGAGAGGTCACACCGTCTCTCGAGCTACAGGATACGGTAGCGTATGCATTTCAGGCGATCTCCTCAGATCGCGATTCCTTCGATAGAGCTTTAGAGAGCAGAGACCGTTCTCAGCAAAAAGATAGGAAGGACCAGCGGAGGAGCGGGGCAGGATTCGTGGCAAGGGCGTGTGCACGGAGAGAGGACCTTGGCGGAGGTAGAATCTTCGCAGCCGTAGAGGAGACGGGTAGAGAGTCATCTCAGGAGTACCCAGACACCGCGAGAGGAGCCATCAGGCTCAGAGGTCTCACCGAGGAACTTAGGATCACTCAGGAGAAGGTGGAGTTGCACAGTGAGAGTTCGAGTGCGATTCGTCTTGCAGTAGACCCGGTCTATCGTGCAAGGACGAAGCACGTCGACGTGCGTCACCGGGAGTTGAGGGAGTTCGCTCGAGGTGGAGGCGTGATGTTGCGGGAGATTCCTACGGAGGAATGCGTTGCGAGCGTGCGAGAGAAATCAGTGAGGCGAGTTAAGTTTGACTTAACTCAGACTGTTGCACGTTGATCGTGCCGGCCCCAGGGAGAGGGGGCTTGTAGTCGCCAGTAGGGGTCTGTGTGTTTTAGGCGGTATTCGTGTTCGTGGAGCATCAAGGTGGAGATTGTTATTTAATGATGCTCCACCGGACCGGTCCAGCTGGACCGGTCCGGTTCTGTTTTTTTTATTATATGTTTTATACATATATATAGACTTGCACAGGAGAAAGTAGAGAACCCGATCCAGAAGATCTAACCTAACCTATCGGAGGAAGAAAGAACGAGAGAGCGGAAGAAAGAGAAGCGCGGCGGCTTCGGGTGCACGGGAGAAGAGAAGCGCGGCGGAAGATCGGAAGAACCGATCTAGGATCGATCGGCGCGGGCCTTCTTCTCCGCGATAGAGGCGCCGCGGCGGCTTGGGAGTACGCTCGATCGAGCGGCGACATCGGGAGATCAGTCCAGGTTCTGCAGCGTTCGGGCTTGGCTTCGGGAGGAGAACAGCAGTGGTTTCGGGAGGAGATCCGCCAGCGGCATCGGGCGAAGGAGGAGCGGCGGCTTTCGGGAGCAGCGATCGGTTTGGGGTTTCTTCTCCGGCCAAGATCGAGCGACGACGGGCTCTCCTTCTCCAGCGACTTCGGCTAGGATCGGGATTCCCGATCAAGGTGTTTCTTCTCCGGCGACAGCGGCGGTTTTCTTCTCCGGCGACAGCGGCAAGCCGATCTAGGGCTACGTAGGTCCAGCGATCTTTGGGATCCGGCGGTGGCAAGATCGGGCAGAGGCGCTTCTTCTCCGGCATTCTTGGGCCGGTGGTTCTTCTCAGGCAGCAGCGGCAGCAGATCTTGCAGGCGAGAGGTGGTTGACGGAGGCGGCGGAAGATTGATCGGAGTTCCGATCTAGTGCACGGCAGCGGCATCGGCTCCATCTCCGGTGAAGGAGAGGGAGATCCACGGCAGCGGCGGGTGCAGGTTTCCATCTCCGGCGGCTCCGGCGATCCAGCGGCGGCGGCAACTTCGGCGGTGAAAGAAGGCATAAGGCTGCGGTTCCTTCATCTTGAAGAGGGCAGCGGCTTTCTTGGCCGGAGGGCAGCGACGCGTGGCAGAGGCGAAGATCAGATTCAGATCCAGGCTGCGGATAGGGGAGTTTTCTTTGTTCTCCTGTTGTTCTTTATTTCATATTTTAGGTTAGTGTCGATCCGTTGAGGATCGTTGAGTGCCTGTGTTGTAATCGGATTTTGTTTTCGATTAGTGGATCCGGCGCGCTCTCCCCGTGGATGTAGGAGCTTAACTCCGAACCACGTATATCTCTTGTCGTTTGTGTTTTTTCTGTGTTTTGGAAACTCGAACTGTGTTTGGTGCGCGCCATTATTTGCTCAAAGCTTCCGTTGCTATTGTCCGCGACGAGTTCCGTACTCGCGGGCAGGTGCCATTTGCACAACAGAAGAGTACAAAGCATGGCTTGTGGTGGACTGCATATCCATGACATCCTTTTCACCAAGACTCTCCACTAACACCACAAGTTATGGCACATCACATTCCACATGGATTTAAGATGCCAAACATCGAGATTTTTGACTGGATCAATGATTCGTTGGAGCACATCAATCACTTCATGACAATTATGTAAATTTGCAATGTATCCGATCAACTACTATGCCAAATGTTCTCGTCAACTCTAAAAATGCAGGCCCACACTTGGTTTCATTCTCTAAGAAAGGGAGAAACTGACAATTTTGCGGAACTGACTCAATTGTTTGCGACCAGTTCATTGCCAATTGCCAAACTATTCGAGGCCCATCCCATCTTTTCAGAATCCGCTGGAATGAGGGGAAGACTCTTAAGGATTATTTCTGCTATTTCACTACTAAAGTACGACAAATTCCAAGGGTCGATCCTTAATTTCTCTGCTACAGATTCCTTGGAGGGTTTTGTCCCAGCAACTTCTACTCAACACTAATAAGAGAAACACCACACAACTTCCCTGACCTTATTTACTGTGTTGAGACCCAGATAGCCGTATACAAAGAAATAAAGGTGCATCGGCAACAGTTCGAAGGTAGCCTGAAAATAAAGAAAGAGGTAGACTGTTATTGTGATGCCTCCAAACCGGACCGGTCCAGCTGGACCGGTACGGTTATGTGCCTTATTATATATATATAGGCTTGCACAGGGAGACAGAAACCCGATCCAATATTCTAACCTAATCAGCCATCGGGGAACCATCGGGCGGAAGAACGAAAAGCAGAGCGGCGGAGCGGCGGAGCGGCGGATTCGGGAAGAAGCAGAGCGATCCGCCGGCGGTTCCTAGGGTTCTTTCACCGGCGAGGATCAGCGGTGGTTTCGGGAGGAGTTCCGGCAGCGGCTTCGGGCGAAGGAGCGGCGGCTTCGGGAGCTACGATCGGTTCGGGGGGTTTCTTCTCCGGCCAAGATCGAGCGACGACGGTCTTCTTCTCCGGCGACAGCGACGCAGCGGCAAGCCCGGTCTAGGGCTTCTTCTCCGGCGACAGCGGTGCAGCGAAGATTCCGATCTAGGGCTACGTAGGTCCGGCGATCCTTGGGATCGGGCAGAGCCGGCTTCTTCTCCGGCATTCTTGGGCCGGCGGTTCTTCTCAGGCAGCAGCGGCGGCAGATCTTGCAGGCGAGCGGTGGTTGACGGAGGCAGCGGAAGATTGATCGGAGTTCCGATCTAGTGCACGGCAGCGGCATCGGCTCCATCTCCGGCCAAGGAGAGGGGAGATCCACGGCAGCGGCGGGTGCAATTTTCCATCTCCGGCGGCAACGGCGATCCAGCGGCGGCGGCAACTTCGGCGGTGAAAGAAGGCATAAGGCTGCGGTTCCTTCATCCTGAAGAGGGCAGCAGCTTTCTTGGCCGGAGAGCAGCGACGCGTGGCAGAGGCAAGATCAGTTTCAGATCCAGGCTGCGGATAGGGGAGTTTTCTTTGTTCTCCTGTTGTTCTTTATTTCATATTTTAGGTTAGTGTCGATCCGCTGAGGATCGTTGAGTGCCTGTGTTGTAATCGGATTTTGTTTTCGATTAGTGGATCCGGCGCGCTCTCCCCGTGGATGTAGGAGCTTAACTCCGAACCACGTATATCTCTTGTCGTCTGTGTGGTTTTTTCTGTGTTTTGGAAACTCGAACTGTTGGATTGGTGCGCGCCATTATTTGCTCAAATATTTTGCTTCCGTTGCTATTGTCCGCGACGAGTTCCGTACTCACGGGCAGGTGCCAGTTGCACAACAATTGGTATCAAAGCGAGGTTCGACCTTCGGATCAGTGAGCAAATTCAATGGCGGCCAAATTCGAGGTTCCAAAATACGATGGGCGGATCGATTTCGGTCTTTGGCAAAAGCGCATAAAGGCCGTACTCGTTCAGCAGGGTCTTCACAAGGCACTCCTTGGAAAGGAGAAGGCTAAGGTGAAAGACGACGACGAGTGGGATGAGCTGGACCTCAAGGCCATCAGCACCATACAGCTGTGTTTGGCAGACGAGGTCATGTATAACGTTATCGAGGCAGAAACTACGGTGGACTTGTGGAGGAAGCTCGAAGAGCTCTACATGTCCAGGTCGCTCACGAACAAGCTGTACGTGAAGAAGCAGTTGTACAGCTTGAGGATGTCTGAGGGAACGCAGTTGTTGGACCATATGAATGTGTTCAACAAGCTGGTATCCCAGTTGCGGAGTATGGATGTGAAGGTCGAGGAGGAAGATCAGGCTCTTCTCCTCTTGTCCTCACTCCCGAGGTCGTTCGATCATTTAGTTACCACCATGTTGTATGGGAAGGATACCCTTAAGATGGAGGAAGTGGTGACGATGCTTCTCTCTAATGAGAAGAGGAGCAGTTCCGGATCGAGTGCGAGCGAGGGTCTGCTCGTGAAGAGCAGAGACTCATCCCGAGGGAGATCGAGAGGGGGAGGCAAGGAGGATGATCGACCTAGGTCCAGGAGTAGATGTTATTACTGCAAGGAGGAGGGGCATTGGAAGGTCAACTGCCCAGTGAGGAAACTCAAGGGCAAAGGATCTGTGCCTCAGCAGGCTGCAGTGGCATCCGAGTGCGTGAGTGATGATGACGTTCTACACGTTTCACAGAGTCACGACGTGGTAGTCGGGACCACAGATTCTTGGATCATGGATACAGGATGTTCGTTCCACATGTGCCCGAACATTGAATGGTTCTCCAGTATTAGGCACTGTGGAGGTGGTCGTGTTCGGATGGGGAATCAGTCAGAGTGCGAGATTTCTGGAGTCGGGAGCATCAGGATTAGGATGTTCGATGGAGTGGTTAGGACCCTCACCGACGTTCGGTATGTGCCCGAGTTGAGGAAGAGCTTGCTTTCTTTAGGCACTCTGGAGGCTGCCGGGTATTCTTATACCAGTAGCAGCGGGTATTTGGAGGTCAGGCGAGGCGCGCAGACAGTCTTGAGAGGAGAGCGTTCAGGATCGCTCTATAGACTGATTGGCACCACGATTGCCAGGGGAGATGCGAGGAGAGAGGTCACACCGTCTCTCGAGCTACAGGATACGGTAGCGTATGCATTTCAGGCGATCTCCTCAGATCGCGATTCCTTCGATAGAGCTTTAGAGAGCAGAGACCGTTCTCAGCAAAAGATAGGAAGGACCAGCGGAGGAGCGGGGCAGGATTCGTGGCAAGGGCGTGTGCACGGAGAGAGGACCTTGGCGGAGGTAGAATCTTCGCAGCCGTAGAGGAGACGGGTAGAGAGTCATCTCAGGAGTACCCAGACACCGCGAGAGGAGCCATCAGGCTCAGAGGTCTCACCGAGGAACTTAGGATCACTCAGGAGAAGGTGGAGTTGCACAGTGAGAGTTCGAGTGCGATTCGTCTTGCAGTAGACCCGGTCTATCGTGCAAGGACGAAGCACGTCGACGTGCGTCACCGGGAGTTGAGGGAGTTCGCTCGAGGTGGAGGCGTGATGTTGCGGGAGATTCCTACGGAGGAATGCGTTGCGAGCGTGCGAGAGAAATCAGTGAGGCGAGTTAAGTTTGACTTAACTCAGACTGTTGCACGTTGATCGTGCCGGCCCCAGGGAGAGGGGGCTTGTAGTCGCCAGTAGGGGTCTGTGTGTTTTAGGCGGTATTAGTGTTTGTGGAGCATCAAGGTGGAGATTGTTATTGTGATGCCTCCAAACCGGACCGGTCCAGCTGGACCGGTACGGTTATGTGCCTTATTATATATATATAGGCTTGCACAGGGAGACAGAAACCCGATCCAATATTCTAACCTAATCAGCCATCGGGGAACCATCGGGCGGAAGAACGAAAAGCAGAGCGGCGGAGCGGCGGAGCGGCGGATTCGGGAAGAAGCAGAGCGATCCGCCGGCGGTTCCTAGGGTTCTTTCACCGGCGAGGATCAGCGGTGGTTTCGGGAGGAGTTCCGGCAGCGGCTTCGGGCGAAGGAGCGGCGGCTTCGGGAGCTACGATCGGTTCGGGGGGTTTCTTCTCCGGCCAAGATCGAGCGACGACGGTCTTCTTCTCCGGCGACAGCGACGCAGCGGCAAGCCCGGTCTAGGGCTTCTTCTCCGGCGACAGCGGTGCAGCGAAGATTCCGATCTAGGGCTACGTAGGTCCGGCGATCCTTGGGATCGGGCAGAGCCGGCTTCTTCTCCGGCATTCTTGGGCCGGCGGTTCTTCTCAGGCAGCAGCGGCGGCAGATCTTGCAGGCGAGCGGTGGTTGACGGAGGCAGCGGAAGATTGATCGGAGTTCCGATCTAGTGCACGGCAGCGGCATCGGCTCCATCTCCGGCCAAGGAGAGGGGAGATCCACGGCAGCGGCGGGTGCAGTTTTCCATCTCCGGCGGCAACGGCGATCCAGCGGCGGCGGCAACTTCGGCGGTGAAAGAAGGCATAAGGCTGCGGTTCCTTCATCCTGAAGAGGGCAGCGGCTTTCTTGGCCGGAGAGCAGCGACGCGTGGCAGAGGCAAGATCAGTTTCAGATCCAGGCTGCGGATAGGGGAGTTTTCTTTGTTCTCCTGTTGTTCTTTATTTCATATTTTAGGTTAGTGTCGATCCGCTGAGGATCGTTGAGTGCCTGTGTTGTAATCGGATTTTGTTTTCGATTAGTGGATCCGGCGCGCTCTCCCCGTGGATGTAGGAGCTTAACTCCGAACCACGTATATCTCTTGTCGTCTGTGTGGTTTTTTCTGTGTTTTGGAAACTCGAACTGTTGGATTGGTGCGCGCCATTATTTGCTCAAATATTTTGCTTCCGTTGCTATTGTCCGCGACGAGTTCCGTACTCGCGGGCAGGTGCCAGTTGCACAACAGTAGACCCACCAGTAACACTTAACAGACATCATGATGACTCCCGCCGAGGCAGGGGGGCCGGCAACATTAAAACTTCACTCCCCTCAACACCTCTCCGACAGAGGTCTTACTTGCTATCCATGTTAATACCGCCCTTTAGAGGCATAGGGCACTCGCCTGAAACTCGAGGAATCTGTCCATGCACTGCGACTTTCATCGAGGTCCCAAGCATATCAGGGAGGATTATATGCGCCTGAAGGAGGAAATCGAACGACTCGCTCATTTGGGGCTTCTTGGAAAATTTATACAAACTCAAGCTCTGGATTGGTCAACCTTGAATGAGCCCACTATGGGGAAACCATGAGGTAGATCATATCAAGTGGAAGTCGTCTCCCAGTCCACAAAATGTTTAGGGCACCCGAAATCTCTTCCAATATTTTGTGTTTTCATTGGCCATGTAATAAACCACGAGTTTTTCCTCGTGCAAGAGAATGGCAAATTACATTTTCAATTTCTTGAAACTACATGTTTCATGGTTCCGCTTATACAGTGTTCAGAGAATCCAAATAGAAACTATGGCCTTTCACACATAATGTTCGAAGAATCCAAAAGAAAACTCCGGCCTTTTCTACAGAGCGTTTACACACATTCTTGGCCTCGCATCCCCATGCAAGCCTCCGTCACTTGCGCCATTTCAACCATGGGCGTGCGAATGTTGAAATTTGTGAAGTGAAAGTGGGTAAATGAAGCACTTGGACCTATCCGCGCGGACTACACGGACATGGTTGGCGGACAGCTAGGTCGACAGGGATGTTGCAGACGATTTGCTCTATAGTGGCCTGGGCGGTCTGTTTGCGCGGACTACACAGACAACAGCGGTGGTTAGCCAGACCGGCTTGTGCTCTGCAAGCAGCTGGATCCCAAAAGGTATCCGGGCGGATAGAAACCCTATTCGCGGAGTCCGGCAAGAAGCGGACTGAAGAACTGGAGCTCGGCAGACCGGCTTGGCAGAAGCCTTGGTCTTGCTCGGGTGAAGCGGCAAGTGGAAGCCGTGGAGACCGCTAGTCAGTGCGGACTGATACTAGAGCTTGCCGAGAGAGGCAGACTGAATCCAGTGTCCGCCAGTAAGTGCTGATTGGCCCTTGTGGCCAGTGGTGTGGACTTGGTTGGTTCTGAACCAAGTCAATGTTTGGCTCAGTCCGGGGAGATCGCGCAGTGGAGTGCAGACTGCTTCTCAGTCCGCCAAGCTCGGCAGAAGTGCATTTGCCTTGATTGTGAGTTTGGGGATAAGCGGACTGAAGATTGTGTCCGCAACTGCGTGCGGACTGGAGCTAGTGTTCGCTGAGTCCGACAGCTACCTTGCTGGCATGGTTGTGGACTCGAGTTATGCGGACTGGAGCAGTCCGCGGAAGATGCAGACTGGAGTATCTGCTGTGTAAGCAGACTAGAGCAGTGTCCGCTGAGTCCGGTAGGTGTCTTGGTGACAAGGCAATGGACTCAGGGTATGCGGATTAGAGTTGTCTGCAGGGATATGCAGACTAGAGCTGTCTGTAGTATGAGCGGACTGGAATGTATGTCCGCTGAGTCAGGCAGTTGCCTTGGTGGCGAAGCCATGGGATCGGGATGTGCGGACTGAAGCTTTGTATCCGCTGAGTCCGGCAGGTGCCTTGATGGCGAGGCTGTTGGCTTTGGATAAGCGGGCTGGAGTTGTGTCTGCAGATTGGCAGATAGAGTTGCTGCGGAGTCCGGCTGTGGTGGTCTTGGCTTGGCCCTTGGCGACAAGGAGGACTGGCGATTGTGTCCGGCCTTGGAGAAGCTATGGTGGACGCTATCCTGCACAGTGATGGCGGACTGGAATGTATCCGCGGACTGCGGAGATGTCTTGCTACGGGATGTGGCGATAATACTATCGGCTAGGGCGGTGACCACACTCAACATCATGCCTATAAATAGGACCCATGTCACATCAGGAACCTGAACAACCAACCGAAGTAAGTGAACAGTAAACTTCGCGGACTGCCTTTTGGTGTCCGCGAGGTTTGATTGAGTTGACCGGGTTGTGCTGTGCAGGTTGTGCGGATAGCGCTGGAAAACCAGGACTTGTCTCTGATTGCGGTCAGGGACAGTGCAGACTCTGTGGTTAAGCAACAGGCGGTAAACAGCAGGTCACAGACAACGACCAGACGATCTTCTCTTTGGCAACTTGGTTCGGGGTTCAATAAGTCGCCTGCTTCAGGCGGACTGTTCTCTTCGACATCGCAGGTTGTGCGGTCTGGCAGCTAGACGACCTCGCAGTCAGGCGGCTTGCAGATCGGCGGCTAGAGCAAGCATTGGAATAAGGGGTAGTCCGCGTGGCTTGGGTTGCGGTTTGGCGACCTGGCGGACTGTGCGGACTCCACAACAGTAGACCCGCGACTTGGTGTTTGAGTCCGCGCGGCTTGTTGTTTTTTCTTGTAGTTCTCTGCTTTCCCTTGGGTGGTTGTTTGGTGAAGCATGTCTCACCATGTATGTCTCGCTGTGTAAAGAAGATTGTTGTGAATCAATAAAGACTCTTGTGCTGTATGTGTTTTTTGGTTAACTGGCTTTAGTCGAGATAACCCCTGCTCACTCCAAGGTTCAGGAAAATTTTTGCGTGATCAAGATGTAATCTTGATAGTGCCGAGAATATTAATTTGGCATCAGGCTATCTTGTTAACCACCTGGAGAATATTCAACATGATATCAATACTAGGTTGTTGAATTTTAACAGCGAATACACACACAAGTGTAGCAATCTTGAGCGCTCCACTCAAATTCTTTTCTGACATATCAAGTACTCCCCAACACTTAACAATGAATTGTATCGATTTGCAGAACAGGAATTTTTGAGGTTTTTTATGTATATACCCTTAAAACTGGGGGGGGGGGGGTAATTGATGGGATCCCCAAAAATAGCTCAGTCGAACTGGAGATTTTTTGTCGCGACCTCGACCATCTCGCCAAGACAAATTTGGGTGGCTCACTCTCGCGCAATTCGAAGCCTGTTTGACCCCTTAAATGGACCCCGAAATGGACGAAGGGCGTGATCGCAAAAGCTGAGCACGCGCTGGGCACCAGCCCGCAAGACTGGGCACGCCTGGCACGCACTCTCTAAAAGGGCGCATGACCGTAAGACAGGCGTGCAAGCATCACACAACGAGCAACACAAACTCACCCTTGCATGCCAGAGCAGAGTGCGCAACACATATGCCCATCCATCTCTTCGACTAACCTGACAAAGCTGCTCGAGTTGCCAGGGCTGCTCAGGTGCATGGTCTTCATAACCCTAAAATGGCAATCCGGGTGACCCGAACCACCCGTTCCTATTCGCTTGTTCAATTTCCAAGTGGGCACAATTACCTATGCGACCCCCTAAAAACTATAAAGGGCTTTTGGCCTTCATTTGTAGGGACAGAAAAAGGAGAAGATAGAGATCTAATGATTTACGACAAAGACTCGACTTGTTACTCATTCTCCCGCTCGACGCTCACTCCACTAAAGACAGTTCTGCTCCAAAAAATCTCCAGTGAGCGTTCCTCAACAATTGGCTTTTCTCAATAGACTTGTAAAGGAGTGATGTCCTGTCACCCTTCTAAAACTTTAACTCCTATAGTCACTGATACTATTATATTTCGTCAGAACTAGGCCTGATCCCATAGTTTTTCCCCTTTCCGAGATTTTCACGTAAAAAACTTTGCTATCTGTTATTGGTTCTTCATTTTCACTGTTTGCGCGCATGACTCACTCACAAGCTAAAACGACCTGATTCCTATGATCCGTACAGCACTAAGCGACCTGCAACACATAATAACAGTGATACTACATTTTAACAATGACAACACAAAAATATTATTTTTATTCTAGCATCAGTGCATAGTTTTTTAATATTTACTATAGGTTGTTAGCATTTTTATTAAATATTAATTAATAATTTTTGTAATTAAATTAAATTAATTAGTATTATTGATATTTAATTCATATTGTGGTCCAAATGCTATTATTAGAATTAACTTAATATACAGTTTAATTAAGTGAACGGTCAAAGAGATGTTATGGAAATAATCATCGCTTGAAGTAGATGATAGTTATCTTGTAATGGAAGTTATTGGTCCCTTCTCTAATACCAAAATAAAAGGAGCGAAAAATTGATTTTTGGATTAGTGAAAGTGGCAAAAAGGCTCTTGGTGAATAGACTAGAAGATCAAGATTTTTCCCCTCCAAAACATCTGTTACCACTTATGGATCAAGATATGATCATTTTCTTCCGTTTTAAGCTATTTTAAAGTTTTAACAATGATATCAGAGCGAGGTTTAAGTTATTATGATCATCTGTTTGACAATAATTTTGTTTTAAGTTTTTTTTCTTCATCAATTTTTTGAGTGAACTCAAAAAATAATTTTATTCTTTCTTTCTTTTCCATACATAAAGACATGAAAGTTTAAATTGACGGAGTATATTTTCTTTTGATTACAGTATTTGTTAGAGATTTTATTTGAAATATGAATTATGTAATGATATTTGATGATTTTGAGGGGTTAAAATAAACGAAGTAATAAATCTTATTTAGTGATTTAATTTTCCGTAGAATTTTGTCTACAAAAAAATTTTGGAATTTATTCTTGTTTAATGATACCCAAATATGAGTTTATTATTATGGATCAAGTAAAAAAATGCCGCTTGAGAAAAGTGAAAACAAATGAGTATATTATTTTATTATATATTTGACAACATTTTTTAACATACTAATAATAGTGACAGTTTCGTGTTACAAAGTATGTAATTGTTGCATGTTCATCGATTTACAATGTTCTCGATACATAAAATTTATTAGATTGTCTTTTTATAAAGTAATATTAAGAAATTTAGGAATAACCAAAGCATCCTAATTCATCTTAATATATATTGAAGTAGTCAAATAAATTGAATAAAATTAATGGACTACATAAAGAACAAAACATCTAATATTGTGATTAATTTATAAACATAATTGCTCAACCCTACAGGAAGGTGATTATAAATTTATATTTTAATTGGAATAAGATCATGAATTTACATCATAAGTAGATATTTTTATGCCCAAAGATACAAAATATTTATGATTGACGTTTTATTTATTATTCTTATTATTCAAGGGAATAATAAATTCATGCATACTAGCAACCTCTACCCACAGGAAGGTTGAATTTATTATTATCTTTTATTTGAATTTAATATTGATTGATTCAAAAAAAATAAAGTTAAATAATCATAGCATATTTTCTAATTTAATCTTGGTTATTGTAGCCAATTCTTCTGCGTTTGTTTCATCTCAAGTTCCAATTTTAACAGGTGACAATTTTTCGGATTGAAAAGAAAGTGTCATCTTAAAGCTTGGATGTATGGGCATTGATTTGGCTTTTCGTATGGAGGAATCTCCACTCCCTACAAATACAAGTTCAGTATACGAAAAGAACTTTTATGAAAAGTGGGAGCGATCTAATCGCTTGAGCTTAGCACTCATAAAGACCCACATAAGTAAAGCTATTAGAGGTTCTATTCCTGAATTTCCTAAGGTAATAGATTTCATGATAGCTGTGGAGGACCAATTTGTGAAATCTGATAAGGCACTTGCAAGCACACTAATGAAGAAGCTTTCAAGTCTAAAATATGATAGTGCTAAAGGTGTACGTGCACACATTATGCAAATGAGGGACATTGCAGCTCATCTTAACTCCTAAAGATTGAATTTTTTGAATCATTTTTTGTGAATTTCATTCTTAATTCTCTCCCTATAGAATTCAGACCATTCAAAATATCCTATAACACACATAAAGATGATTGGTCTGTTAATGAACTCTTAACCATGTGCGTACAAGAAGAGGATAGACTTAAGAATGAAAAGATTGAAAGTGCTCACCTTGTAGCACATTTTAAAGGTCAGGCAAAGAAAAACAAGAGTGTCTTTAAAGGTAAGAAAGAAGATAAAGCACACACAAATCTAAGTGATTATAAAGTTACATGTTTTTCCTGCAAGAAGAAAAGACACATGAAAAAGGATTGCTTTAAGTACAAGAAATGGTTAGAGAAGAAAGGTACTTTTATTTCATATGTATGTCATCAATCATTTTTTGTTGATGCTCCTAATGATACATGGTCGATTGATTCTGGTTGTACAATTCCTATATCCACTACCATACAGGGCTTCCTAAACCCGGGGAAACCAAATGGGAATGAACAAAACATTTATTTAGGCAATCAGATGCGTTCACAAGTGGAAGTAGTGGGGACTTGTAGATTATTGTTATCGTCTAGTTATGTATTAGATCTTGAAGACACTTTTTATATTCCATCTAATTCTAGAAATTTGATTTATATATCCAAACTTGTTAAATTTGGTTTTAAATTTATCTTTGATTACTTTGCTTTTGAAATATCAAATGAAAAAGTTACAGTTGGATATGGAAAATTAATTGATGGTTTATATAAGTGTGATATTGACCCCACTTATGTGCATAGTCTCATGGCTATTAATTCTAATAGCGGAAATAAACGTTGTATCATTAAAGAAGATTTCTCTAAATTATGACATCAGAGATTGGGACACATCTCTATATAGAGAGTTAAGAGATTAGTAGATGATGGAGTTTTACCAACTCTTGATTTTACTGATTTTGAAACTCGTGTTGGTTGTATTAAAGGAAAGAATACCAACAAGACTACTAAAGGATCAAGGAGGAGTAATATAAAATTAGAAATCATACATACAGATATATGAGGACCTTATCCTATACCTTGTTTAAATGGCCAAAGATATTTTATTTCTTTTTTAGACGACCATACAATATATATGTATCTCTATCTTTTGTTTGATAAAGCAGAAGCCATAGATGCTTTTAAAGTATTTAAAACAGAAGTAGAGAAACAAAAGGAAAAGAAAATTAAAATTGTAAGGTCGGACATGGGAGGAGAATTTTATGGAAGGTATACTGAAAGAGGCCAAATGCCGGGTCCATTTGCTAAGTTTATTCAAGATGAGTGTATTGTTACTCAATACACCATGCCAAGTACACCACAACAAAATGGTGTGGCGGAAAGAAGAAACCGAACGCTTATGAATATGGTAAGAAGTATGTATAATACCTCTAATCTTCCATTAAATTTATGGAGTGAGGCACTAAAATCAACGATATATATTTTAAACATTGTTCCATCAAAGGTAATTCCAAAAACACCTTTTGAACTATGGAATGGATGGAAACCTAGTTTGGGACATATACATATATGGGGATGTCCAGTTGAAGTAAAAGTCTATAATCCTAATATAAAAAATTAGATTCTAGAATAGTCAGTGGATATTTCATTGGCTATACATTAAATTCTAAAGGGTATAGATTTTTTTTGTCCTTTGCACACACCTAGAGTCGTTGAAGCAAGAAATGCTAAGTTTCTAGAGGATTTTGAAATTTGTGGGAGTGACATTTCTAGTAAAGTTGATTTTGAAAAGATAAAATAATTCAATTTTTCACCTAATAAAAATGAGTTGATTGTTATACAACAACTAACTTCTCTAGAATTAATTCAGGTGGAATTAATTCATAATGATCCACTCCATGAAGAACTACTTTATCAAGATACACCTCATGAAGAAATTGTTGTCCAAAATCAAGTTTTTCTGGAACCATCAGAGGAATTAAGAAGAGGAAATAAAATTAGAAGATCAACAATTCCTAATGATTTGTTGTATACTTACAAGAATCCGATACTGATATCAGATTAAGAGATGATCCCATTTCTTTTTCACAAGCCATGAGCTGTAAAAAAATCCACATTTTGGTATGGACCCATGGAAGATGAGATGGAATCATTGGTCAAAAATAAAGTTTGGAGTCTAGTTGAGTTACCAAATGAAGCTAAAGCCATATGCTGTAAATGGGTCTACAAGACCAAAAGAGATGCTTCTGGTAATATTGAGAGTTATAAGCTAGACTTGTGGCCAAAGGTTTCACTCAAAAAATAAGCCATTGATTATCATGAAGCATTCTCTACAGATTCAAAGAAGGATTCATTAAGGATAATCATTACATTAGTTGCTCATTTTGATATGGAGTTACATCAAATGGATGTCAAAACTGTCTTTCTAAATGGAGATCTTAAAGAAGAAGTATACATGAAATAATCTGAAGGCTTCTCTAAAGATAATCAACTTGTTTGTAATTTGAATAAGTCATTGTATGGAATAAAACAAGCATCCCGTCAATGGTACACAAAATTTCATGACGTTATTATCTCATTTGGTTTTTTGAGAACATTGTGGATGAATGTGTGTATCTTAAGGTCAGTGGGAGTAAATTTATGTTTTTAGTCTTATATGTTGATGACATTTTACTTGCAAGTAGTGATTTAGGTTTGCTTCATGACACTAAATATTTTCTATCTCAAAACTTTGAGATGAAGGATATGGGTGAAGCCTCCTATGTTCTTGGCAAAGAGATTCATAGAGATAGATCCATAAGGTCTCTAGGTCTATCTCAAAATGCCTACATCAAAAAAATTTTTAGAAGTTTTGGAATGGAAAATTATTCACCCACTTCTGCACCTATTGTTAAAGGTGATAATTTTAGTTTAGTGCAATGCCCAAATAATCCATTGGAACTTAAGGAGATGAAGGGAGTACCTTATGCTTCAGCAGTAGGGAAACTCATGTATGATCAGGTTTATACAAGACCTAATATTGCATTTGCAGTAGGAATGTTGGGTAGATACCAAAGTAACCCAGGGCTTGATCACTGGAGAGCTGCTAAGAAAGTTATGAGATACTTATAAGGAACCAAAGATTATATGCTCACATACAGATACTCGGATCATCTAGACGCGATCGGGTATACAGACTCCGACTTTGGTGGACGTAAAGATTCAAGAAAGTATACTTCTGGCTATATTTTTCTTCTTGCTGAAGGTGCTATTTCGTGGAAAAGTACAAAGCAGAGTATGATCACTACATCTACCGTGGAAGCTGAATATATTGCATGCTATGAAGCCACATGTCAAGCATTATGGATTAGAAATTTTATATCTGATCTTAAAGTTGTTGAGTCTATTTCAAGGCCATTAAAGATATATTGTGACAACTCTTTTGTAGTGAGTTTCTTTAAAAATAACAAAAGCAGTAGTCACAGTAAGCATGAAGATATAAAATTTCTTGCTGTTAGAGATCGTGTTAAAGAGGACAGAGTGGATATCCATCACATCGGTATAGAGATAATGGTTGCAAATCCCATGACTAAAGGATTACCAGTTAAAGTTAATTTATAAAAATCATGTGGATTGTATGAGCCTTTCTAGTTCATTTGATGTATAAGTTACCCCTTGTTTTTTTAAGGACCTCATATTATATTATTTTGACATTCAATGTATATATATATATATATATATATATATATATATATATATATATATATATATATATATATATATATATATGACCTAATATTGTTTGTGCACAAAAAGATATTGTCAAAAATAAATTGGACCAAGAATGACTTATGAGAAGTTCATTCATAAAGTAAAAGAGACTCATAAAGTACTTATATATGAAGTATTGATCATTGTAATAGTTGGAAGAGAGTATTCTAAATATTGAGGATACAACCGCCAACATTCATGCATTGAACTTTGTATGTAAGTGTGAGTACATTTTTCCATAACAAAGTAATCGATTCGTACATTATTTGATGGCTAATTTCATCGCAAAGAATTCTAGTGATAACATATGGACCAAGTGGGAGAATGTTAACATTTTTACTAAATATTAATTAATAATTTTCGTAATTAAAATAAATTAATTAGTATTATTAATATTTAATTCATAATGTGCTCCAAATGCTATTACTAGAATTAACTTAATATACAGTTTAATTAAGTGAACGGTCAAAAAGATGTTATGGAAATAACCACCGCTTGGAGTGGATGGTAGTTATCTTGTAATGAAAGTTATTAATCCTTTGTCTAACACCAAAATATAAGGAGCGAAAAACTGATTTTCGGATTAGTGAAAGTGGCAAAAAGGCTCTTGGTGAATAGGCTAGAAGATCAAGGTTTTTCCCCTCCAAAACATCTGTTACCACTTATGGATCAAGGTATGATCATTTTTCTTCCGTTTTAAGTGATTTTAAAGTTCTAACATAGGTTTGTTTCGGGCGGCGATTGATGGGAATGGAGCCCCATTTGTAGACTTGGGTGTGCACTTAACCATCTCCCCCATGATCCCTCCTATTGTGGAGATCATGGGTTTGACCGGTCAACCTAGTCCCCGTGATCTCCACCACAATAGGAGAAATCATGGGGGCCTCCCACTCAACAACTACCACCGCCGCCCGCCGTCGGCCACCGCCACCACCGACCGGCCGCCGCCGCCAGCCACCGCCACCGCCGACTGCTGCTGCCGCCACCGGCCGGCCACCGCCACCAACCACCGCCACCGCTTGCAGGTTGACCACCGTCCGATCACTACTGAGCATCCGTCGTCGTCCGATCTGCAGGTAACCACCCACTAAACCACCAAGTTTGTGTGTGTGTGTGTGGGGGGGGGGGGGGGGAGGGGGCGCCATAACCAACTCCTGGGGGCTATAAAAGGGGTCTCAGGCCTCCTCATTTCTGACCTTTTGGCTTGGGAGTCTTCTTCTTTCTCATGCCAGAGCTCCGCCAAACTCCTCCATCGGGTCATCTTCAAGCCGCCTACGAGGCAGAGGAACGCCCGAGTCCCCAAGTGCGCAAAGAAGGGAAGAAGACGACCACCGCTAGCGCTCAAGCACACCAGCAACCAAGTTAGCATCCAGAACTCCCTCAGCGCAGCCTGTTGCCCGTTGCAAGTAAGAAATTCTCTCTCACCTCCAAATTGTAACGATGAGCAGCCTGTCGCCCTCGATTCTCCAAACATATTGTTAATAGTGGACTTTGACCGGCACAAATCCGGTAACGCGGGTTTTTACCCAGTTGATGGGTTTTTCCACGTTAAAACCTACTGTGTCAACTCTCTCTTTTCATTGACTGTGTGCGCGCTCGACCGTCCCAAGAGCTAAGACGGTCTAGTTTATTCCGGTCCGACCGGGATGCCAAGTTTGTTTGCAACAATTTTGCACCGTCTGTGGGAAACATGATTCCCAACATCCTTCAAATGTGAAGACCTCCATCCTTGCAACAATCAATTTCCGCTTCAATGGCGAAAAGAAGCACTCGCACAACTGAAGGATCCGTCCCAGAGGGACATGCTGAACCAGCACGCTCCCACTCTCTGGTGAACGTGTGATTGACCGTTGAGGCCGCTTTCGCGCCTGTCACCGCCCTCTTTTTTTGGGTTCGACAAATGGAGGAGCAGCAAACTGAAATGCTTGATCTACTCAGGAATCTGGGAGCGCCTCCTGCTCCTCCTCTAGCACTAGTTAACCCGCCACTGCCAACTCATGGCAAAGCGCAAGAAGCTCCAAGACAAGAGGCGCTTGAAGAATACTCTGGCGCCGCCAGCTCTACCCATCAGGCTCATGGAGAAATAGAAACTGGGTGACACCTCCACAATTGGGTAGATGAGGCCCGACTTCCCTCACTTGAAAGTTTCACCCGGGAAGAAATTCGGGAGGTGATCACAAAAGAATACCAGCAGGATGGCCGACGGGATATCCATACTCGCCGACCATTATTCTACCAAGGCTCTCCCCTCGCCTCGCAAATCCCGGCTCATCCAATTTGTCATGATTTCAAGCCGCCGAATATCGAGACGTTCGACGGGACAGACGATCCATTGGAACATGTCAACCACTTCACTACCATCATGAGGATCTACAACGCACCTGATCAGTTAATTTATCAAGTGTTCCTAGCCACTCTCAAAGTGAAAGCCCGCACATGGTTTCACTCCTTGAGGGTGTGCACCATTCCCAATTTCACAGAGCTAACGAAACAGTTCGCGGATCAGTTTATAGCAAATCAGAGTATCGTCCGCGAGCCTTCCCACTTATCAGGTATCCGCCAGAACGATGGAGAGTCTTTGAAGGACTTCTTCCCCAGGTTCTTTGCATAAGCTCACCAAATCCCAGGTGTCGACCCAGAACTGTTACGAGGAGTGTTCCTTGGGGGCCTCCATTCTAGCGGCTTCTACTCTGCATTAATGAGGGAAACCGTCCCTAGCTACCCCGACTTCGTACGCCGCAGAGAGTCGCATATCGTGACCGATGAGGCTATTGAATCTCATCGTCAATAGTTCGACGGGAACCAAATACGCAAGAGGGAGAAGGAGACGACCCCTCAACACCAAGAAGGAAGATTCCAAGAAGAACGTCGAAACGGGCAACGCTGACGCGATCGTCAGGGGGACCAGCCGCCCCGAGATTTCACTCCCCTCAATACCACGCGTACCAACGTACTTTGCGCTATCCAGAATGAGCTGAACTTGCAACGGCCTAAGCAACCGACTCATAACCCCAGGAACGACTAGTCTAAGTACTGCGAGTTTCGCTGAAGCACAGGGCACACTACTGAAGACTATGCCCGCTTGAAGGAGGAAATCGAGCACCTTGTTCGCCTAGGGTTGCTAGGAAGATTTTTGCAGGGACGCCTATAAGATCAGCAGGATCCGCCTAGGCCTCCAAAATATCAACAAAGCGCCCCACAAGGAGGGGTCGGTGGTAGACATATGGTCAGAAACATCGAGACCATAGCCGAATCATCCATCCTTTCTGCTCAGATACTCTCGGTATGCACGCAGGGGGAACTCACGAGGATAAGAAGTGCAGGCAAGACATCACTATAACTTTCAGAGATGAAGACCTCGAGGGGCTCCAGACACCTCACCAAGACACTATCGTAATTATTATCGGGATTGGGGATCCATGTTATAATGTCAAGCGAATCCTCGTCAAAAACGGAATCTTAGTCGACATCTTGTTCTCCTCCACCCTTTAGTGCATGAAGCTCTCCAAGCAGCATATGACACCTGCTGCAGGACCAGTATATGGATTCGACAACCATCCAGTCCAGGTGCTAGGAATGATTACCCAACCTGTTACTATGGGTGAGTTCCCAAGGCAGACAATGCATGAAGTCCAGTTTGTTTTGGTAGACTCAAGTTCAGCATACAATGCAATCTTTGGAAGACCTGTCCAGTGCATTTTCAAAGCCATCCCCTCAATTCCCCATCTCACGATGAAGTTTCCCACTACTAGAGAGATCAGAGTTATACGCAAGAACCAGGAGGCCGCTAGGACATGTTACTCGAAGCAGGAACAGCTCGTCAAAGACACAACTATGAGTATCGATGACTCGATCTACATGATGAGGATATCCTGCAGTGGGGAGTGTCTATCGAAGGATTTGTCGAAGTCCCACTGTCATCAACTGCTCCTGCTCGCACCGTGCAGCTTGGCTCCCTCCTGCCACAATAGGAGAAGGAGGAACTGACAGCTTATCTCTGCAAGAACAAGGATATCTTTGTCTGGGCTCCCGAGGATATGCCTGGCATAGATCCTCAAGTCGTCCAACATTCCCTCAACATAAACCCAGCCCACAAACCCATCATCCAAAAGAAGCGAAACTTTGCTCCGAAACGGCTCCAAGCAATTGAAGAGGAAGCACAAAAGCTCCTCGACGCCCAGTTCATCCGGGATGTTGAGTACCCTGCCTGGCTGGCCAACGTCATCATGGTAAAGAAGTCTTCCGGGAAGTGGAGGATGTGTGTGGACTACACCAACCTCAACCAGGCTTGCCCAAAAGATAGCTTCCCCCTTCCCAGGATCGATCAGTTAGTCGATTCGACCGTCGGGCACCGACTCCTCAGCTTCATGGATGCCTACTCCGGTTACAACCAGATCCGAATGAATCCTGTGGACGACATGCACACGACATTCCAAACTGACAAAGGAATCTACTATTACAGGGTAATGCCCTTCAGGCTCAAAAATGCGAGAGCAATGTATCAGCGGCTCATGAACAAGGTTTTCAAGGAACTCATTGGCAAGTATATGGAAGTGTATGTGGACAATATGCTAGTTAAAAGCATTCGTCGGGAAGATCACCTGGAAGACCTCGAAAAGTGTTTCGAAATTCTCCGCCAGTATGGTATGAGGCTCAACCCTAATAAATATGCGTTCGGGGTTACATCTGGAAAGTTCTTAGGATTCCTGATAACGCAGCGGGGAATATAAGCTAACCTAGAAAATATCAAAGCTCTCGAAGAATTATCACCACCTCGGTCTCTCAAAGAAGTGCAACGTTTGAATGAGAGAATTACAGCACTCTCCTGGTTCCTAGCACGGACCGGGGACAAGTATCTCTCGTTCTTCAAGATTCTCCGAGGAGCCAGGACCACGGGATTCCAATGGACGGACGAGTGTCAGGCCGCCTTCGAGGCTTTGAAGCAGTACCTGGCCTCCCCTCCGCTTCTATCAAATCCTATTCCCGGAGAAACACTTTTCTTGTACCTCGCTGTCGCACCCAAGGTGCTAAGTTTTGTGTTGGTAAGGGATGAAGGTGGAATCCAACACCACGTCTACTGTCTCAGTAAGGTCCTCTCAGATGCGGAAACTCAGTACCTAGCAGACAAGACAACCCTAACACCCATCTTCTCAGCCAGGAAGCTTCGTCCCTACTTTCAGGCTCATACAATCAAAGTGTTGACCGAGCTACCTCTCCGCACAATTCTCCAGAAACCCGAGGCATCCGACCGATTGGTCAAGTGTGCGGTCGAATTAGGCAAAATCGACATCCACTTTTTGTCATGCCCCGTCTTCAAGTCGCAATTCCTGGCAGATTTTGTTGTTGAAAATACCATACCAACAGAGACAGAGAGCGCATAAGTCGAACTTGATCAGCGGTGGACTCTGCATATTGATGGAGCGTCGGGGCTCGAAGGCGCAGGAGCAAGATTGCTTCTCATAAGCCTAGAACTTGTTGAAGTTCCCCGCCACCAACAACGTCGCTGAGTACGAAGCTTTAATTGCGGGACTCAGGCTCGCCATCGACTGCCACGCCAAAGGATTGATGGTCTACTCAGATTCTCAGCTCATTGTCTCCCAAGTGGAAGGGGACTACGAAGTGAAAAACGAGCAGCTTGCCCAGTATCTACCGCTTGTAAAGTCCCTCCTACTCAGGATACCACAAGTTCAGATCCTTTACATCCCCAGGGAATAGAATTCCCGGGCAGATGCTCTATCAAAGCTGGCCACGCCACCTTCTCAATATCAGTCAAGGAGGCGTCGAGTAGAAGAAATTGTTTTTCCTAGTGTCCAAGGACCATGGGAGATTACAGAGATCGATGAGCCAGAAGAATCTTGGGTTAGTCCACTGATTACCTACTTAAAGTACCAGAAGCTGCCAGAAGACCCAACAAAAGCATGACGCCTAAGGATGCGGGCAGCCACCTTTGTATTGATCAATAGAGAATTGTACAAACGGTCCTCCTCGGGTTCATACCTAAAGTGTTTAGCAGAGAGAGACGCTAAGTATACTCTGCGTGAAGTACATGAATGGGTGTGCGGTGAGCACTTAGGTGGAAATGCCTTGGCATGAAAAATCCTACGTCAACGTTTCTACTGGCCCACTATGAAGAAGGAAGCGACCGACTTCGTCCAACGGTGTAAGAGTTGCCAACTGCATGCCAACATCCCTCGGCAACCTCCTGTCGCCCTCTCCAGGCTGCAAGGAGCATGACCGTTTGCGCAGTGGGGAATAGACCTTCTAGGCCCTCCACCTCAAGCTTCCGGGCAAAGGAAATACCTCATAATGGCCATTGATTATTTCACTAAATGGGTGGAAGCAGAGCCGTTGGCCAAGATCACTAAAGAGAATGCAAAGCAATTTGTGTGGAAAAACATCATTTGCCATTTTGGAATCCCTGCAATCATCATCACAGACAACAATACTCAGTTCACGGGAAGGTCCTTTACAAAGCTATGCCAAGATTTAAAAATCGAGCTGCGAGATACAGCTTTGTCACATCCTCAAACAAATGGGCAGATCGAGGTGACCAACTGTACCATCTTAAAAGGGTTGAAGACGCCACTACAAGATGCTGGGGGCAGTGGGTCGATGCACTCCCCAATGTGTTATGGGCATACCAAACAACCAAGAGAACTCCCACTGGAGAAACACCGTACAATCTCTGCCACGACACTGAAGCCATCACCCCGGTCGACATCAGCGTTCCAAGCCCCCGGGTTTCCAACTTCAACCTCAAGAAGAATGATGAAGCACTCAGAGACAACTTGGATTTGATCCCTGAAATCCTAAAAGGAGGCAGCCCTCCACGCTGCGGCCTATCAGCAACGGATTGCTCGATACTACAATCGCAAGATGAGACCCCGACCGATCAACGTCGGGGACTTGGTCCTTCGCACCATAAAGGCTGTTGGAAAATGGATGCAAGGAGACAAGCTCTCTCCTACATGGGAAGGTCCCTTCGTCTCCATAGCAATGGTGAAACCAGGAACATACAAGTTATAGACCGCTGAAGGAAAGACTATTCCCCGCACTTGGAACGCGCAGAACCTGCACTGATTTTATCAATGATTTCCTGCTTTGTGTTTTTCGAATTATATAACGCATTTTTCAAAAAGACTTCATGATGTGTGTAAGCTGCAAGCCGAACCTCGCACAAATTATTTTTATCCAAATATTGCATTATGTTGCTACAAATCTCGTCTATTCAAACAGAGAAGACGACACACTCAAAACTCCCTGTGGGGGCCTGCCCCCCTCACGGCTAAGCCACGAGCAACCCTCGTACAAACTAAGCTGCGAGAAACCCTCTCACAAACTCCCCGTGGGGGCCTGCCCCCCTCACGGCTAAGCCACGAGCAACCCTGATGCAAACTAAGCCGCGAGCAACTCTCGCGCAAACTCCCCGTGGGGGCCTGCACCCCTCACGGCTAAGCCGTAAGCAACCCTCACGCAAACTCCCCGTGGGGGCTGCCCCCATCACGGCTAAGCCACGAGCAACCCTCGTGCAAACTAAGCCGCGAGCAACCCTCGCGCAAAATCCCCGTGGGGGCCTTCCCCCCTCACGGCTAAGCCACGAGCAACCCTCGTACAAACTAAGCCGCGAGCAACCCTCGCGCAAACTCCCCGTGGGGGCCTGCCCCCCTCAAGGGCTAAGTCGTGAGAAACCCTCGTGCAAACTAAGCTGCGAGCAACCATCGCGCAAACTCACCGTGGGGGCCTACCGCCCTCATGGCTAAGCCACGAGCAACACTCGTGCAAACTAAGCCGTGAATGGGAACCGTGCAAACAAAGCTGCAGGCTAGAACCACTCAAACGAAGCCACGAGCTAGAACCACGCAAACGAAGCTGCGTGCTAGAATCGTGCAAACTAAGCCGCAGGATGAAACTATGCGAACGAAGTTGCAAATCTGGTTCGGGTAAAATACTTCGCCGACACGCTCTCCCGCAAGCCAAACTTACAAAAATAGTACTCAAAGGTGACAAAGCAAAAACAGACAGCTAATTGACATAAAAGATAACGATGTCATACAGATCAACTCACAAGAGCGCCCACTACAAATGCAAAACAAAAACAACACACGACACAAATAGCTGGAGGAGGAATACAAAAACACACAAATACAGAAATAAGAGGCTGCTACTCATCAGCAACATCGACATCAGAGCACTCATCCTCAGAAACATCGTCAAAGCTAAAGTTAGAGGTGTCGCATACTAGGTGCCGACTGACAAATCGGAAGGCCTTCACCTCTCCATGCCTAAGGGCTAACTAACGAGCATCTTCCACTTGAGACTCCACCTCCTTGGAACAGATCTTGTCACGCACCTCCTCCGCAATCAGGCTACGGTCTCATATGTAGTCCAACGACTACAGATACTCCGTAAGACCAGCGTCCTTCAGCTCCGACACAAGGCTCTTAGAAGATAGCATATCCACTTTGGCCCTCGCCGCCCGAAGCCGAGTCTCTAAACTGGTGGTTTCCTCATGGGAATGCTTCAACATCTGGGTGATTCTCTCTACTAGTGTCTTCTCTACCTCCAATACTGCACGTGCATTCTCCGACTCGGACTTCAGCCCGGACCCCCCATCTAGAGGAATCGTGAAACATCACGATCATGTGCCTCCCTCGAGGAGGCAAGCGAACTCGTCATCGATCTAAGCTTCTCCTCAAGGGCCAAATACCCGTCCTTCAGGCTCACATAGTGGTCATTCCAAGTAACGACGGTCCGACCCTGAGTCTCAGCCTACAAAAATAAAAAATGAACATTAGCGTCACATGATGAAAAGTGAAAATTACACACACAGACAAGAATACTTACCACGCCGCCGCCGGCCGCCGCCTCTGCAGAAGGAACCTGGAGGGCCAGGAGCTCAAGTACCTGAACCTCAAGGGTGGTATCATTTCGGGCAACCAAAGGAGCCGCCCCATCCGTCATATCGACACCGCTAGAATAAGTTGCGCTGGTTTTTCTCTTACGACTGCCGCCAGAGGGTGCCTTGATACTCTGCGAAGAATACGAAGAAATGCCGCACTATAACAAGCGCTTCTCCTCCACAAATGAGAAAATGCTGAACAAGCGGTTGGCCAATTCACGGGGCTCCGAAAACCCCAGCATGAAAATTCCCGCTCTTTCCCCTTCTGGTGGCGACAACGATTGGGGAGCGAGTTTCTCACCTCCGGTAGGCCCCAAGGGTTTCTAATGTAGCCAAAAAGAGTGTTCCTGTGACGACGGTCTATCCGAGCCTCAAATTCGAGCCAACTCTTGTTGCTGTGAATCTCCACGCGCTCCCCACCATCAGAGCAGACATCACACAACTCTCAGAAGCACTCCAAAGAAAGTCTCCCGCCATGCTCGCGGAAGAAAATAACCATGCCCATAAGGCGCACTACTCCCGACGAGGTTAACTGGGAGATCGACACCCCGCAGAATTTCAAAATCTCGGTCACTTCCTCACATGACGGGAATCAGAAGCCAGACCTTAAAGTGCTCTCGCAAACTGTCAGCAAGCCTGGGAGGGGATTCTGCACTCTCTCCTCGACATGTGGAATTCTCACTTCCAAATCTGCATGTAGCCCTAACTTCTTCCTTCAAATGACAATTTGGTCCATGGTAAGAGAAGAGCGCAGATGCAGTGGCCTCACGGTACGCTTCGAGCCCTGTCACCAGAAAAGAAAGATCAGATACGGTATGAAAAGGACATCTCGTAACGGTAAAATTTAAGGGTAAGCTGACTTAATGCAAGCAAAGGGACGCCTCCAAGCATGCTCACGCTCAAAAGAATAATACCTACGGGCCCCGTGAAACAGAGCACGTCCGCGCAAACACATTAGCACACGCACAGTCCGGTACGCACGCGCACAGCCCGATGCACGAGCACACACGAGCATCAAGGCACCCGCACGTAGCCCGACATGCAGCACGTGCATTGCGCGCAGCACGCGCGCCAGCGCGCGTGCGCTCACCCAGGCGCGCTCAAGCACGCCCGCGCATGCCGCCCAGCGCGTGCGCGGTAGTGAATGCGCACACAACTGGGAGCGCGCACCCGCACGGCTCGGTCCGCGCACCTCCTCGCGTGCCTGCGCATTAACCGCCGCCGCGCCGCCCGGCCGTGGAGGCGCCGGGAGCCCCCTCTTTTTTAGGCATGCGGGCACAACCTCTCGCCGTCCCTTCCCTCACTCAGAAATCTTTAACCATTTTTTTACATGGGCTCGCCGAGCACCACTCTCTGATGTTTCTGGCCTTTCACTCATCGTTGTCATGGTCAAAGAGAATGAGGGAAAATTCTTGCTCTCTTACTCATACCAACCTCAGACAACAAAGGATTTGAGGGGCAATTGATGGGAATAGAGCCCCATTTATAGGCTTGGATGTGCACTTAACCATCTCCCTCATGATCCCTCCTATTGTGGAGATCATGGGTTTGACCGGTAAACCCACTCACCATGATCTCCACCCCAATAGGAGAAATCATGGGGGGTCTCCCACTCAATAACTACCGCTGCCGCCGGCCGCCGCAGCAGCCACTGGCCGCCGCAGCCGGCCGCCCCCGCCGTCGGCCCCCACCGCCGCCGGCCGCTGCCCTCCACTGGCCACCGCAGCCACCGGCCGCCGCCGCCGCCGTCCACCACCGCCGTCGCCGCTTGCAGGTTGGCCACCATCCGATCACTACTGAGCATTCGTCGTCGTCCGATCTGCAGGTAACCACCCACTAAATCACCAAGTTAGTGGGGGGGGGGGGGCATAACCACCTCCCGGGGGCTATAAAAGGAGCCTCAGGCCTCCTCATTTTTGACCTTTTGGCTCGGGAGTCTTCTTCTTCCTCAGGCCAGAGCTCTGTCAAACTCCTCCCTCGGGTCATCTTCAAGCCGCCTACGAGCCAGAGGAACGCCCAAGTCCCCAAGTGCGCGGAGAAGGGAAGATGACGACCACCGCAAGCGCTCAAGCACACCAGCAACCAAGTTAGCATCCAGAACTCCCTCGACACAGCCTGTTGCCCGTTGCGAGTCAAAAATTCTCTCTCACCTCCAAGTTGAAACGAGGAGCAGCCTGTCGACCTCGATTCTCCAAACATATTGTAACCGCAATCTGATAGTGGACTTTGACCGGCACAGATCCGGTCACGTGGTTTTTTACACAGTTGAGGGGTTTTTCCACGTTAAAACCTCCTGTGTCAACTCTCTCTTTTCATTGACTGTATGCGTGCTCGACCGTCCCGAGAGCTAAGGCGGTCCAGTTTATTCCGGTCCGACAGAGACGCCGAGTTTGTCCGCAACAGCGATGATGGTAGTGAACGCAGTAGAAACTGGGGTCATGAACGCAATTGCTACAAAGTGCACAATTGCGGTATTTGGAGAAATAGTATTTTTGTATTGTCATGACCGTGAACGCCCATTTTCGAATCTCTAAACAAATGCACCAACACTACTGGTGACATTTATTTAAAATCGCCCCCACCCCCACCCCCACCCCCACCCCCACCCCCACCCCCACCCCAAACAGGCTTACAAGCACTTAGCATCACAAGAATTGAAGTGTACTTTCCATATTGAAAGTGCAAAAGACTTCTTGTGAAGCTACAATAAAGATTTCATATGTTTTCTTCAAGAATTGTGTGAGTTCTCTCCATTTCATTACAGGTGCTTCAAGAATTGTGTGAGTTCTCTTTTTTTTATTCATAAAGTTACAATATAAAAATTGATGCATAGTTTAGATATAGTATTCATTTTCATCATCACATGGTTATCAAAACCTGTGACCAATAAGATTGACGGAATCATATATTTAAGGTTAGAAGAAACTCACCTCTTGTGTGGGTTTCCCCTCTGAGTTTGATTTTTCTTTACATAGAGTCCCATCAATTCTTCCTTAAACTTTGTTTGGGAGGCCGGCGGTGATAAGGAGGAGAGCAAATGCCATTAGGATTGGGACTAGAAGGAGGGGGCCGGGTTCCGGAACAGAGCGAATCATCGTTTTGCTCGGGGGAAGTGGAGAAACACCACTGGAAGGCGGGAAAACAAACGCCCGGCTCCACAGGTGTTGCGTTGGCTGGAATCACACCAGAAGGTCGCCAACCTCCCAAATAGTTAGAGATTAATTCTTCTTCTAAAAATTCACAATTCAAATTTTATATACTTCTATTTAATATCAATCCCACTTGTCAATATGAAATTTGAACCTTATCACTCCAAGCCAGGAAAAATCACTATTCATCTTTTTTTTCAGCTAACTATTACTTTCACCATACCATAGAAACTTTGTCATTCTTCAACCACTTGTTGGGTGTGGTTCTCATCCGAGTCGGTAAAAACCACCGAGCGCGCCAGTTGCGGCTTGTATTTTTAATTTCGTGTTCCCCACACACACATATTTATATATATATCGTTATATATATAAACTCTATCTATATTTATATATATAGATAATGGAGTTAGGTAGGGTCAAAAAAAATCAAAGCACGGGGTTTGATTTTTCAGCAACCAAGAAGCTGCAGGCCGCCCCTTCCTTTTTACCATGTGCTGTGTCAAAGCAGCCACCTACCCCTCCCTTTTTTTCTTCTCTTGATTGCTGGAGTCATTATATAGTAGCCCCCCTATTCTCCTCCTAGTATGAGAAAAAAAGAAGAGCAGCCCCCTATTTTTCTCTTCCCTGCTGGAGCAAGAACAAGAGCAGTCCGCCCTCCTTCGTCGCTTGTCGCAGCAGCAAGCCACCGGCCGCCGTTCGTTCAGTTTTTTGCAGGAGCCGCAGGCCGCCGTTCGTTCGTATTTGCTGGAGCCGAAGAGATAGGAGGCCGCCGTTCATGATCGGAGTTGAGAAGGCGCTGTGCATAGCCGTCCTTCTTCGTGGATTTTGAAAACGTCGTCTTTGACGTTGTGACGGATTTTTCAATCCGTCCGGGTAACGCTTCTCACCTTTTTTTTGCGTTTTCTTCTAGCAACTGTGTTTGTGTGATTGTTGGAGAAGAAGGTTGTGGTGCAAATCCTTTGTGGATCGTGTTTGTGGTGGAGGAGTGGAGATCCTTTGTGGATCGGTGGAGGGAAAGCCTGTAATCCGTGCGTGTGTTTATCACACACTTTTAGTGGAGGCTTTCCGGGTTGGACTACGATCGTCCCGTGGTTTTTCGCCCAAGTTGGGTTTTCCATGTAAAAATTTCTGTGTGCTTTTATTACTTTCGACACTTTTTTGTATTGCGCTTGCTCGAATTGCAACAGGTGTCCTGGTCGGAATTGCTCGCTCTCTTTCCCAACAAGTGGTATCAGAGCGAGGTTGGGTGACAGAGCCGTTTTAGTGACAGAGCAGATACCGGACTGACCTTTGGGGTTTCAGGACGAGTCGATCGGGATCTCGAGTGTGCAATTGGGAGTGGTAGTTTACGACCATTGGCCCGCTGGCTATCCTCTCCAGTTGCATACTTTGAGATAGTCGACTCAAATATCAGTGGTCGGTCCGGCCAGTTGGTAGAGCAGGATGGAGCCTACATCCGGTTCAGAGCAGATGATAAAGTTGAATGGTGCCAATTATCACCAGTGACATCTACTGATGGAGGATTTGATATACGTGAAGGGTTGACATGCTCCTATCTTTGAGGAGATGCCAAAGGACACAGATCCAACAAAATGGAAGGTGGAACATCGGAAGCTGTGTGGGTTTATCAGATGATTCGTGGAGCCAAACGTCTACAATCATGTGGCTAGCATCAATGATGCAAAGGATTTGTAGAAGACTCTCGAGACCTTGTATGCCAAGAGCATGGGCATCAACAAGTTATATTTGCTGAAGAAGCTTGGAGAGTTCAGATACCGGGAGGGCTCTCCTATTTTGGATCATGTCAACGAGTTCCAGGGCATTATTGATCGTCTCACTGCTATGAAGGTGACATTCGAAGACGAGGTGAATGCATTGTGGCTTCTCAAGTCACTTCCAGATTCTTGGGAGATGGCCAGAGTTTCTCTGATCAATTCTTCCCCCCAGGGGATTGTTTCCATGGAGATCGCCAAGAGTGGGATCTTGAATGAGGAGGTGAGACAAAGTCTCAGGGGACTTCAGGCTCTTCTTCACGAGCTGACATTCTCTTTACTGAGTCCAGGTGGAGAGGAAGGAGTAAGAGCCGAGGAAAAAAGGAGGACAGGAGTCAGAGTAGCGGCAAGTCGATGTCACGTTATCAGAACGTGGAATGCCACTACTGTCATAAGAAGGGCCACATCAAGAAATTCTGCTACTCGTTGAAGAACAATCAGAAGAAGGGGATTGCCACTGAGGGCAAAGATGAGGGTCACACGACAGCCACCGTTTCGATTGAGGAGGACGACGTCATTATTGTTGGCGACGACGTCACGACTGCACTCTCGTGTGACGACCAATGCTGGATCGTTGACTCTGGAGCCTCTGCGCTTGTCTCCCACAATAGGGAACTATTTGCCACTTACACCACTCATGACTGTGGGGTGTTGAGGATGGGCAATGGGGATACGTCTAAGGTACTTGGGCGTGGAGACATGCATTTGAAGACAAGCACTGGAGCCCTACTAGTTCTGAGGGATGTACGACATGTGCCAGACATCCGTTTCAATCTGATATCTGTTGGCAGACTTGGAGATGAAGGACACCTGAGTGTTTTTGGAGGAGATTTCTGGAAGCTGATCCGGGGATCACTTGTGATGGCCAGGGGTTATAGAGATTCTGTACTGTACTACATGGAGGGGAGGCCTGAAGCTGCTCAGGCCAACTCCGTCAGGGATGAGGCAACCACTTCCTTATGGCATAGGAGGCTGACACACATTAGCCAGAAGGGTTTGAGATGCCTGGCGAAGAAAAAGCTCATTAGTGACATTTCTGGTGATCATTTGGAGAGGTGTGACCATTGCATGGCTGGGAAGCAGAACGGGATTTCATTCCAGAGCCACACGTCCGCCAGGAGATCGAAGCCATTGGAGCTAGTTCATACTGATGTTTGTGGACCTCTGAAGGTCCAGACTAGAGGAGGAGCTTTGTACTTCGTTACTTTCATCGACGATCATTCGAGGAAGCTTTGGGTCTATGCTCTCAAGACCAAAGATCAGGTCCTTGATACCTTCAAGAGATTTCACGCTGAGGTGGAGAGACAGTCTGGGAAGAAGATGAGATGCATCAGGTTCGATAACGGGGGAGAGTACATTGGTCCGTTTGACGAGTACTGCAGGGACCATGGCATCAGACATGAGAAGACCCCGCCGAAGACGCCGCAGCTGAATGACATAGCTGAGAGGATAAATCAGACACTATTGGAGAGGATTCGGTGCATGCTATCTGAGTCAAAGCTGTCAGGGATGTTTTGGGGCGAGGCTCTTCTTACTGCAGCGCATGTCATCAACCTCTCGCCGAGTTCAGCGTTGCAGGAGGATGTCCCAGATAGGGTCTGGTATGGGAAAGACCCCTCTTACAGTCACTTGCGGGTATTTGGATGCAAAGCCTTTGTGCACGTCCCCAGGGACGAGAGATCGAAGTTGGATCCGAAGACCCGACAGTGTATTTTCTTGGGGTACGGCTATAGTGGAGAGTTTGGGTACAGGTTCTTTGATCCAGTTGAGAAGAAGCTTGTACGTAGCCATGATGCTGTTTTCTGTGAGGATCAGACTATTGGTGATCCTGAGGGGACTGTTGAGTCTGAGGTTGATTCTCGCACTACTGCAAAGTTACCTATGGTTGGAGTTGATGACACTGAGGAGGCCATTGAGCCTGTGCCAGCATAGGGTACTGATACCCTTCCGGATCATGATATCACCACTGATGGTGAACCAAGAGTTGTTGAGGACATTACTGATGATGTGCCTGCACCGGCACCTGAGCCTGCCCTGCGGAGGTTAGATCGGACCAGGCACCCGTCCACTAGATATTCTGCATCAGAGTTCATACTGCTGACTGATGCGGGGGAGCCTGAGAGTTATGACGAGGCTGTGGAGAGCATCGAGAAGCGTCAGTGGATGGTTGCTATGCAGGAGGAGATGCAGTCACTGCAAAAGAACCACACGTATGACCTGGTGAGATTGCCTAAGGGCAAGAAGGCCTTGAAGAATCGGTGGATTTTCAGGGTGAAGCAGGGTGATTCCTCCACACCTCTCAGATACAAGGCCAGGCTAGTGGTGAAGGGCTTTGGACAGCGATAGGGTGTTGACTTTGATGAGATCTTCTCGCCTGTGGTGAAGATGTCATCTATTCGTGTTGTACTCGGCCTCGCTGCGAGGCTAGACTTGAAGATAGAGCAGATGGATGTCAAGACCGCCTTTCTGCATGGCGATCTTGAGGAGGAGCTATACATGGAGCAGCCTGAGGGTTTCAGTGTCAGAGGGAAGGAAGGTCGGGTGTGCCGCTTGCAGAAGAGTCTATATGGCCTGAAGCAGGCCCCGCGACAATGGTATAGGAAGTTTGATTCCTTTATGGGGGAGATCGACTTCAGGAGGACCACCCTTGACCACTGCGTGTTCATCAAGAAGTATGCTTCAGAGGACTTCATCATTCTGCTGTTGTATATAGGCGATATGTTGATCGTCGGGAGGAACACTCCTCGCATTGCTGAGTTGAAGCGGCAGTTGAGCTCCACTTTTGAGATGAAGGATCTGGGTGCTGCGAAGACCATTTTAGGGATGCACATTCGCAGAGACAGGGGAGACAGACTACTTTGGTTATCACAGGAGCGGTACATCCGCAAAGTACTACAGAGGTTTGATATGGATCAGGCAAAGAAGGTGAGTGTGCCGCTTGCAGCTCACTTCAGACTTACTGCTGATCAGTGCCCCAGCACACCCTAGGAGATCGAGGCGATGCAGAAGGTTCCGTTTGCATCTGCAGTTGGAAGCCTTATGTATGCGATGGTGTGTACACGACCAGATATTGCGCATGCCGTTGGGACAGTCAGTAGATTTCTCTCCAATCCTGGGAGAGAGCATTGGAGCGCAGTGAAGTGGATACTGAGATACCTGCAGGGGACTTCATATTTGACGTTGAGGTTTGGGGACAGTGATCCTGAGCTGTTGGGCTACACTGATGCTGACATGGCTGGAGATGTGGATTCTAGGAGATCGACATCAGGATACATGATTTTGTTTGCAGGGGGAGCTGTCTCATGGGCGTTGAGGTTGCAGAAGTGCGTTGCACTGTCCACCACGGAGGCTGAGTTCATTGCGGTTACTGAGGCTGGGAAGGAGTTGCTTTGGATGAAAAGGTTCATCAAAGAACTTGGATTCACTCAGGATCGATACACACTCTTGTGTGACAGTCAGAGCGCCATTCACCTGGGTAAGAACCCCACTTTTCACTCGAGGTAGAAGCACATCGACACTCGGTATCATTGGATACGAGATGTCCTTGAGCAGAAGGAGCTTGATCTTCAAAAGGTGCAAACTGATGATAATGGGGCAGACATGCTGACCAAGACCGTGTCAAGGGGGAAGTTCGAGCATTGCGTTAAAATCGCCGGGATGGCGTTTTCTTCCGCCTCGATGTGAAGTGGGAGATTTGTTGGGTGTGGTTCCCATCCGAGTCGGTAAAAACCACCGAGCGCGCCAGTTGCGGCTTGTGTTTTTAATTTCGTGTTCCTCCCACACACACATATTTATATATATATCGTTATATATATAAACTCTACCTATATTTATATATATAGATAATGGAGTTAGGTAGGGTCAAAAAAAATCAAAGCACGGGGTTTGATTTTTCAGCAACCAAGAAGCTGCAGGCCGCCCCTTCCTTTTTACCATGTGCTGGGTCAAAGCAGCCACCTACCCCTCCCTTTTTTTCTTCTCTTGATTGCTGGAGCCATTATATAGTAGCCCCCCTATTCTCCTCCTAGTATGAGAAAAAAAAAGAGCAGCCCCCTATTTTTCTCTTCCCTGCTGGAGCAAGAACAAGAGCAGTCCGCCCTCCTTCGTCGCTTGTCGCAGCAGCAAGCCACCGGCCGCCGTTCGTTCAGTTTTTTGCTGGAGCCGCAGGCCGCCGTTCGTTCGTATTTGCTGGAGCCGAAGAGATAGGAGGTCGCCGTTCGTGATCAGAGTTGAGAAGGGGCTGTGCATAGCCGTCCTTCTTCGTGGATTTTGAAAACGTCGTCTTTGACGTTGTGACGAATTTTTCAATCCGTCCGGGTAACACCTCTCACCTTTTTTTTTGCATTTTCTTCTAGCAACTGTGCTTGTGTGATTGTTGGAGAAGAAGGTTGTGGTCTAAATCCTTTGTGGATCGTGTTTGTGGTGGAGGAGTGAAGATCCTTTGTGGATCGGTGGAGGGAAAGCCTGTAATCCGTGCGTGTGTTTATCACACACTTTTAGTGGAGGCTTTTCGGGTTGGACTCCGATCGTCCCGTGGTTTTTCGCCCAAGTTGGGTTTTCCACGTAAAAATTTCTCTGTGTTTTTATTACTTTCTGCACTTTTTTGTATTGCGCTTGCTCGAATTGCAACAGGTGTCCTGGTCGGAATTGCTCGCTCTCTTTCCCAACAAGGCTCTCTTTCCCAACACCACTCGGATCCAAAGCAAACATTCATAGTTGGCTTCTCCTTTATTCTTTAGAGCTTCAGTCGTCAATCAAAATAATCAGCATGCATCCCTTGTTTCGAGTGACGAAGAGAACTAGATAAAATATGTTTTTCTTGGATAAGTTTCATTGTACATCAAGAGGTGTTTATATAAGTTACATGAAGAGTGAAAACATTATTCTTTATTATAAGGTAATAAGTGGGAATGAATCCATGTGCTTATTCTTTGATCGCGGAGATTCATTCATATTGAACGTCTGCGATGTGCTTCGAGTAAATGGTTGAGATGGTCATACATGTGATCGTATTGGATTGTTGAGATGATAATCCGCAACCTTGGTTACTACACCCCTCAAGTTGGAGAATCTAAACATCGAATCTTCAACTTTCCGCAAAGAAATTGGAATCGCGTTGTCGCGAGTGATTTCGTGAAGGTGTCGGCAATTTGATCTCTAGTGATGACATGTTGAATAACAAATTTCTTTGAAGAAATACATACCTAAACAAAATAAAAGTCAAATTCAACATATTTATTATGGGCATGAAATATTGGACTTGGAGAGAGATATGCCGCTCCAATATTTTCACACCGAAGAAGAGGTGGTCCATGTAATTAGAGCCTCAATTCATGAAATAAAGATTCATTCCATATAAGTTGTGTTGAGGAACCATCAAGAGCTATATACTAAGATTTTATCAATGATCGGGTCACTGCCCACTATTTTCTAGAGGCCCAAGAGATGAGATTGGGGACAAAAAAATAGCAAAACCATCGGTAGAATGACGATCATAATTATTTCTTTTATGGTCCGCATTAAAAATGCTTGAAGAGAGTGAGAGGTAGACCATTCAAAGAGGAGCCCATGTGTAGTGGTAGCTTTGAGATATCACAAAATGCACTTCAACATAATCCAATGATCCTCAGTGGGGGAGTGCATATATTGACATACACGATTCATAACGAAGGAAACATCTGGACGAGTTAATGTAATGTATTGCATGGATCCCATAATAGAAAGATATATGGTTTAAATAGATAGGAGCGCACCACCTGAATTGAGGGGCATGGTGCTTGGAGTCATTGGTGTTTGAACAGAATAACAGTCAGACATGTCAACACGTTGTAGTAAATCTCAAAAGTAGCGATATTGTGATAAGAGTATCCCTTTAGGATGTCTGATTGCCTCAGTTCCAAGAAAGAAGTGCAGATGTCCCAAGTCTTTGATGGAGAATTCACAAGATTGATCTTTTAAAAATTAATTTGTGTGCAAGGTCATTTCCAATAAGCAAGATTTCATCCACATAAATCAAAATATAAGTAGTTAGGAGTCCTCGATGAATGATAAATAAAGAAGGATCATTTTTATAGGAAGTGAATCTCATTTGTAGAAGATAAACAGACAAGTGGTGGAACTAGGCTCAAGGGGCCTGTTTTAATTCGAATAAGGAGTGATGTAGTCGACATACATAAATCAGGTGCGTAGTGTTAGAATAAATGGAGAGAATTATTGTCTCTTAGTCTTCCCTTAAAGGGGTATAAATATTTAGAGATGAGGTCTCATCTTTACAAATAAGAGATGTGAGACTAAATGAGAGAGAGAAGAGATGGGACAAAGAAGAGGGCCTTTACACATGGACTTTGCATTACAATATGTTTCAATATCCCCCTCAAACTCATGATGATGAAAGTATAAGTTTGAAGAACAAAGGAAAATGTCATAATTGACAAAAGTCTGAGAGTTAACCATCGAGAGTTGTTGGATTAGAAACTCAAATTTCTAAACATTAAGCACTTTGGTAAAGAAATCAGCAATCTAAAGCACAAACGAAATATGGGGAAGTGAAAGAATCTTGTTGGGATAATGCTGACAAACATAGTAACAGTCAATCTCAATATGCTTAGTGCGTTCATGAAACACGAGATTGGAAGCAATCTGAATAACACTTGTATTGTCACAGAATAACGGTGTGGAAACTGATATAAAAATGTGGAAATCTTGTAGGAGACGTCGAAGCCAAGTTATCTCAGTAGCAGTAGTGGGCATGACACGATGCTCAGCTTCAACACTAGAACGGGATATGACATATTGTTTATTGAATTTCCAAGAGATCAAAGAGTCTCCAATAAAGATGCAGCATCCCGTGGTAGATTTACAATCAGATACATTGCCAGCCTAGTCAGCGTCAGTATGGGCACGAAGATTTAAGAATGAGTTGGATGAGAAAAGTAGGGATCTAGTCATTGTGCCACAAAGATAACACAATATGCGAAGAAGAGCAGCATAATGAGTGTTCCGTGGTTGAGAAACAAACTGCCGGATGATATGGACGACATGAGAAATGTTTGGACGGCTAATGGTGAGATATACTAACATTCCAACCAGCTGTCGGTATCTTGATGGATCTGATAGAACTTCACCTTCTTGTGAACTAAGCTTGAGATTTAGTTCCAGTGGAGTTGCAGCAATACGATCATCAGCTAGAGAGACTCTATTGAAGATCTCAGTGATGAACTTTTGTTGAGATAGAAGATAACCTCTGGGAGAGTGATCAATTTACAGACCAAGAAAATAACTAAGGTGTCCGAGATCCTTCATTTCAAACCAAGTCTTGAGGTGATCCTTGACCTGTCGAATATGCTTTGATTTACCACCTGTAATGATCATGTCATCAACATACCATAACAAAAAAGTGCCAGAGGAATATGTGAATAAGGCTGGATTTGAGGGGCTTACAGTAAAGCCAGCTGACAAGATGACAACAATGAACTTAAAGAACCATGCACGAGGAGCTTGTTTGAGTCCATAAAGAGCCTTGAGAAGGTGATAGACTTGTCCTGCTGAGTGGGGAACCCCTGGTGGTGGTGTCATGTAAACATTTTTAGAGAGGTCACCATGAAGAAAGACATTCTTGGCATTCAGTTGAGAGATATCCCATGAGCGAATAACAACTATAGTAAGGATAGTGCAAGTGGTAGTCATTTTTTCGATTGGGGCAAATATCTCATCATAGTCAATGCTATGTTGTTGTTGAAAACCGCGGGCAACCAGTCGTGTCTTATATCTGTTGATTGTTCCATTAGATAATGTTTTGATTTTGTAAACTCATTTACAACTGATGGGATAAATACCCTTAAGTAGAGGGACGATGTCCCAAGTTTTGGTATTACGAAGGGCAAGCAACTTGTCTTCCATGGCATTCTGCCAGATAGGTATATATACAACCTCTTGGTATGTCTGGGGCTCTTGATGACTATAAGTAATGGAAAGGAAGGCTTAAAGAGGAATATGAGAAGAGAACAAGCTAAGATGATTCAGAGGTTTGTGTGGCCTGGTAGAGCGATGAAGAGATGCCTGAGATGGAGGAAAATCACTGTTGTTTAGTAGAAGAATATGTGTCAGGGGATTTTGAGTTGCAAGGGGAACCCTCAGGTTGTTCAGGTTTCGTGGGAGTGTCCGGAGTATGAGATTGAGAAGTACATGTTGGTATATGATCAAGGAATACCAGATCTTCAGGAGTAGAAGATGGTAGAGGTATAGGAGGATTGGGAAGAGTATAGTATGTGAGAAGTTCAAGAAAGACCACATGACATGAGCTATGCATGCCTCTGATAACATGATCGTAACATCGATAGTCTTTGTGATGAGAGTTAAAACCAAAGAAAACACAAGCAACTGAACGAGGAGACAACTTGTTTCGTTCGATTGTAGGAAGCTGAACAAAACATGTGCAACCAAAGACCTTCAAGAAAGAGTATGACGGAGGTTTATGGTGGAGTTGTTCATATGGGGATGTGTTTTGCAGATTTGGAGTTGGCATTTGATTTATTAAGAATACACTAGTGTGGACTGCTTGACCACAAAATATGGCAGGAACAGAAGAGGTGATAAGAAGGGACCGAGCAACCTCCATGATGTGGCGACGACGTCTCTCGACATCCCCATTTTGTTGATGAGTATGAGGGCATGATTATCGCGCGAGGGTTCCTTGAGATAAAAAGAACTGCTGAAATGTATAAGAGAGATATTCGCCCCCAGAATCAGAACACTGAGTTTTGATTTTGCAAGAAAACTGAGTTGCAACCATAGAGGAGAACTCAACATATTTAGAGTAAACATTGGATTTTGCATTAAGTAAATAAAGCAAAGTAAAGCGAGAATAGTCATCAACAAAAATGACATAATTTCTATTGCCACCTTTGGAAATACACAAAGGACCCCAAACATTAGTATGGACAAAGTCAAAAGGGGCAATAGATATAGGGGAACTAGAATAAAATGAGGAGGCAATCTGACAACCTCTAATTCAATGAATACATGGATTAAGGGTCTTGATAGAGGTAGATCCAAGAGCACCAGAGGAGGCAAGAAATTTGAGTCAGGGAAACGAGTTGTAAGCAAGTTGGCGATGCCAAAGATCACACCTAGTTGTTGAGGAAGCAGAAAGAGTCAGGGTAGCAGCAGCGAGAGAAGGCTGGGAGAGCGAAAGATGTATGCTAGTAATGTAGTAGAGACCATTCCGTCGGAGGCCTTTACCAACAACCATACCCGTGTGGGAATCCTGTATCAAGCAAGTAGATGCGTTAAAAGTAATGGTGTATTGAAGATCCATTATTTGAGATACAGAGAGGAGGTTCATAGCCAAACGTGGAACATAATAGATATGAGGAATAGTGAAGAGAGAGAGAGAGAGAGATCTTGAAGATGACCACGACAAGTGATCGGGAGAAGATTACCATTAGCAGTGCAAGTGGATGAAGAAGTGATTGGAGTGAGAGCAGAGATATGACGAGCATCATTAATCATGTGGTAGGAAGCACCCAAGTCCAAAATCCAAAAGGCAGAAGATATACCTGCGACAACATCAACAAAAGAGGAACCGACATCTATAGGAGATTGATTGTTGATCTACAACAGAGTCATGAGTTGATGCATTTGGTATGGGGAGAAGGCAGGAGAGTAATCTGCCATAGCAGCTTGAGGAGAAGGGAGACCAGAAGGTCGAGAGCCAGTGACCTCCTGAGCCTTGCGGTTGGCTAGAGCATGACATTCCTGGGTGTTGTGGTTGCCATGTGTTGGGTACATTGGAATAAATGTACCTGATTTGAAGAAGCCTCACCCTACTCAATGATATACATCAAAATGTATTTGATGTGTTTTGAGTTTAGTTGTGCAGGTTAAGGAATTGCAGGGAAAGCTGAAAAGTTTCTAAGTCCATGTGTCGACACCTAGAAGAAAAGTGTCGACACTTAAGAAGACTTGTGTCGACACCTAGAGAAGCAGTGTCGACACTTGGAGTAATTGTGTCGACACCAGGAATACAGAGTCGACACCAGAAGGAAAGTGTCGACACATACAGGCTGTGTCGACACACAATGAAGAAATGTCCAGAGAAGCTGTGTCGACACTTAGAAGCAGTGTCGACACCCAGAGGAACTTTGTCGACATCAAAAGTGTCAACACTTGGAGGCTGTGTCGACACTCAGCAAAACTTCAACAAAGTTCAAGTACAAGTGTCGACACTAGGAGGCTGTGTCGACACTCAGCAAAACTTCAACAAAGTTCAAGTACAAGTGTCGACACTAGGAGGCTGTGTCGACACTCAGCAAATTTCAACAAAGTTCACTTACAAGAAATCAACTAAGAAGGACTTGTGTCGACACTCAGCAAACTTCAACAAATTCTAAGTACAAGTGTCGACACAAAGGAGATGTGTCGACACTCAGCCAAAGTCTCAACACATGAAGAATGTGTCGACACAAAGGAGATGTGTCGACACTCAGCCAAAGTCTCAACACAAGAATAATGTGTCGACACAAGGAGAAGTGTCGACACTCAGCAAAAGTATCAACACAGAAGGCATGTGTCGACACCAAGAAGATGTGTCGACACTTAGCAAGTATCAACACAAGAAGATGTGTCGACACAAAGGAGTTGTGTCGATACTTACAAGAAATCAACTAAGTATCAAAGAAGAAGGACTTGTGTTGACACACAGGATCAGTGTCGACACATGTTGAAGAAGCAGTGTCGAGAAGTAGATTCTACAACACAAGGAGTTGTGTCGACACCATGAAGGCTTGTGTCGACACTTAGTCTACTTGTGTCGACACTTAGTCTATTTGTGTCGACACTTAAAGACTGACTGTCTCGACACTTTCAGACAGTTACAGAAAATTCAAGAAGTAACTGGGTGACTTGACAGCTGCCATCCCAGCCGGTCTACTGCAACTTTCAGAAAGCTGTTAGGAACCGGATCAGCCAGTCACCTTGGAAAAAGTCTATATAAAGACCCTTCTCCTTTACAGATAGAGATTATTGAAGATTGATCAAGCAATTCATTGAAGAATCAATTAAAGTGATCAGAAGATCTAAGAAGTTGGAGAGAGAGAGAGCTCCTTCTAAGAAGACAGCTGTTGAACCAGGCTGTGAAGAAAGTTTCAGATTGAGATCCGATTCTTAAGTTAGCAGTGATTGTAGATCAGCTGCATAGAGACTCAACCCTATTGTGTTCTAAATTCAAGAAGCTTTGAAGGAAGCCAAGGGAGGTTGATCTCAGCAAAGTTCTTCCAAGAACTCATCAAGAAACTGTTAGAAAGTAGCGAAAAGAAGCGAAAAGTAGAGAACAAGCGAATAAACTTTTGAATAATTGAAATTTTATTATCCAAAAAAGATATCATTTACAAAGGTATGACCTCCCTTATATAGAATGGAGGAGACAAGAAAGAGAGTGTGCAAACAATGTGGGACTAAACATTTACAGTACTGAGCGGCTAGAATAATAGAGACCGCACAGGCCGCGCGGTTAGACAGATGGGTTAACCGCTCGGCAACTCCAGCAGGATAGAACAGGCCGCAGAGGTAGACCGATAGACCGCCCGGTCTCCAGGCTTCAGAGAGACCGCCAGACCGCTCGGTCAACAAACCGCTGGATCAGACCGCTAAGCCGCTCGGTCAACAAACCGCTGGATCAGACCGCTAAGCCGCCCGGTCTAATACTTCAACACTCCCCCTCAAGCTGGAGCATAGATATCAATCATGCCCAGCTTGTCACAAATGCGGAAGAAGGAAGTAGAAACCGGCTTGGTGAAGATATCTGCCAACTCCTTGTCAGAGGTGACAAAAGGAGTACAAATCTGTTTCTTCAAAATCTCTTCCCGAATGAAGTGACAGTCAACCTCTATATGCTTTGTTCTCTCATGGAAGACCGGATTTCTGGATATGTGTATAGCGGCCTTGTTGTCACAGAACATAGGGAGAGGACAGTCATATACCTCGCCCAGGTCAAGCATGAGAGCCCGCAACCACTTTAACTCACACGTGGTTGACGCCATACTCCGGTATTCTGCTTCGGCACTGGATCTGGAAACAACAGACAGTTTCTTGCTCTTCCAACTCACGAGATTACCTCCAACAAAGGTACAAAAACCTGACGTGGATTTACGATCGCCTTTGTCATCCGCGTAACTTGAATCTGAGTAGGCCTCAACCCTCAGATGGTCATTCTTCTGAAAGAGTAACCCTCTGCCCGGTGCTGCTTTGATATACTCTAAAATCTTCAGGGCGGACTGAAGATGACACTCCCTGGGAGCTTGCATAAACTGACTGACCTTGCCTACAGCGTAGGCGATGTCGGGTCTAGTCACCGTGAGATAGATGAGTTTGCCTACCAAACGTCTGTACCGTGTGACATCAGATAGAAGAGGCGAATCATCCGTCCACGTTTTGTCTTCTCCAACAGCCATGGGAAAACGAGCTGGTTTGGCACCTGTCAATCCTGCTTCTCGTAGAAGATCAAGGGCATACTTCCGTTGAGAGAGAACCAAGGAGTCAAGTTTCCGAGAGATTTCTATCCCCAAAAAGTATTTTGGGGAGCCCATATCCTTCGTGACCAAGTGCTGACGGAGGTGCTTCTTCGTCAAGTCCACCCCATCTCGATCATCGCCAGTAAGGAGAATATCATCCACATATACGGCCAAAACCACCAGTCCCGAGGCCGTTTTGCGAATGAATAAGGAGTGATCGGCCGAACTCCTTTGAAAGCTGATGGTAGCCACAATACCACTGAATTTGTCGAACCATGCCCGAGGGCTCTGCTTTAGGCCATAAATGGCCTTCTTCAAATGACAGACACGTGTCTCCCCCTGAGCAACATACCCAGGAGGTTGCTCCATATAGACGTCCTCCTGAAGATCGCCATAGAGAAAGGCATTCTTCACATCAAGCTGGGAAATATCCCAAGCCCAGTTAACAACCACAGAAAAGAGAACCCGGATGGTGCTGAGGCGAGCAACCGGAGAGAAGGTATCAAAGTAATCAACGCCATAAGTCTGAGTAAAGCCCTTGGCCACCAGCCGGGCTTTGTAGCGATCCACAGTGCCGTCGGGGCGAAACTTCACAACGAAGACCCAGCGACAGCCAACCACATCAGTGCCCACGGGAGGAGGAACCAGGGTCCAGGTACCCCGTTCAGTAAGAGTAGCCATCTCCTCATCCATGGCAGACTTCCAATGAGGGAGAGCGAGAGCCTTCTGGTAGGTACGGGGAGTAGAAGTAGCAGAGATGGCCAAGGCAAAACACCTGCGAGAAGGAGAAAGCTGATCATAGGAAACAACAGTCGTGAGCGGGTGTTGAGTACACGCCCGCACCCCTTTGCGAAGGGCAATGGGAACATCCAGGTCAACGGGAGCGTCGGCGACGGGAGCGTCAGCGACCGGAGCGTCCGTGGCGGAGAAGGCTGGCCCGGGACTAGAGAGAGACGGCAGCGGAGAGGAGGGTGGAGGGGTGGGTGGGGAGACGGACTGGGAAGGAGTGGGTGGAGGAGGAGACGAAGGTGGGAAAACGTGGAGAGGAGTGGAAGGAACGGAGATATCAGAAGGAAGAGAAGGAAGAGAAGAGGAAGGAGAGAAATAGGAAGCATTTTCGAAAAAAGTCACATCTGCGGAGACAAACTGCTTGCGGAGAAGGGGGTCAAAGCAGCAATAGCCTTTTTGAGTGGTAGAGTACCCCAAAAAGACACACTTGGTGGAACGGGGGGAAAGCTTATCGCTGGTAGAGGAGGGAGTGTGAACAAAGGCCGTACAGCCAAAGACACGGAGAGGAAGAGGAAAAGGTTCCTGGTGGGGGTAGAGAAGGGAGAAGGGAGTCTGGCCGTGGAGAACCGCGGAGGGAAGGCGATTGATGAGATAGCAGGCGAGGAGCATAGTGTAGCCCCAGTAGGAGCGAGGGACGTGCATCTGCGTCATGAGAGTACGCGCAACATCAAGCAGGTGACGGTTTTTACGCTCCGCCACCCCATTCTGCTGGGAGGTGTAAACACAAGTCGTTTGATGAAGGAGGCCATGTTTGGGAAAGAACGCGGAGAACTCATGAGTCAGATACTCCTTGGCATTATCAGAACGTAAGACTTTAATAGAAATAGCAAATTGAGTCTTAATCATAAAGTAAAATGATTGCCAAACAAAAAATAGTTCAGAGCGATCTTTTAATAGATACACCCAGGTACATCGAGTAAAATCATCGATAAAAGTGACAAAATAGGAACTGCCCCGACCAACTGTGAGGGTAGGAGCAGGACCCCATACATCAGAATGAATAAGATCAAAAATGCGAGAGGAGCCACGGCCTTGCTTCGGTGGGAAGGAGGAGCGATGATGTTTGCCAAGCTAACACGCATCACAGTTGAGCGGAGAACTGGTAGGAGGTAAGTAGGGCAGAAGCTGACGAATAAGCCGAAGAGGAGGATGTCCAAGACGAAGATGCCACTGAAGGAGATCAGTGGAGGAGTAGTAGGCAGAGAGAGCGGAAACATCGTCGAGGAAGTAGAGGCCGCCGCTCTCAGTCCCAGTAGCAATCGTCCGCTGGGTCCTCGGGTCCTGAAAAGAACAAGTAGTGGGAGTGAATAATACGGAGCACTGAAGTTGCCGGCATAAAGTAGTAACTGATAACAAATTGCACGGGAACTTCGGGACATAGAGAGTATCCTCCAAGCAAAGCGATGGAGTGAGTTGAACCATGCCCGTCCCATGAACCGGGGACGGGGAACCATCCGCCACACGAACTGGGGGTAAGCGGTCATGGGTCTCAAGACGGGAGAAGCAATGAGGGTTGCCCGTCATATGATTGGTGGCACCGGAGTCAATCAGCCATTTACCTTGGGTAACGACGTGGGCACTACCTGACGTCGTGGCCACAGAGGCAGACGGCCTAGAAGAGGCGGAGGCCGAAGAAGGAGCATCACCGAAAGGGCGAAGATGAGGATGTTTCTGCCAGCAGCGGTCAACAGTATGGCCAGTACGACCACAGTGAGAGCAGAGGAACCGGGAGGAACCCCGTCCGCTAGAGGAGCCACGGCCACTAGGCCCCCCCCTCTGAGCTTGGTGAGCAAAGGAGTCCTGGGAAGGGGGGGAGGCCAACAGAGGCCGCTGGAGGAGCGAAGTAACAGCGGCAATGCGAGCCGCAGTGGCATCCAAAGTAGGAGATTCCGCCTCACCCAAGATCTGCTGGCGGATCATATCATAAGAGTCGGGAAGACGAAGAAGATAACAAACAACCAGGAGTTCCTGGAAGTGTTTGTGCTGGTCGGCCAAGTCCGTGGAGAAGGGGCGATTCTGGAGGATTTCAGCACCAAGAGCCTGAACCTGCTGATAAGCCGCAGCCGGTGACATGGAAGGGCGGGCGAAGAGGTCCGCATAGAGAGTATAAATGCGGGACGTCTGGCCCCCCTTAGAATAGAGAGCAGCGAGGTAAAGCCAGGTGGCCTTGACCGTCTCATCATGGCGAATGACGGGAAGACACTCATCAGAAAGGCTGTTGGCCAGCCAGGTGCGAACAAGAGCATCACTCGCATCCCAGTCATCAAACTCAGGAGAGGTGCGAGGAGGAGGGTCATCGGTGAGGTGATGACGCTTGCGTTGAGAACGAAGGAGAAAGGTGAAAGAAACGCTCCAATCGGGATAGTTGGAGCCAACAAGCTTGGAAAGGGTGCCAAGGTTGCCCGAAGGAGGAGGAGGAGAAGGAGCTGCAGGAGTAGTGGTGAGACCGGAGGTAGTCATAGAACCCGGCAAGCAGAAGAAGCCGCGCGAACAGTATCGGCTAGAAAGAGGCAAAGGCACAGCGGGGAAGAGGTCGCGCGGACTGAAAAGGCCGAGCGAACAAAAGAGAGGAGAAGAGCAGGTGACCGCGACCAAGATGCGAGTAAGAAAGGAACAACCCGCACGGTCAGGCAGATCACAGCAGCAAACCGCGAGTAGAGAGACAACACACGCGGACAGAGACAGACCGCAACGACTAGGAAGTCGGAGCGGCAAGAAAGAACAAGGAGCGCGGCGACAAGGAAACAGGTCGCTGCGACAAAGAGCAGTAGGAGAAGAGAACCAAGAAGAAGCAAGCCGCGCGAACAGGGCAGCGGACAGAAACAAGCCGCGCGGATAGAAACAAGCCGCGCGGACAGAAGAGAAGGCAAGCCGCGAATCAAGTCGCAGAACGCGGAAAGCAAGCCGCGAACAACAGAGAGCGCACAGAATCAGGAGGAAATGACCGTGTGCTCTGATATCATGTTAGAAAGTAGCGAAAAGAAGCGAAAAGTAGAGAACAAGCGAATAAACTTTTGAATAATTGAAATTTTATTATCCAAAAAAGATATCATTTACAAAGGTATGACCTCCCTTATATAGAATAGAGGAGACAAGAAAGAGAGTGTACAAACAATGTGGGACTAAACATTTACAATACTGAGCGGCTAGAATAATAGAGACCGCACAGGCCGCGCGGTTAGACAGATGGGTTAACCGCTCGACAACTCCAGCAGGATAGAACAGGCCGCAGAGGTAGACCGATAGACCGCCCGGTCTCCAGGCTTCAGAGAGACCGCCAGACCGCTCGGTCAACAAACCGCTGGATCAGACCGCTAAGCCGCTCGGTCAACAAACTGCTGGATCAGACCGCTAAGCCGCCCGGTCTAATACTTCAATAGAAACCTGTCAACTCTTCTCTCTTATTCTGAGTTGTGGGTATATACATTGTAATTTTAATTTCTTGTAGGATCCTAAGGGATCTGAGTTGTAAGTCTGAAATTATAAAGGCTGAGTGGTAGGGCCTGTGTGCCTGAGTGTAGGAGATACTTTTCTCTGAGTGTAGGCCTTATTGAAGGCTGAGTGTAGGTCTTTGTGAAGACTGAGTGGTAGGGATGTGTGCCCGAGTTGTAGGAGTGTGATCACTCTAAGCTGTAGGAACCTATTTGGGGTTCTGAGTGTAAGATCTGAGGAACTGAGGAATAGTGGAGAAGTTGGGCCGAATCTAGTACACTACTAGATAGGCGAAGGGGGAAAGTGGATGTACCCAGACCTTGGGGAACCACTATAAAATCGGTGTGTTCTCTGTGTGTGCTTTATTATGTGATTGCTGTGTTGTATTACTGTGAAGAATTGTTTATAATTCTGTGATTCTGCCTAAAAGTTGAAAAAGATAAAAGTCACATATTCACACCCCCCTCTAGGTGTTTAGGCACTACTTCTTTCAAGTGGCATCAGAGGGAGGTTGCTCAAAAAAGACATAACAGTCTGAGTAAAAGATCCTGTAGGCAGACTCAGCATAATCAAGAAAATCAAGAAAATGGGTTCAACAGAGAATCACAAAGAACTAGGATCCATGAAGTTGCCAATCTACAGAAAGGAGATCTTTGGCATTTGGAAAGAAAGGGTTAGACTATTTATGAAAGCCTCTGACCCTAGAATTTATATCACAGTCAAAGAAGTGCCATATGTGCCAATGAAAGTATCAGTTCTATATGCAAATCAGAGAACTCCAATAGACTATTCAGAGATGACTAAAGATGAAATTATTCTGGCCACTATGGACAAGAGAGCTCAGAATATTATTGTGAGTGCAATAGATGATGCCACATTCCAGAATTTAATTCACTGTAAAACATCAAAGGAAATGTGGGACACACTGATAGTGTACATGGAGGGCTCTGAAGAAGTTAGACAGGACAGAAAGTCTTTATTAAATCAGGAGTATGAAAGTTTCAGACAAGGCATGTCTGATAGTATAACAGAATGCTACAAGAAATTCTATAGGATTGTCAATGAGTTGATGTCTTATGGAAGAGAATTCAGCAACTATGAGCTGAATGATAAGTTCTTGAGATCCCTAACTAAAGACTGGGATACTAAGATTTGTGTCATAAGAGAAATGGCCAAATTAGCAGACATTCCTCCTCCAACATTGTTTGAAAAACTGTTATCATATGAGATGCATTTAATGGTAAGGAAGGAAGAGGAGAAGACTACAAGAGTTGAGCACAAATAAAGAGCTGTGGCTTTCAAGACTGAAGCCACTAGGAAATATAAAAGTAAGTCTCCATCTCCACCTCCAAAAGTTGCTGAGACTGAGACAGATGAGTCAGAAAGCAAGAATTCTGAAAGCAGTGAGAGTGATGAAGATTTTGCAGCTTTCACTAGACATTTTCAGAAGTTTCTTAAGAAAAAACAGTGGAGGTCTAAGCCACCCACTTCACAGAAGTCATCAAAGTATGACAGGAGAAAGCCCAAGTCAAGTAAAACTACATCTTCAAAGATAGTTTGTTATTGTTGTAACAGACACGGACATGTTGTTGCTGACTGTCCAGAGAAAAGGAAAGAGTCAACTGATAAGAAGAAGACTCAGATCAAGGGCAAAAAGGAAAGGTCCTTTGTTGTTAAGAAGGACAAAAGTCTGTCTGATATGTCATCTTCAGAAACTGATTCAGAAGCTGAAGCTTATATTGGACTGTTTGCTGAAGAAGAGGAAGATGAGTTCATCCAGTTAATGAACTCTATATATGAGCATGAGGACAATCAGTGTCAGGGACTGATGGCCTTATCAGAAGGAGACAAAATCCAGGATCAGCCTGGACCAAGTCGGGTACAAAATTGTTCTGTTAGTTCAATTTCTTGTACTGAGTCAGATTCAGATACATCAGCATGAAGTGATGTTAGTGGATCTGAATCTGAAGGAGATATTCATCAGTTGATTGAGGAATATAGAGTAGTGTTGCAAGCTTTAAAGAAAAGCAAATCCTTGGCCAAGAGTCAGGCTAAGGAGATTGCCAGTCTTAAAGTTGCTACAACTGATTTTGATAAGTTGATTGATCAGAAATTAAATGAAATAGCCAGACTGAAGCACTTACTGTTATTCAGATGGGGACTATAACATTTAAAAATGATCAAATCAGAAATCTGGAGATTAATCTTCAGAAAGAGAGAGATATAGTAGCAAGATTTTCTAAACCAAAGTCTGTTTTACCCTTGATAGATGAGTTCATTTCTCAAAAGGGTAAAACTGGATTGGGGTTTACTAAACCTGCCAGGACTGTACAGTCCAAGTCTAAGGGCAAAGCCCCAGTACTCAACAAGAATCTTGCTGTAGATAAAACAGTCAGGGTTGTACCTAAGCAAAGGTACAACAGATTTGAGTGCTGGTGTTGTGGCAAGGTAGGCCACTTTGCCATAGACTGTTGGCACAATTCAAGTGCCAAGGTGAGTAGCAATCTGCCTGCTAGAAAAGCTACAGGTAGTTTTATTAAGAGGCAAACTAACTAGCACCAAGAACCCAAGAATTCTTTGGGTTCTAAGGTTAACTAATCTATTTTGCAGATGAGTCCAAGTGGCCATGCCCCAATATGGTACTTGGACAGTGAATGTTCCAGGCACATGACTGGAACTAGGGGATTGCTGAAGGACTATACACCAATCAAGGATGGTCCTAAAGTCACCTTTGGTGGTTCTGAAAAAGGAATCATCAAAGGCTTTGGTAACATTTCTAGCAACCTTATTACTATTACTCAAGTGGCTTATGTTAAAGGTTTGAAACACAACCTCATTAGTATAAGTCAGCTGAGTGATTTAGGATATGACATCTCATTTGTCAAAGATGGTTGTCATATCAGGAGGTCAAATGATCAAAAGATCATTCTGACAGGTTATAGGAAGAGAAATGTCTATTGTCTAGACATTATGTGTGAGAACAATGTTTCTCCTGTGTGTCTTGTAGCTGATGAGAAAGTCTCTCATTGTGTCAAATGGTACAAGAGGATAGCCCATCTTAACTATAAGACAATTTATCAACTCTTTAACAAAGAGTTAGTGAGGAATGGTCCTCAAGTTAAGTGTAAAAAGGTTGAGATATGTTCAGCTTGTCAAAAGGGCATGCAGACCAAATCCACCTTTAATAGCATTGAGAACAAAGATGCTGTGAGGTGCCTATACCTCTTGCATATGGATCTTTTTGATCCTATGCCAGTTCACAGCCTAGGTAGGAAGGTCTACACATTTGTGGTTGTAGATGACTACTCAAGGTTTTCCTGGGTGTTCTTCCTTAGACAGAAATCTGAAACTCCAAGTATCTTATACAGCTTTGTTAAACAAATTCAGAATGAATTGGACAGTACAGTGGTCAAAATCAGAAGTGACCATGGTACTGAATTTCAGTCTGACAGTATGACAAAACTGTGTGAAGAATTTGGAATTTTTCAGGAATTTTCTTTACCAAGAACACCTCAGCAAAATGGTATTGCTGAAAGGAAAAATAGAACCTTGATTGAGGCTGGTAGAACCCTATTAAGTGACACATCTCTCCCTGAATATTTCTGGGCTGAGGCAGTTAATACTGCATGTCATGTGATTAATAGGGCTACTATCACCAAAAGTCACAATAAGACCCCCTATGAGATTGTGAAGGGCAGAAAATCAAATCTATCCTATTTCAGGATCTTTGGTTGTAAATGTTATATACTTAACAATGAAAAGTCTTACTTAACCAAGTTTGCTGTCAAATCCCAAGAGGGGATCTTTGCTGGGTACAACAACAATAGTAAGGCTTATAGGGTCTACAACTTGACTACTCAAGTTGTAGAAGAGTCTGTTCATGTAGTTTTTGATGAAGCCAGACTCATTAACAATGAATTGTCTAGAAGTATTTGCAGCTCTACAGGTGTGACTGAGAAGATGGACAAGCTTACTATTGAAGAAGGATCTACTGCAAGTCAGCATGTGGATGATAGTGGCTGCTGTCTAGGGGGAGTACAAGATATTCCAGTAAATGAAGAAGATCAAGAGGAGCTGCTGAATGAAGAAGCTGGAGGTGCACAACCAGAAGACAGGCTGCCTCCAGCTAATAGACATCTAAAAGATCATCCAGCCAATCAAATTATTGGTGATCTCAGATAAGGGGTACAAACAAGGAGCAGAAATCTAAGTTCAGTACTCTACTCCAGCTTTCTATCCCAGGTAGAGCCAAAGAAATTTGAAGAAGCCATCCTAGACCCTCATTGGATTGAGACAATGCAAGAGGAGCTGAACCAGTTCAAAAGATGCAAAGTCTGGGAGCTAGTTCCTAAACCAAAAGACCACAACATTATTGGAACCAAGTGGATCTTTAGGAACAAGATGGATGAACATGGAGTGATTATAAAGAACAAAGTTAGACTGGTTGCAAAAGGATATAGGCAGGAAGAAGGTATTGACTTTGATCAGACCTTTGCTCCAGTAGCCAGACTGGAGGCAATAAAAATGTTCTTGGCCTATGTAACCTATCAATAGTTTAAAGTATACCAAATGGATGTTAAGTCAGCTTTTCTAAATGGAAATCTGAAGGAAGAAGTCTATGTGGAACAGCCATCAGGTTTTGTTGATTCAACTAAACCTAAATATGTTTATAGACTTAGGAAGGCATTGTATGGGTTAAAACAAGCCCGTAGGGCTTGGTATGAGACCCTGTCTAGTTTCCTCATTGAGAATAAATTCACAAGGGGAAAAATAGACAAGACTCTATTCCTTAGGGAATCCAGAGGCAAGATAATCTTAGTCCAAATATATGTACATGACATCATATTTGGGTCTACAGAAAGTAGTCTTTGCAAAAAGTTTGCAAAACTTATGCAAGGACAATTTAAAATGAGTAGTATATGGGAACTTAAGTTCTTCTTGGGTCTCCAAGTTAGACAGACTAAGGATGGTTTATCCATATGCCAGTCTAAGTTCACCCTAGAGTTGATAAGGAAGTATGGTATGGAATCATCCAGTACCATGAAAACTCCTATGGGGTCAAGTATGTCTCTTAGCAAAGATGATGCATGGAAACCTGTAGATGAGACTTTGTATAGAGGAATAATTGGTTCCCTATTGTATTTGACTGCAAGTAGACCAGATATCATGTATGCTACATGTGTCTGTGCTAGGTACCAAGCTTGCCCTAAAGAATCTCATTTGACAGCAGTCAAAAGAATTTTGAGATATCTTAAGGGCACACCTTATCTAGGCCTTTGGTGCCCTAGGAATGGAGACTTTGAACTGACAGGTTATTCAGATGCAGATTTTGTAAGCTGCAAGGAAGATAGGAAAAGTACAACTGGTACCTATCAATTCCTAGGTGGAAGACTGATATCATGGAGTAGCAAGAAACAAACAAGTGTGGCTATCTCCACAGCAGAATCAGAGTATGATGCTACAGGAAGTTGCTGTGCTCAACTTCTATGGATACAACATCAGCTTGAAGATTATGGTATTCAAGTAAGTAGAACACCTTTATTTTGTGATTCTACTAGTGTTATTTCTATTGCAAACAATCCTGTCTCCCATAGTAGGACTAAGCACATAGAAATAAATACCATTTTCTAAGAGAACATGTGGAAAAAGGAGATATTTCACTAGAGTATGTTAATACAGATAATCAGCTAGCTGACATGTATACTAAGCCCTTAGATGAAACCAAATTCAATAAATTTAAAATTGAATTAGGGATGATAAACTTAGAATAAGTTTTCAAAATTGGCTAAGTAAAATGGTGTCGACACACAGAGTTGTCTGTGTCGACACATAGAAGTGGTGTCGACATTTCAGAGAAATGGTGTTGACACATCTAGGAAGTCTGTGTCGACACTTCAGAGAATTAGTGTCGACACATGCAGTGTAGGTGTCGACACATCCAGAGTGGTGTCGACACTTAGGATTTACACTAAATTAGACTAGTATAGTCTCGACTAAGTGTCGAGCTAAGTGGTGTCGACACATAAACAAGTGTCGACACATATATTCTATCGACTATATTTGTGTCGACACATAGTTGTCGAGACATTATAAGTAACTGTCGACACTTTTCAACAGTGTCGACACAATTTAAGTATTTTGACGCGCCCTTTCATCTTCGATTCTAGAAAGGTATAAATAGGTTTTTGTCATTGTTTGTCGACACGCTCACCAAAGTTTCGAGACCAAACTTGTGTGTCGACACCTCTCTTCTCTAAATTCAAATTTCTTCAAACCCTAATGGCGCCCAAGCTATAAGAGAATGTGAATGAAGGATATGAACTCGTGCGACAGGCATTTGAGGACGCGGAACCCGAAATCAAAGGCGTGATAACCCTAATAGCAGAGACTGGGTTAGAATTTCTTGTTTCTGAACCGATCAAGATCTGGAAGAAGGAGGTCCTGGAGTTTCTGAATGCAGCAACACTATATGAATCAGGATTCAAGATAAAGTCCAGAGTTCATGGGTCAAAGGTGAAGGTCTCTCCTAAGACTCTAAGAAAAGTACTTCAACTACCAAAGACAAAGGAAGAGGAAGATGTATCAGTTTCTAAGACTAGAGAGGCACTGAGATGGTGTGGACTTGATTCTAACCTGAAGATAGGATCTGTATTCAACAGAAAAGGAATGAATATGCAAGACAAGTTTCTATCTGAGATTGTGGGCAAGGTCATACTGAGCAAGCCTGGTGGGCATGACAGAATTTCAGCTCACATGTTCAGTCTAATGACCAGGATTATCTTCAAACTAGAAACTGATTGGTCTGCAGTTGTGTTTGAGAAGATAAAAGAGAGTATGAAGAAGCCCAATTTGGGTAGAATACTGAGACTATACCTAGCTGGTAGTATACCAGAAGTGATGAATCAAGCAGCTGGATCTAAGATTAACCACATGAGGAAGATGGATATGAGAATCTTCTCTAGGTGGGATAGAGTACTGACCAAAGAACTGCCAACTCCTGTAAAAGAAACACCATAGAAAAAGAAGAAGAAGACAGCCCCTGTGGCTCAAGAATCCTCTAGCAGCTCTGAAGAGCAGGTAGTATTTAGTTCTGATGATGAACAAGGAAGGAATGCTGGATAGTCTCCAGCCAGACAAGAAGATGCAGAAAGGCAGGGGGAGATACCACAAGCTAGCCCAATTCTTCTGGATCCACTCCAGGGGGAGCCTCTACTGGTGGATGAGCCAACTCCACTAGAGAGTGAACAAGCTACTCAAACTATACTTGAGGTAATAACTGAAATCAACCAATTAGATTTCCCTATTGAGAATGAAGTTATGACTGATTTATTACCTGATATTCATCAGCAAACACAGATACAACCACAACCCCAAGATGTTGTCATGGAGGACACATCTGTTGCGGATCAAGTGGTTGATAAGATAAGAGATTCTCCAGCCCTTTCTCAACAGGAATTTACCTTAGAAGAGCTATTCCCAGATCTTCTACAAACTGATTTTGAGAAAGAGAAAGCTGCTGCTGAGGGGGAGAAAGTAATTATTGAGGGGGAGCATGTGGAAAATGTAGAGGTAACTGCTACCCAAGAGACTGAGAAGCCAAAGGATGCTGAGAAACCACCAAGGACTGAGAAGGATTCACATCCTAGTCCTAAGGACAGAGTGGATATTGCTAGCACATCTGCTTCAGAGGATGAAGAGGCTGTGAGAGCCAAGAAGAGAAAGTTTCAAGTCTTTAAGAGAAGGAGCCAGACTTACAAAAAGACTTTACAAACAATTGCACCACAACCTGCACCATCTACTGACTATAATTCTCTGATGGTGGCATTACAAATCAAGTTAGATGAGCAAAGGCAAGCTATAGAAAAGTATGTGGATGAAGGGCAAAAGTCCCTGCAATTTGATCTGACCCAAGACATTAAGTCAATCAGATTTGAAATGAATCTCAACAAGAAAGAAATGACTGACTGCTTCCATAAGGGAGGAAATGCAGCAGTCTATCTGGCCACTCATCAGGAGAAGATCAAAACACAAGTAGATGATATTGCAGTGAAGCAAGGCTACGTCCTGGAGAACCAGCTAAGAATGAATGATAATTTGACAGCTTCTCATAATGCCATAGTCACAGAAATGAAGAATATAGCTTCTGCCCATACTGCAGCACTGGCTACAGCTAATGCAGAATTTGATAAAGCCTTACAAGAAGGTATCACTGCTGTTACTTCTGCACTTCAAGATTCCCAGAAGCTAATAACTAAAAAGCTCCAAAGGTTGAAACCTTTCTATAAGGATGGAGTAAACTATCCGAATGCACAGATAAGGTTTCAGAAAGATGATCTGAGGGATCACATTGAAAGAGAAGTCATAAAGGGGGAGAGAGTGTTAGTCAAAGCAGGCTCTGATCATGCCAAATGGATTTCAAATTCCATCAGAGCCACCCTTGGATATCCTCCATTATGTGATGATGATAATGTGGCAGAGTCTGAAATCAATCCTGCATACCTTGGAGGAGAGCAAGCTGAAGTAGCTCAAGTGATATACCCTCCACCAGACTTTGATATGATATATCAAGAGATACAGTCAATGTATAGTCCTCCTGAAGGAAATCAAAATATCATCATAGAGAAAGTAGTACAGCCTGTGCCAGAGGCAATACTGAAAGAACAAGAGGCCTTATTAAAAGAACAAGAGACTCAATTGTCTAAGAAAAGATTCAGAGAGCAAGCTAAACTTAGGCCTGATTTTGAACAATGGAGCCCAACCTCCAGGAATATCATTTTGACAGCTTGGAAAGCTGCTAAAGATAATATTCTGGATAGAGGCAAATGGTATTCTGACCTGGAGTGGAGGAAGCATGAGAACAGGCAAGAGGCTATTGTTCAATATAGAAGAAAGGCTAAAATGAGAAAGCTACCTCGTACTGCACAGGAGCCTAGCAAGTACTTCCCAAAGCCTTATCATTATTTTGAAAGACAGAAGATCAAGGCTGAAGAGCAGAAAAAGAAAGATCTTAAGGGAAATAAGCCTGCTGCTGCTGATGATGCTGAAGCTCCTGTCCAAGCAAAGATACAATCAGGAAAGGGAATTGTGATCAAGGAGCCTGAGCAGCCTTAGGATAGAAATTTTTCTTAAGTTTACTATGTGTAATCAGTTGAATTCAACTTTCTGTAAACTTTTGAATAATGAATATGTTGAAGTTGTTAGAACAATGTGATATGTGTTAAATCTATTACATTACTGTTCTGAGATATTTGTGTATACATGTTTTGTTTATACATGTTTATGTACTTACCCTGTCATTTAATATTGTTTTACATCATACTGTGAATTTGTTATGTATGGTGTATATCATTGACTAAGGGTTATGACTTCTCCAAATAGGGGGAGATTGTTGGGTACATTGGAATAAATGTACCTGATTTGAAGAAGCCTCACCCTACTCAATGATATACATCAAAATGTATTTGATGTGTTTTGAGTTTAGTTGTGCAGGTTAATGAATTGCAGGGAAAGCTGAAAAGTTTCTAAGTCCATGTGTCGACACCTAGAAGAAAAGTGTCGACACTTAAGAAGACTTGTGTCGACACCTAGAGAAGCAGTGTCGACACTTGGAGTAATTGTGTCGACACCAGGAATACAGAGTCGACACCAGAAGGAAAGTGTCGACACATACAGGCTGTGTCGACACACAATGAAGAAATGTCCAGAGAAGCTGTGTCGACACTTAGAAGCAGTGTCGACACCCAGAGGAACTTTGTCGACATCAAAAGTGTCAACACTTGGAGGCTGTATCGACACTCAGCAAAACTTCAACAAAGTTCAAGTACAAGTGTCGACACTAGGAGGCTGTGTCGACACTCAGCAAAACTTCAACAAAGTTCAAGTACAAGTGTCGACACTAGGAGGCTGTGTCGACACTCAGCAAATTTCAACAAAGTTCACTTACAAGAAATCAACTAAGAAGGACTTGTGTCGACACTCAGCAAACTTCAACAAATTCTAAGTACAAGTGTCGACACAAAGGAGATGTGTCGACACTCAGCCAAAGTCTCAACACATGAAGAATGTGTCGACACAAAGGAGATGTGTCGACACTCAGCCAAAGTCTCAACACAAGAATAATGTGTCGACACAAGGAGAAGTGTCGACACTCAGCAAAAGTATCAACACAGAAGGCATGTGTCGACACCAAGAAGATGTGTCGACACTTAGCAAGTATCAACACAAGAAGATGTGTCGACACAAAGGAGTTGTGTCGACACTTACAAGAAATCAACTAAGTATCAAAGAAGAAGGACTTGTGTCGACACACAGGATCAGTGTCGACACATGTTGAAGAAGCAGTGTCGAGAAGCAGATTCTACAACACAAGGAGTTGTGTCGACATCATGAAGGCTTGTATCGACACTTAGTCTACTTGTGTCGACACTTAGTCTATTTGTGTCGACACTTAAAGACTGACTGTCTCGACACTTTCAAACAGTTACAGAAAATTCAAGAAGTAACTGAGTGACTTGACAACTGCCATCCCAGCCGGTCTACTGTAACTGTCAGAGTTATCAGAAAGCTGTTAGGAACCGGATCAGCCGGTCACCTTGGAGAAAGTCTATATAAAGACCCTTCTCCTTTACAGATAGAGATTATTGAATATTGATCAAGCAATTCATTGAAGAATCAATTGAAGTGATCAAAAGATCTAAGAAGTTGGAGAGAGAGGGCTTCTTCTAAGAAGATAGCTGTTGAACCAGGCTGTGAAGAAAGTTTCAGATTGAGATCTGATTCTTAAGTTAGCAGTGATTGTAGATCAGCTGCATAGAGACTCAACCCTATTGTGTTCTAAATTCAAGAAGCTTTGAAGGAAGCTAAGGGAGGTTGATCTCAACAAAGTTCTTCCAAGAACTCATCAAGAAACCTGTCAACTCTTCTCTCTTTTTCTGAGTTGTGGGTATATACATTATAATTTTAATTTCTTGTAGGATCCTAAGGGATCTGAGTTTAAGCCTGAAATTATAAATGTTGAGTGGTAGGGCCTGTGTTCCTGAGTGTAGGAGATACTTTTCTCTGAGTGTAGGCCTTGTTGAAGGCTGAGTGTAGGTCTTTGTGAAGACTGAGTGGTAGGGCTGTGTGCTTGAGTTGTAGGAGTGGGATCACTCTGAGCTGTAGGAACCTATTTGGGGTTCTGAGTATAAGATCTGTGGATCTGAGGAATAGTGGAGAAGTTGGGCCGAATCTAGTACACTACTAGATAGGCGAAGGGGGAAAGTGGATGTACCCAGACCTTGGGGAACCACTATAAAATCTGTGTGTTCTCTGTGTGTGCTTTATTTTGTGATTGCTGTGTTGTATTACTGTGAAGAATTGTTTATAATTCTGTGATTCTGCCTAAAAGTTGAAAAAGATAAAAGTCACCTATTCACCCTCCCTCTAGGTGTTTAGGCACTAGTTCTTTCACCATGTCGTTTGTGTCACGCACACCATTTTAGACCGAGAGAAGATGCTGGCTTGGTCGCACGAGACCAGGTAGAGCTAGACTTGGGAGGTGGACGTGCAACTGCCACAGTGGGTTGTTAAGTGTCTGCTGCCGAAAAGAGCGGGACAGAGGAGTCCATGGGAGAGTTGGCCTCAAAAGCAAGGCGATAATTTTCTTCAGCACTGAGTTCGTTCACCGCAACATCCAAAGAAGGAGTTGGGGAATGTTGAAGAAGGATACCAGTAAAGGTCTGAATTTCAGGCCGGAGATGCATGAAAAATTGCAGAATGCGACGCCGATCATGAAGAGCAAGATATAGATTACAGAAGGGACTCACGTCTCCCGGAAGAGGAGTGGGTTCCATAGTAGAGTGTTGATTCCAAAGATCCATCATAGTCACATGATACTGGCAAATAGTAAGGTTACCCTAGCGGGTGAATTGAATGGTTTGTAGAAGCTGGAATTCATGCGCACTATCAGTTGACGTAAAATAGGTGCGTAGATGAGTCCACATAGTCGTCGCTGAGTCGTAATTTTGATTTGCAACATGATATGAGAGGTGACAGATTGAATAATGACATCGATGACCCGATGCTTGTCAAACATCCATGTGTCAAGAAGGTGAGATAAGATTTATCAATGGCTTTGTGGCGTTGGAGTAGGCATGAGAGTGCTGGCATCAATATGCCCCCATAGACGATGAGTTCTCAGATGACTTTTGACAGCCAAGGACCAAGTCCTATAGCTTATACCATCAAGAATGATGTAGATCCGCGATTCAGAGGTCAGAGTGGTATCGACCATCCGGGCAAGACGTCCTTGGAGATCGAGTCACGAGAAGTCGTGCGGGTAGATAGTCAAGGGAGCAAGTAGATGCAAGTAGGGCAACACTGAAAGCTAGCAAGCTAAGCTAGCTCGATCGGTTGGGCTAGCTCGGCGAGCTTGGTAAGCTCAAAAAATTTTTTTGATCTAAAATAATAAAAATAAGATCTTGACTGAAAAATTTGAGCGGGAAAAAATTTTCAAGCAAAATTATTCCACAAAAGATTTCATTTTAATTTCCAACCCGCCTCACATATCATGTTAGAATAAATGGAGAGAATTATTGTATCTTATCTTCCCTTAAAGTGGTATAAATACTTAGAGATGAGGTCTCATCTTTACAAATAAGCTTGAATTTGTTTTGATCTAAAACAATAAAAATAAGATCTGGGCTGAAAAATTTGAGTTGGAAAAAAATTTAAAGCAAAATTTTTCCACAAAAGATTTCATTTTAATTTCCAACCCGCCTCAGATATCATGTTAGAATAAATGGAGAGAATTATTGTATCTTATTCTTCCCTTAAAGGGGCATAAATACTTAGAGATGCAAATAAGAAGTGTGAGACTAAAGGAGAGAGAGAAGAGATGGGCCAAAGAAGAGAATCTTTACATATGGGCTTTATATTATAATATGTTTCAACACGTAGAATCTTCAAACCTAGGAGATTGAGTTATATAACTTCTTCTATTAATGAGCCATGAATAAAGACATTTCATTCATTAAGCTGTCATATAGGCCACCCATGCAGGACTATAATAGAAATCATGCTGTGCGAACAAGAAAGAATAGACCAAAATTTGGAATACCAGAATTTTTATTATACAAAAAAGTAGGTATTACAAAGATATAACCTCCCTTTTATAGAATGAAGGAGAGATGAGAGATTACAAATAAGCAATGTGAGACAAATAATTACAGGTGCAAGCAGCTATACAAAAACAGAGCGCACAAGCCGCGCGGTTAGACGAATAGGATAACTACTTGGCAAAAACAATAAAGAGAAGACAAGCCGCTAGGGGAGACCGCTAGACCACCAGGTCTTCAAGTCGCCTGCGTCAAACCGCCAGACAACCCGATCTCCAATCAGCAACATCTCAGCTACCAAACCGCTAGAGAGAAACTACCAGACCGTGAGGTCTTCAAGCCGCTAGGGTCAGATCGCCAAACCGCTAGATCACCATACAATAACACTCCCCCTCAAGCTGGAGCATATGTATCAATCATGCTCAACTTGTCGCAAATGTAAAAGAAGGAAATAAACACAAGCTTGGTGAAGATATCTGCTAACCCGTTATTGGTGGTAACGAACAAAGTACAAATCTGTTTCTTCAAAATCTCTTCCCGAATAAAATCACAGTCGACTTCAATGTGCTTTGTTCTCTCATGGAAGACCGAATTTCTGGAGATATATATAGCGGCCTTGTTGTCGCAGAACATAGGTAGTGGATGGTTGTAGGCCTCTCCTAAGTCAAGCATGAGAGCCCGTAACCATTTTAATTCACACGTGGTCGATGCCATACTTCGATATTCCTCTTTTGCACTAGACCTGGAGACGACAGTATGTTTCTTGCTCTTCCAGCTCACAAGGTTTCCCCCCAAAAATATGCAAAAGCCCGATGTGGACTTGCGATCTCCTTTGTCACCAGCATAGCTAGAATTCGAGTATACTTCAACCTTTAAATGACCATTCTTCTGAAATAGTAGTCCTTTACCTGGCGCCGCTTTAATATATTCCAATATCTTCAGGGCAGACTGTAGATGACACTCCCTAGGAGTTTGCATGAACTGACTAACCTTGCATACAACGTAGGAGATGTCGGGTCTGGTTACCGTGAGATAAATGAGTTTTCCGACCAGACGCCTGTACCTCATAACATCTAATAGATGAGACGAGTCATCTGTCCAGATTTTATCTTCTCCAGTAGCCATGGGGCATCAGACAGTTTTAGCCCCAATCAAACCTGTCTCTTTTAGAAGATCAAGAGCATACTTACATTAGGAGATGACCAAGGAGTTGGGATTTCGAGAGATTTCTATCCCTAGAAAGTATTTAGGGGGGACCCATATCCTTCGTGACCAAATGTTGACGGAGATGTTTCTTTGTCAAAGCTACCACAGTCTAGTCATCTCCAGTGAGAAGAATATCATCCACATATACGATAAGAACCACTAGAACCAGGGAGGTTTTGCGAATGAACAATGAGTGATCGGCAGACCTTCTTGTAAAACCCACGACCGCCATAATACCGCTAAACTTGTCAAACCAAGCCTGAGGGCTTTGCTTTAGACCATAGATGGCCTTATTCAGCCTGCATACCCATGTCTCCCCGTGAGCAACATACCCATGAGGTTGCTCCATGTAGACATCCTCCTGAAGATCACCATAGAGAAATGCATTCTTGATATCCAGTTGGGACATGGGCCAATCCCTGTTGACGGCCATAGAGAGTACCCGAATAGTGCTGAGACGAGCAACGGGAGAGAAGGTGTCAAAATAATCAGCTCCAAAAGTCTGAGTGAAGCCTTTGGTGACAAGGCGTACTTTGTAACGATCCACACTGCCGTCCAGACTGAATTTCACAACAAAGACCCAGCGATAGCCAACAACATGGTGCCCAACGAAGGAGGAATAGGGGTCCATGTACCCCGCTCAGTGATGGTGGCAATTTCCTCATCCATGGCAGCCTTATAATAAAGAACAACAAGGGCTTTCTGGTAGGTGCGGGGAGTGACAGTGGCAGAAATAGCCAACACAAAAGTCCTGCGAGAAGGAGTAAGACGAGCATAGGAAACAATAGCAGCAAGCGAGTGCTGGGTACATGTCCGCACTCCTTTGCGAAGAGCAATGAGAAGATCCATGTCGGCATGTTCCTCAGTATCCAGTGCATCCATGGTGGAGAGAGCTAGCCCGGGAGTAGAGAGACGGTCGCAGAGAAGAGGAAGACAACAGAGGCGGAGAGAGAGGAGGAGGAGATGGTGGACACGGTGGAGGAGGAGAAACCTCAGTAGGTGTAGACTGGACGAAGGGAACGGTAGAAGAAGCAGGAACATCAGGAATAAAAGAGGAGTCGCGGGAGAAATAGGATGCATTTTCGAAGAAGGTTAGGTCCGCGGAGACGAACTGCTTGTGAAGAATAGAGTCAAACAACAATAACCTTTCTGAGTGGTAGAGTAACTCAGAAAGACACATTTGGTGGCACGTGGGGAGAGTTTGTCATGGGTGGCGGAGGGAGCGTGCACAAAAGCTGTGCACCCAAAGATACGCAGAGGGAGAGGAAACAGATCCTTGCTCAGATAAAGAATGGAGAATGAGGTTTAAACCGTGGAGAACCGTGGAGGGAATGTAATTGATGAGATAGCAGGAGATGAGAACGACATAGCCCCAATAGGAGCGAGGAACCTGCATCTGTGTCATCAGAGTGCGAGCGACGTCAAGGAGATGACGGTTTTTGCGTTCTGCCATGCCATTTTGTTGTGAGGTATAGACACAACTAGTTTGATGAACAATCCCATTTTGCATAAAGAAAGAAGAAAAATCATGACTAAGATATTCTTTTGCATTATCATAACGAAAGATTTTAATAGAGACATCAATCTGAGTTTTAATCGTAAAATATAAAAATGTTCATACAAAGAATAATGCGGAACGATCTTTTAGGAGATATACCCACGTACAGCGAGAGAAATCATCAATAAAAGTTACCAAATATGAACTACCCAGACCTATGGTGAGGGTAAGAGCAGGACCCCAGACATCAGAGTGAACGAGATCAAACGGACGGGAAGATCCACATCCTTGCTTCAGTGGGAAGGAGTGGTGATACTTGCCAAGCTGACATGCATCACAGTTGAGAGTAGGACTGTGCAGAGGGAGGTAGGGCAGAAGCTGACGAAGAAGCTGTGGAGGAGGATGACCAAGGAGAAGATGTCATTGCAGAAGGTCTATAGAAGAGGATGAGAAGGTGGACAGAGCAGAAACATTGTCGAGGAAGTAGAGTCCGCCGCTCTCAGTCCTAGTACACTCGTCCGTTGGGAGCTTAGATCCTAAAAAGAACAAGAAGTATGAGTGAATGTGACAGAACACTGTAATTGCTTGCACAGAGAAGTAATAGATAATAAATTGCAAGGAAACTTGAGCACGTAAAGAGTATCCGCCAAGCGAAGAGACGGAGTGATTTGAACCACTCCCGTCCCATTGACCGATAAGGGAGAGTCGTCCGCAATAAAGACCGACAACCGATCATGTGTTTCTAGGATAGAAAAACACTAAGGATTGTCGGTCATATGATTGGTAGCACCAGAGCCTATCAGCCATTTACCTTGAGTAACAACATGGGCACTAACTAAAGACGTGACTACTGAGGTGGACTGCTTCGAAGAGGAGGTGGAAGCGTCTCCAGAGGGGCGATGATGTGGATGTTTCATCCAGCAGCGATCAACCGTATCAGAGAGAGTCATAGAAGAGAAGAGAGAGACACAAGAAGAGGCCGCGCGAGCAAACACAAGGCCGCGCGACCAACAAAGAGGCCGCAAGAAGAGCAAAGAGGCAGCGCGAATAGGTTGCGAGCAAAGAGGCCGTGCGAATAGCAAAGAGGTCGTGCAGATCAAACAAATCGGAGGGGATCGCGAGGCGAAAGGGAGGTCGCAAAAACCAGGTTGTGAGCAAAAAAACCACGCGAACAAAGAAGGGTCCGCGCGAAAGCAAGAGAGAGCAGGGAGCAGAGAGACCGAGAAGACGGGTCGCGAATAGGGAAGGAGAGCAATCAGAGAGGCCGCGAACACAGAGGGCAGAGAACAGGCCGCAAGAAGAAAGGAAGTCGCGCGAACAAGCCGCGAGAAGAAATGACAAATCGCGCGGAAAGAAAAAGCTCACAAAATCAGGTGAAAAAGATCGAGTCCTCTGATACCATGTGCAAAAAAGAAAGTATAGACTGAAATTTGGAATACCAGAATTTTTATTATCCAAAAAAGTAAGTATTATAAAAGTATAATCTCCCTTTTATAGAATTGAGGAGAGGAGAGAGATTACAAATAAGCAATGTGGGACAAATAATTACAGGTACAGACGGCTATAAAAAAACAGACCGCACAAGCCGCACGGTTAGACAAATAGTCTAACTGCCCGACAACAACAATAAAGAGAAGACAAGCCGCTTGGGGAGACCGCTAGACCGCCCGGTCTTCAATTCGCCTGCGTCAAACTGCCAGAACGCCCAATCTCCAATCAGCAACATCTCGGCTACCAAACCGCTGGAGAGAAACCGCAAGACCGTGCGGTCTTCAAGCCGCCAGGGTCAGACCGCCAAACCGCCCGATCACCATACAACAACACATGCTTCAAATTATAGTAGGTTTAACTAAAGGACTGAATGTTTCTGTGTAATAAAACCAGGTTGTTGGTGGAACCTTTTGGCAGCTAGTCGTGTCATATAACGCTCAATGTGCCAATCTACTCTACACTTAATACGATATACCCATTTGCAGTCAACCAAGTTTTTATATGAGGGGAGGGGGACTAAAGACCGTGTCCCATTTTGAACTATAGCATTTAACTCTTATGCATGACAATCCTCCATTTATAGTGTTTATTGGCTTGGGTGAAACAATTGGGTTCAATTGTAATTAGAATGGTCACTTAAAATCGAAAATCGTAAATTGAACCAAAACCGCAAAAAATCGGACTGAACCGAACCATTTGCAAATTATTCAGGTTCTGGTTTTTGGAACCATGAATAACATTGGTCCGATTGTGGTTCTTACATTTTATTATTTGGATCGAAACCGGAACCGCGACATACAAGTCTCAATCGGTTTCAAGATTTTTGTACCCAATCCGAACTAGACCGAAGTAGAACCAAACCGTAACTCGTTTATTTTTATTAATATAATATTGTTATTATTTTGCAGTCTATTTGTAATAACTATACTTACTATCAGGGGTGCAGTTGGTGCAGTTTGAACCCAAACCGTAATCACATCAAAAGGAGCCAGATTTTGAATTGAACAAAACCGCACCACACCAAAACCGTGTGATATGACTTGACATTGGTAGGGTTTGAAGTTGGTTTTTGTAGTGCAGTTTTGACTTTTATAAAGTTATATAATGTTTTTTCAATTTTACTCGCATATTTTTTTTGAAATATTTTATTTTAAAAATATAAAAGTTATACAATTACTATTTAATAGTAATCACAAAAGATAAAACTATTTGTTGTCGATTGTTATGGTTGTGCATGCCCACGAGACGTGCACAAGCGGACTAAACATTATGGTGAGTCTACACACGTAGGAAGACGATGAATACTAGCCCATTGATTGTGGAAGAGACTGACGAGAAGTGCGCAACTTAATTATTTCTATTTCGATGTTATTTTGAGTTTTATCATTTGCAAACCGTTTTTTTTTTCATTCCACCAAATTTGGTTTTGATTTTAGTTGGAACCGGACCGAACCGAATAGAAGCATGCAGACGAGATGCGCACAAGCCGACTAGACGTCGTAGCGGGTCTACATGCGTATGAAGGCGACAGATACTAGCCCACCGATCGTGGAAGAGACCGCTGATGAGTGCAAAACATAATTATTTCTATTTAGATGTTGTTTGAGTTTTTTGCACACCATTTTTATTTCATTCCACCAAATTTCATTTTAGTTTTAGTTGGAACCAATTGGAACTGGACCAAACAACATAGAACCGAACCGAACCGTTAGTGGCCGATTTGATATTTGTTCTTGTTAAACCATAACCGGAACCGTTGACATGACGATTCTAAAAATTATGCCGGAACCGGAACCAGAACCGGAACTGGTCAAGCCAAATAAAGTTTTGATTCTAATTTGAAGAACACTTACCTTAGCGGTTCGGCTCACGATTTTACTAGAACCGGAACTGAACCAGAACCATGATAGCTCTAGTTGAAATATTAGTGGGAGACTCAAAGGGTATATGAATATGTAATGTGTTTAGAGGATGTTGATTGATAGAGTTATACATGTCTTGAAGATGTCATGTGCAATATGATGGGGGTAGTTGTTGATGGTGAAGAATTTAAAATGAGGTTTATTGTGAGAGGAACTAAGGGAAGGTGGTTGGGTGTATGCTTATGAGGAATTGATAATGGAGGATTACCAGGAGTGGGTGGTGAGGTTGGAAATGAGCGAGAAAACAATAAAGAGGTAAATTAAGGTAAATTTTTTTGCTCCAAAAGGTACAAATTACATAGGTATGCCCTCTTATTCATAGAAACTGGGGGGAGATGAGATAATACAATAAATGATGTGTGACTAAAAACAATTTGCGCGGCTTATGTGATTTGACAATGTCAAACAGCACACTATACAAAAGAATAACAAGCCATCCAACTATACCAAGGAAAACCGCTAGTCCGTCAGGGAAGCCCGATGGGTAAGCCGTTAGACATCCAGACCGCCTTGACTAACCGCCAGACCGCCCAAACTGCTAACCGCCCGATTAGAGGACAAACTGCCAATTCTTAACAATCCCCCTCAAGCTGGAGCGTATATGCCAACCATGCTCAGCTTGCTACAAACATCTGAAGTGGAAACTGGTTTCATGAAGAAGTCTGAAAGATCTTTATTAGAAGTGACAAAGGGAGTTCAAATCTGATTCTTCAATACCTCTTCTCTAATGAAATGACAATCCACCTCCATGTGCTTTGTCCTCTCATGAAAGACAAGATTCTTCGATATGTAAATGATGACTTTGTTATCACAGAATATAAGAAGAGGATGAGTGTAGACTTCTCCCAAGTCATGCATAAGTGCCAGTAGCCATTTCAACTCACAGGTAGTTGAGGCCATGCTCCTATACTCTGCTTCAGCACTTGACCTTGAAACCACTACCTGCTTCTTGCTTTTTCAGCTAACAAGATTTCCTTCAACAAACGTGCAAAAACCTGATGCAAACTTTCTATCTTCCTTGTTATCCACATAGCTGGCATCAGAATATGCTTCAATATTCAGGTGACCATTCTTCTGATACAACAAACCCTTTTTTGGAGACCCTTTCACATACTCCAGAATCTTCATGGCAGATTGAAGATGACACTCTCTAGGATTTTGCATAAACTGACTGACCTTTCCAACTGCATAACATATAGTTTGTCTAGTAACAGTTAGATATATGAGTTCGCCTACAAGTCGTCTGTACACAGTGAAATCTGGAAGAAGAGGAGAATCTTCAGTCCACCCTTTATCATCTCCAACAGCCATCAGGCAATGAGTAGGTTTCGTGCCAAGAAGATTGGTCTCCTTTAAGAGATCTAGCACATACTTTTGATGTGAAAGAACCACCGAGTTCCTCTTTCGTGAAATCTCAATGCCCAAAAAGTACTTCAGAGGTCTCATATCCTTTGTAACAAAATGTTGTCGAAGATGTCATCTAGCTACATCAATGCCTTCTTTATCATCCCCAGGAAGAAGAATATCATCAACATAAACCATAAGAACCACAAGGCCTTTAGTAGTCTTGCGCATAAATAGAGAATGATCAGCAGAGCTCCGATCGAATCTAATAAGAGAAATAACTCCACTAAACTTGTCAAACCAAGCTCTTGGACTCTGCTTTAAGCCATAAATTGCCTTTTGAAGCTTGCATACCTGAGCCTTCCCCTAAGCAACATACCCTGAAGGTTGCTCCATGTAAACTACCTTATGTAAATCTCCATAGAGGAAAGCATTCTTCACACTAATTGAGACATCTCCCAGTCTCGATTAACAACGACAAAGAAGAGAACACGTATAGTGCTAATGCGGGCAATAGGAGAAAAGGTATCAAAGAAGTCCACCCCATATGTCTGAGTAAACCCTTTGGCAACAAGTTGTGCCTTATAGAGATCAACTGAGCCATCAGGAAGGTATTTAACCACAAAGACCCACCTACAACCAATCACATCAATGCCCAAAGGTGGGGGGACAAGAGTCCAAGTCCCTCTCGCCGTTAACATGTCCATTTCTTCATCCATAGCATCTTTCCACTGATAACTAGCAAAAGCTTCTTGATACGTTGTTGGGATGATAGTAGAAGAGATAATAAGAGCAAAGCGCTTACCATTCAGGGAAAGCTGAGTATATGAGACAACAACGTCAATACGATGCTTAGTACATTGTCGAACACCCTTCCGCAGGGCAATGGGAAGATCGAGGTCACTATTGACCATAGGAGGTAATATGCTGTCAGAAGAAAGAAGAGGCCCTAGAACAGGTACAGAAGGATCCAAGGGAAACACATCAGGCTCCAGAGAAAGAGATAAAGGAACAGGAGCAGACGTGAAAAGAACTGGCTCTAGCGGAGGTGATGAGAGAATAGGCAGGGAAGAAGAAGTTTAGATGGCGAGAGTGAGGAAATAGGAGAGAAATATGGTGTATTTTCAAAAAATGTAACATTAGCTGAAACATATTATTTGCGCAGAAGAGGATCAAAACAGCTTCTGCGTCGGACAATAACCAAGGAAGATACATTTAACAGAACGAGGAGAAAGTTTGTCACTAACAGGAGAAGGTATGTGAACAAACATCATATATCCAAAAAATTTTAGGGGTAAAGGAAACGACTCAGTCCCAGGATATAAAATAGAAAAAGGAGTCTTGCCCTAAAGAATGGACGAGGGAATACAGTTGATGAGAAAGCAAGAGAGGAGAATAACATGTCCCCAATAAGACCGAGAAACCTTCATTTGCATGCAAAGGCTGCGAGCAACATCCAAGAGATGATAATTTTTGCGTTCAGCAACGTCAATCTATTGAGAGGTATAGGGACAAGTAGTTTTATGAATCAAGCCATGACTCACACAAAAGTCAGAGAATTGATGGCTGAGATACTCATTGGCATTATTAGTACGAATAACTTGAATGTGCACACAAATTGTGTGAGTATCTCATTATAAAATGCAGTGAACACAGAGAACAACTCAGAACGATCCTTCAAGAGATACAACCAAGTGCATCTGGAGAAATCATCAATAAATATAACAAATTATAAGCTTCCGCTTCCAACAGTAGCAGTAGTAGAAGGACCCCAGATGTTAGAGTGAACTAGTTCAAAAAGACGCAGAGAACAACATTCCGTTCGAGCTGGGAAATAAGAGCGATGATGTTTTCCCAACTCACGTGCTTCACAGTTCAAAGGAAAATCATTTGAAGGAAGTTCTAGAAAAAGTTGATGAATGTGGCGAGAAGGAGGATGACCAAGACGACGATGTCATTGTTGAAGAGAGGAAGAAGCAGAAAATGAAATGTCTTGATCAAGAAAAAAGAGGTCACCACTTGCAGTCTCAGTAGCAATCGTAGATTTGGAGATAGACTCATAGAAAGAACAAGTGGTGCCAGTAAAAGTAACTGTGCAATTCAACTGGGTACAAAGAGCATGAACAGAAAGTAAATTGCACGGAAAAGTTGGAACATAGAGAGTATCCTCGAGCAGCAAAGATGAGGAAAGATGCACAGTCCCACTATCATGAATAGGAACAGAGGCCCCATCTGTAATAATAACAGGAGGTAGCCTGTTCTGGGCAGTCAAAGAAGAAAACAAATGAGGGTTGTCGATCATGTGACAAGTGACACCAAAGTATATAAGCCACTTGTCAGAGGAGGCGACAAAAGCACAAGCTGTAGAGGAGAGAAGAGAAGCCATCTCCAAGAGGAAAGAAGTATTTCTAACCGCACAGTTAGAAACAGGTCGGAAAAGACAACTAGCAGCAACACGAGAGATAAACAAAAGAGGAGGAAGAAATCGCGCGGTCACGATGTCAAAAACCCGCGGCAAGGAACATGCCGCGACCAAAAAACGAAAGCAAGAAAGATGAAACAAGCTACAGGAAGACAACCCGTAGGGAGAAAGGATAGAATGCGCGAACAAACAAGAAGTTGCACGAACATCCAAGAACCTGCGCGAATAGGAGAAGTCGCAACCAAAAAACGACTAACAAAGACGACAGGAGCAAAAGAAGCCGCACAACAAACCACGCGAACCCAACTAACCGCAGAGACAAGCGATTAGAAAAGAAGTCGCGTAAAGAATAAGAAAGAGAAGAGCAAGAGTCCGCCCAGTTAAGGCGACAACACACAAGCAGCAAGGAAGAAACCACGACCAAAAAGCAGAACTCGCAATAGAGAAGAGAAACCGCGCGAACAGAAGAAGTTGCAAAAGAAGCGCGGTTAGCAAGGAAAGTCGGGCGAACAGAAAATTCCGAAAGGAAGCTAGCCGCAAGCACAACTAGCAGCAAGAAGCCGCACGGGACGCGGGAGAGGTCGGGGCGGTTAGATAAAGAAACCACAAGCGGATTGGAGCAAATTATCGATTCCCTCTAATACCATGTGAGAAATAAGTGAGAAAACGGCCAAGAGGTAAATTAAGGTAAATTTTATTGCTCCAAAAAGGTGCAGATTACATAGGTATGCCCCCTTATTGATAAAAACTGGGGGAGATGAGAGAATACAACAAATGATGTGAGACTAAAAATAATTCACGCGGCTTATGCGGTTTGAAAATGTCAAACCGCACACTATACAAAAGAATAACAAGCCATCCAACTATACCAAGGGAAACCGCCAGTCCGCTAGGGTAGCCTGCTGGGTAAGCCTCCAGACATCCAGACCGCCTGGACTAACCGCCAGACCGCTCGAACTGCTAACCGCCCGACTAGAGGACAAACCGCCAATTCCTAACATGGTGGATTGATGCTAAGAGGAATTGTGGCGCATATGAAGGATGTGCTCTAGTTAAGGAATTAGAAATTGGAGTTGAAGGTTGAGAAAAAGTGGTAAAAGGGAATGAGGTTTCATCAAACCGTACACTCAGTGTATAAATTCGATTATTTTGAAGGTTTAAAAAACGACATGTAGAATGAGAAAGGCTGTAACCCAGAAAGGCACATGGAGTGGATCAAAAATCCATCTTATGATGATTTTGAGGTCATAAGAGGGAAAACACAAACATCCAAAGATTCAAAGGAATTTATTATTAGGGATTTTATGATGGATTAGTTAAATGGTGGAGAGGTTGAATGATATTGATAAGAGCATGCGATTTATAAAAAAAACCACATCTTCAAAGGAAAAATGCCAGCATTTTGTTGGAACAGTCCCCGCCCCACAGCCAAAAGGGAGTCATATTTCTTTAATAAGCCAAAAGGGAGTCATACTTTAAAGTACTTCAGAGGTCTCATATCCTTTGTAACAAAATGTTGCCGAAGATGTCGTCTAGCTACATCAATGCCTTCTTTATCATCCCTAGGCAGAAGAATATCATCAACATAGACCGCAAGAACCACAAGACATTTAGTAGTCTTACGTATAAATAAAGAATGATCAGCAAAGCTCCGATTGAATCCAATAAGAGAAACAACTCCACTAAACTTGTCAAACTAAGCTCTTGGACTCTGCTTTAAGCTATAAATTGCATTTTGAAGCTTGCATACCTGAGACTCCCCCTAAGCAACATACCCTGGAGGTTGTTCCATGTAAACTACCTCATGCAAATCTCCATAGAGGAAAGCATTCTACACATCTAATTGAGACATATTCCAGTCTCGATTAACAACGACAGAGAAGAGAACACGTATAGTGCTGATGCGAGCAATAGGAGAAATATTATAAAAGAAGTCCTCCCCATATGTCTGAGTAAACCCTTTGGCAGCAAGTTGTGCCTTATAGAGATCAACTGAGCCATCAGGAAGGTATTTAACCACAAAGACCCACCTACAACCAATCACATCAATGCCCAAAGATGGGGGGACAAGATTCCAAGACCCTCTCGCCGTTAACGTGTCCATTTCTTCATCCATAGCAGCTTTTCACTAATAACTAGCAAGAGCCTCTTAATACGTTGCATGGATGACAGTAGAAGAGATAACAAGAGCAAGACGCTTACTATTTGGGGAAAGCTGAGCATATGAGACAACAACGTCAATAAGATGCTTAGTACATTGTCGAACACCCTTCTGCAGGGCAATGGGAAGATCGAGGTCACTATTGACCGGAGGAGGTAATGTGCTGTCAGAAGAAAGAAGCGGCTCTGGAACAGGTATAGAAGGCTCCAAGGGCAACACATCAGGCTCCAGAGAAAGAGACAAAGGAACAGGAGCAGACGTGGAAAGAACTGGCTCTGGCAGAGGTGCCGAGAGAATAGGTAGGGAACAAGAAGTTTAGATGACAAGAGAGAGAAAATAGGAGAGAAATATGGTGCATCTTCAAAAAATGTAACATTAGCTGAAACATATTGTTTGCGCAGAAGAGGATCAAAACAATGATAGCCCTTCTGCGTCGGACAATAACCAAGGAAGATACATTTAACAGAACGAGGAGAAAGTTTGTCACTACCAGTATAAGGTATGTGAACAAACATCATATATCTAAAAAATTTTATGGGTAAAGGAAACAGCTCAGCCTCAGGATATAAAATAGAAAAAGAAGTCTTGCCCTGAAGAATGGACGAGGGAATACGGTTGATGAGAAAGCAAGAGAGGAGAATAACATGTCCCTAATAAGACCGAGGAGCCTTCATTTGTATGCAAAGGCTGCGAGCAACATCCAAGAGATGATGATTTTTGCGTTCAACAACGCCATTCTATTAAGAGGTATAAGGACAAGTAGTTTTATGAATCAAGCCATGACTCACACAAAAGTCAGAGAATTGACGGCTGAGATACTCCTTGATATTATTAGTACGAATAACCTGAATGGGCACACAAAATTGTGTGAGGATCTCATTATAAAATGTAGTGAACACAGAGAACAGCTCAGAACGATCCTTCAAGAGATACAACCAAATGAATCTGGAGAAATCATCAATAAATGTAGCAAAGTATATGCTTCCGCTTCCAACAGTAGCAATAGTAGAAGGACCCCAGATGTCAGAGTGAACTAGTTCAAAAAGACACGAAGAACAACGTCCCGTTCGAGCTGGGAATGAAGAACGATGATGTTTTCCCAACTCACGTGCTTCACAGTTCAAAGGAAAATCATCTGAAGGAAGTTCTGGAAAAAGTTGATGAATGTGGGGAGAAGGAAGATGACCAAGACGACGATATCATTATTGAAGAGAGGAAGAAGCAGAAAAAGCAATGTCTTGATCAAGAAAAAAGAGGCCACCACTTGCAGTCTCAGTAGCAATCGTAGCTTTGGAGATAGACTCATAAAAAAACAAGTGGTGTCAGTAAAAGTAACCGTGCAATTCAACCGGGTACAGAGAGCATGAACAGAAAGTAAATTGTATGGAAAAGTTGGAACATAGAGAGCATCCTCGAGCAGCAAAGATGAGGAAAGATGCACAGTCCCACTACCATGAATAGGAGCAGAGGTCCCATCTGTAATAATAACATGAGGTAGCCTGTTCTGGGCAATCAAAGAAGAAAACAAACGAGGGTTGCCGGTCATGTGACAAGTGGCACCAAAGTCAATAAGCCACTTATCAGAGGAGGCGACAAAAGCACATGCTGTAGAGGAAAGAAGAGAAAACATCTCCAAGAGGAAAGAAGTATTTCTAACCGTACATTTAGAAACAGGCCAGAAAGGACAACTAGCAGCGACAAGAGAGAGAAACAGAAAGGGAGGAAGAAACCGCGCGGTCACGGTGTCAAACACCAGCGACAAGGAACATGCCGCAACCAAAAAAACGAAAGCAAGAAAGAAGAAACAAGCTACAGGAAGACAACCCGCGAGGAGAAAGGATAGAATGAGCGAACAGACAAGAAGTTGCGCGAACAACCAAGAAGCTTCGCGAATAGGAGAAGTCGCAACAAAAAAACGACTAACAAAGACGATAGGAGCAAAAGAAGCCGCACAACAAACCGCGCGAACCCAACTAACCGCAGAGACAAGCGATTAGAAAAGAAGCCGCGCAAAGAAGAAGAAAGTGAAGAGCAAGAGTCCGCCCGGTCAAGGTGGCAACACACAAGCGGCAAGGAAGAAACCGCGAACAAAAAGCGGAACTCGCAATAGAGAAGAGAAACCACGCGAACAGAAGAAGTTGCAAAAGAAACGCGGTTAGCAAGGAAAGCTGGGTGAACAGAAAAGCCAGGAAGGAAGCTAGCCGCAAGCACAACAAGCTGCAAGAAGCCGCACAGGACGCGGAAGAGGCCGGGGCGGTTAGATAAGTGAGAAATAAGTGAGAAAACGGCGAAGAGGTAAATTAAGGTAAATTTTATTGCTCCAAAAAGGTGCAGATTACATAGGTATGCCCCCTTATTGATAAAAACTGGGGGAGATGAGAGAATACAACAAATGATGTGAGACTAAAAATAATTCACGCGGCTTATGCGGTTTGAAAATGTCAAACCGCACACTATACAAAAGAATAACAAGCCATCCAACTATACCAAGGGAAACCGCCAGTCCGCTAGGGAAGCCTGCTGGGTAAGCCGCCAGACATCCAAACCGCCCGGACTAACCGCCAGACCGCTCGAACTTCTAACTGCCTGACTAGAGGACAAACCGCTAATTCCTAACATGGTGGATTGATACTAAGAGGAATTGTGGCGCATATGAAGGATGTGCTTAGCTCAGGAATTAGAAATTGGAGTTGAAGGTTGAGAAAAGGTGGTAAAAGGGAATGAGGTTTCATCAAACCATACACTCAGTGTATAAATTCGATTATTTTGAAGGTTTAAACAATGATATATAGAATGAGAAAGGCTGTAACCCAGAAAGACACATGGTGTGGATCAAAAATCCATATTTTGACGATTTTGAGGTCGTAAGAGGGAAACACAAACATCCAAAGATTCGAAGGAATTTATTATTAGGGATTTTATGATGGATTAGTTGAACGGTGGAGAGGTTGAATGATATTGATAAGAGCATGCGATTTATAAGAAAAAAACCACATCTTCAAAGGAAAAATGCCAGCATTTTGTTGAAACAGACCCCGCCCCACAGCCAAAAGGGAGAGTCATATTTCTTTAATGATTCGATGAGGACGTTCTATGACACCTGCTCACCTGCTGCTCATAAGTGTAGGGAGCAGCAATACAATGAGAAATGTAAAACTTTTAGAAATAATGAGGAAGTGTGTGATATTCACCGTCCCAATCAATTTGTAAGGCTATAAGTGGATTAGAGAAAAACCCACTCAACCAAAGCTTTAAAACAAGTAAAAATATCAAATACCTCAAATTTACGAACCATTGGATAAAACCAAAGGTATTTTGTATTATCATCAAGAAAAAGTACATAATAACGGTGCCCATCTATAAAGGGAGTATGGATGAACCCCATACATCACAATAAACAAAATCTAATGAAAAAACTTGTAGAATGAGAAAGAGGAAGTGATGAGCGATCAGATTTAACCATATGACATGCAGAACAAAGATACTTTAGAGTTGTTGATTTGCAAGGTAATTTGTTGGTGTTCATCATTAGATAGAGAGCTTTTTCATGTGGATGTACTAGGCGACACTTCCAATCATTCAGAATAGTCAACTCAGTAATAGTTAACAAAATCTGTGGGAGAAGCAAACTGAGTTGATACTCGTCATTATTACTCGGTCCTGCCACGGGAGTAATAGTTAGGTCAGGAGCCTGATAATGCTCATGGTCCTGTACCAATGAGAAGCCTGCAAAGGAGGTGGGGCCCGCAGATTTATGGCTTGTGCCATACACTTTTGCGCGGGGCCCGCGCATTTTGGGGCTTCTCATTGGCTCTCCGGACCATGCTCATGGTCAGGCTACTGACCAAAAAAATTTTCCTGCCACGGGGGTTGATTTGGTGACCTTGTATCTCACAAAAAAATAAGACAGGTGAAATTCAAAGTAAACATTATTATCCATAGCAACTTTGGACAAAAAAAAGGAGATGCTTATATATAGATTGGACATGTAAGATATTTGATAAATAAAATGAACGAGAAGAACTAGGAGAGGAAAATTTGGTATTTCCAATATAAGCTATAAATTGACCCTTATCATTGCCGATACAAATTTGTTCATGATCAGTCTATTCGTTATCTGAGGAGAAGTATTGAAGATCTGGAGTGACATGATGAGAAACGCTAGTACCTAGGTACACCATGTAAGAGCGGTGGATGGGCGAGGAGTTGGTTAGATTGACGTGTTATATGGTGGGGGTATAAGGGAGGGTGTGGTGGACTGTTGGTGGAGATGGATGATGGGAATATGATATGTGATGAGGATGATAAGTATGATGATAACAACAGTTTTTGAGTGGAGTGACCATTCCGTTTGAAAAAAGAGCATCGTAGTTTACCTCGACCAGTATGCTGAAATAATTGTCCACCACATTCATGAGTTCCGCGTCTGCGACCGTGACCACACCCACGACCACACCCACGATCAATGTAAGTATTAGTTTTGTGAGTAAGATGTGCCTTAGGAGAATTCGAAGAGGTGGGTACTATCAGTTTCTTTGTCGAGCGGAGAAACTTATGGCTGATAAGGGTGTCATTGAGCTCCATAAAGCTAGGGGAAGTTTCTCAACATAGTAAAGTAGGAATTATATCTTGGTGTTCTGACCCGAGTGCTAGAAAAATATGAAGATTGAAATCCTCAAGAAGAAAAGGACGTCCGACAACAATGAGTTCATCTTCAATGCACTTTGCACATTGTAAGAAAGTTGGAACTGATTCTTCAGGTTGTTGTTCTAGAGTTTGAAGCATGGTATGAAGATTCATAAGGCGAGTTTCAGAGGATACTGATATCATTTGATGATGGTGTCCCAAACATCTTTGCTTGTCAGTTGATCGAGAATTAAAGGAAGCACTTCTTCAGAAAGAGATGCAATACAGACGCTCGTAAGGGTAGCATCCTGCTCTTGCCATGTGACTACTTCAATAGGATCAGTTGGACAAGGAAAAGTGTCATCAACAAAGTGAAGTAGGCGTTGAACGCGTAGAAACGGAGTGATTTGTGCTCGCCAAAGTAGGAAGTTTTTGGTAGTAAGTTTAAGATAAATAATGGTGAGCGGTTGTAGGAATGACGATAATAGAAGATGGAGAAATGGCGAATGCAGTCAAAAAAGAAGAAGAAGATGATGTAGTCATATTGGTAGAAAAAGGATGAAATGTTTCGCCGACAGTAAAAAAGAAGACAGTGGAGGAGGCGACATTGGTTCTGAAACCACGTGAAGCGGAGAACTAGAGAATATGGTTTTCAAGGATGATTTTCATTGCACATCAAAAGGTGTTTATATAGGTTACATGGAGAGAAAACATATTTATTCTTTATTCCAAGGTAATAAATGAATGAATCTATGTGCTTATTCTTTGACGACGGAGATACATTCATATTGGCTGATTGAGATTATAATTCATGTGCTTAAAGTAAATGGTTCATATGACGATATATGTGCTCGTATTAGATGAAATGATTTAGATGATACTCCGCGGACTTCATTAAAACTTCGAATCGATCACTAGTTCCACCATGACAGACCAACTACAATTGTTAGCTCGTCTTCTTGATGTTGTCAACGCGAAAATGTACACAACTCCCCTTCTTCAGCACTTCTTATACATTGTCATAGACACCAAGAATGACAGTGGCAACACAATCATTTTTAATATTTAAGACAAAGTAGCAGCAGACTCAGCTCCCATTAATGGCTTGGTTTGTAGACAACAACAAAGCCCTCCTCCAGATCACACCCTCCTCTCTCCCCAACTCACTAAAACATTTGAATCAAAATGTTGAACAAGAAAGAAAAAATTGACATAAACCTCATCACATGGGGAAATTTATGTGTCCGAGTCCCATTCACAAATTTGTGTTCGAGGCTCACGGGACGTCGACTCATAAATGATTTTTTTTCACTAGCTGCTTCGTCTTCATCTTCCTGACGACATAAAGGAATGAATATGTTGTTCTACTTCGGAAATGTGTCATCGGCCATGAACGATTGTTGTGGGTGGAAGACGGATTAACAAGAACAACAACACAACATTGATTGGACTGAGGGCGGAGGTGAAGTAGAGCAGAAGCAAAGCTAAACAAAGCTCCATAAATTATGCATGGTGAGGTTTTGAACAAAAACCACAAGTTATTGAGAAGAAGGTTATCTCTGAGATATCAAAAATGATATCTCAGAATTTGTGTTGTATAATGTGTGATTGTGTTGATTAATGTGTGTTTGCATTATGTGTCTCGTGAATGAATGCATGTGCGTGTTTTTGTGGATTAACATGTGTGCATTTGTGTGCGTGTAGGCATGAGTGAGTGGATTAATGCATGTTCGTGTGTAGGATAATTCTATACACACTTAAAGCATACCTAAAAATCACAAAAGTGGGGCTCATATACAATAAAATAATTTATTTTATACACAAAAAAGCCAAAAAAGTGTGGAAAAGACCAAATAATTTATTTTATTGTGTGTGAGGCCCATTTTTTTTATGATTTTTAGGTGTGTAGTTCCGTCCTTGTGTGTATGTATGTATAATGTGCGTGTGTGTGTGTGTTTGTGTTATGTGTGTGAATGAATGTGTTTATTACTGTGAGTTTGAGTGTTTACATTGTGTTGTGTGAATGAATGTGTGCGCTTGTATGTGTATGAGTGATTGTGTGAATGTGTGTTTGTATGTATGTGTGCGTGTGTTTAAATGTGCATGATTGCATGGATGTATATGTTGTTTGTATGTGTGATTGTGTGAAGATGTTTGTGTACTGCGTGTTTGTTTGTGTGATAGTGAATGTATTTGTGTTGTGTATGTGTGTATGTTTATGTGAATTTGTGAATATTTTTAATTTTGAGTTCTTAATTACAATTTCATCAGCTGAACTCTAATATGCGGCTAAACAACAAAATTATTAGTTCCAATTTTTGTGGCAAAATTTCTTGTTAAACGAACAGAGCCTAAAAATAAACTTAAATAAAATATGATGGGATACGAGAAGATGGTGTGGATGGATCAGGAGATGGACGCATATATGGCAGGACGAGCTTTTGGCGGTGCTCGGGTACAAGCTGAGGTACTAAGACATTGAGGATGGACAAGCCTTCGATCGGGCCTATTCCGCCCTCCGCTGCCGCCCCTGTACTTCCAATTGTGATGGTAGATGACTCCCAAGAGCCCGGAGTCCGCCTCGTACATGCCCCACTAACCTGTGCGAAGGCTGTGCAACAAAAAAATACAAATTGGCAGGCGCGATTATTATTTTTGTTTGCGGATATATTTATTAAAAAAATATGTAATACGGATAACAATTAGTTGCGGATAGCCCATATTGTAGTGCTTATATCAATTGCCAACAACTATCCTTGCGAGTCAAATACTACTATTCACAAAGAATCCAGCACCCGCTCCACTAATAATATTACTAAACAAGCGTTCCTATGAATTTATATTTAAAACTTATTATTTAGCATGGAATTTAAACATTCTGAGAGTTCAGTGATATCCCTCAAGGCGCACGCGAGCGAGCAAGCGAGAGAGATAGAGAGCGAGGTTGGCTATATGGATCTTTTGTCGCCACTGTCCTATCTTTTGTCATAATCTCACTAATGCCTAAGTACATCATGTCTTTCTTTATAGTTTCATTCCAAGTCTTTATTGGTCTACCCCTCCCTAGTCTAACATGCCTAATGATTAAACTCTCACAATACCTAATAGGTGCCTATAACCATCTCCTTTGTACGTATCCAAACCATCTTAGAATAAGCATATATTGCATGCATAAAAATAGGGCGATGTTATACGTAAGTCATTTTTAACTGTGGAATGAAAGGATAAATACAAGCCAAATTTAGAAAATCATAGGAAACTATAAACCGTATAGATCACAGCCTACACAACTTTTATGAAATTGCATGACCTGCACATAGCCAAAATCGTTCTGCATATAATTATTACCTAAAAATATAATAATATTTAAAGGGTGGTTGATGATTTCGCCCAGTGTTTTACAAAAACAGAACAAATTTAAAGATGTAAAACCAAAGCAGTCAAAATACAATTCATTGAAACTGTAAATTATTTTACAATTATAATTTTATAGAAAAAATCAGTTTTCACACCATACTCATGATACAATCAGCCTACACAAAATTCTCTGCTCTGAAGAAGGGTTTGGCAACTGCCATCTTTTTCCTCCTCTTCTTTTATGTATGGATATCTAGACGGATACGATTTGAAGTTCCATGATTCGTTGCCTAGTCATTTCGTTCGCGTGTGCACGAGTGAGAGAGAGTGATGACATTGCAAGCTACTAATAAAGCAGAAGATGTGAGATAAAGATTACCTCCACAGCCACTAATAAAGCAAAAAAAAGTGAAAAATTAATCCTTTTCAGCGTTGTTTGACGACGTTAGTGTTTCCTGGATGACAATTCTTTTGCGTTTAACCACATAGCTTTTTGCATGTGTTTTATCCCCCTATACAATTTTAGGGAATATTGTTAAATATTGCCCCTATCGACACGCACACAAAAAACCCGCACACATTCCGCTAGCGTATTGTGCATGTAAGTGCATATATAAGTATCTGAAAGATGCCGGATCTCACGAATACCTGTGCATGAGATCAATAATTTGATAAGAGGCAAGGGGCAACCCAGTGCACAAACCATCCCTACGAAGCAAGGGTCCAGGGAAGGGTCCCATCACAGGGTGAAATGTAGGCAAACCTTATTCAGGACTCCATAGATGACCAATAAATAGATTTTTATTATGTATGCAGGTTAGAAAGAAGATTCTGTATATGTAAATACCAGCCAATACAAATGAATGGGGTCAGAATACACCAAGACCAATTCCATGAAAGAAACCTTAAATCTCAAAAAGAATCAGCAACAGGTTCAGGTGGATCAACTGGGGGCACTGCATCCACTTTGTACCTCAAGTACTGCATGCAGAACATTATTTTTTATTAGTAGAAGCCAGAATAATTATTTTATACAGACTTTTAACTAAAATCCCCAAAATTGCAAGTATACTGCAAGAATTGGCTTAATTACAGGTTGCATCCCTCTGCCATTTGAAATTACATTTACCTCCCCTCAAAGTTCTTGATTACAAAAATGCCCCTTTCGTAAGAAATATGGATGGAAAATTATAAAATCAACCAAATTATTTTATGATGTTTGATTTTACCCTTTGTAATGGCTCTACAATGAAAGATGCGACCTTTTCCTTTAGAAATATAGATGGAAAGTGATAGAATATGCCAAATGATTTTATGATGTTCATTGTTTTAAATGTCCTGACATGTCATTTTAAGGGAAAAAATAATATATTTTCTAAAAAATATAGATTATGTCCTTTAGTAAAATACATTTATTACCTCAAGGTGCTTAACAACATTTAAATCAACTATTTTTTTATACACATTGAACATTTTAGACTTCTTAATGAAATTAATGATGACTTTCGCTACTCAATGGTGGTTTACATAATATGTAAAATATTTAGCCACATAGAAATTTCCGTTATTTTTTTAAATTGTGCAAAAGCTAGGTTGTTCCCGCTAAGCAACACGTCGCACGGTCTGAAATCCGAATGCGGCGTCTTGGCAAAGATCGATGTATCTCCAAGACTTGGGTGTAGTGTTAAATTTGCAAGAGTTCTCGTCGTTTGGTCCGAATGCGGTGTGTTGGCAAGAACCACTGCACCTCTAAGAGAACATGAGTGCAATGTTAAATATGTAAAAGTCCTTGAATAGTAGACGTCCTACAGAAGTATGTCGTAAGATTTGTGACCAAGCTAGATTTGGAAGTTGGAATATAGGTACGCTAAAGAGAAAAAGATGGAAGTAGTGGATACGATGATTAGGAGAAGGATAAATATTTTATGTCTGCAAGAGACTAGATGAGCGAGTGAAAAAAACTAAATTTTTAGACAATTAAGGTTTTAAATTATGATACATAGGAAAAAAATAAAATAAGCAGTAAAGTAGGTATTACTGTGGGTACTACATGAAGGAATGAGGTTATTGAGGTAAATAGAAAAGGTGATAAAATCTTAGCTCTTAAACTGGTCATAGGAAAGAAAACTATTAATGTGATTGGTACTTACACGTCACAATTAAGATTAAGTGAAGCTATTAAAAGGCAATTTCGGGAAGACTTTGATGATTTAATTAGAGAAATCCCACAAAAATAGAAGAACTGAAAGAAATAAAAGAAATAAAGAAAGAAATGATATGTATCAAAAGGATAAGTGAAAAGAGAAATGAAGAAGGACAAAGCATTTTAAACTTTGTCATAGCACATGAGCTAATTGTGACAATACATTTTTCATGAAAAGAGAAGAACATTTAATTACGTTTAAAAACGATCAAATAAGTCACAAATTAATTATTTATAACTCACAAAATGAATAAAATGATATTTAAGGATTACAAGGTCATACCAGGAGAAAGTTTGACAACACAACACAGGTTAGTGGTATTACACATACAAATTAAATATAATAAATTTAAGATAATGACAAAAATGTTATAAAAAATTCGGCAATGGAACTTAAAGATGAAAAAACAGGCTGGTTTCAATATTGCAGTTATGTAATAAATAGTTGATGACTCTTATATTGATCCTAAAATCTCATAAAAAGTTATGTTTCACATTTAAGAATAAGTGAAAAGAACGTACTTGGAGTATCAAAAAGTTGTGCATCCCCAAATAAAGAATTTTGGTGGTTAAAAGAATAAGTGCAAGACAAAGTGAGGGCAAAGAAGACCGACTATAAATCACTCTATGTTTGTAGGAATGATGAAAACTTAGCTAGGTAAAAAGTCACAAAGAAGTAAAGTAAGAAGTCAAGCTTACGAAGAATTTTATAAGCGACTAGATAGAAAAGATGTAGAGCGTAACATTTTTAAAATTGACTTCTTACTTTACTTCTAGTCTCTTGCTAGAGAAACAAAGACAAGAAATTTAAGACAAGTAAAATGCATAAAGAATGAAACAAATACAGTCTTGACGAATGATATGGATATTAAAAAGCGATTAAAAAGATACTTTTCTCAACTCTATAATAAAACAAAAAACAAAAAATTAAACTTGGAAGAGTTAAGTAAATCAGAAAAGTATAAAACATAATTATGTTTTATCGTAAAATTTAAGTATCAGAGGTAAATGGTGCTCTAAAGAAGATGAAAAATAGAAAAAACGGTTGGGACAGACGATATACCCATCGAAGTAAGAAAATGTCTTGGGAATAAGTGAATTTTTTGACTTACGTATTTTTTTAATAGAATACTAAAGTCAAAAATAATGTCAGATCAATGAAGAGAAAGTATCTTGAAATCTTTGTATAACAACAAAATTGATATACAAAATTGTGTTAATTACAGAAGAATTAAATTAATAAGTCATACTATGAAACTATAAGAAATTGAAAATGAGTAATAGAAAGAAGAGTAAGACGAAAGACTAACATCTCGAAGAATCAATTTGAATTCATGCCAAGGCGGTCGACCATGGAAGTTATGCATCTCCTGAGGAGACTCATTAACAATTATCGAGAAAGAAAACAAGATTTGCATATGTTGTTTATTGATCTTGAGAAGACTTATGATAGAGTTCCAAGAGAGATCTTATGGAGAGTTTTAGGAAAGAAAGGTGTAAATGTATCATAGATTGACATAATCAAAGATCTGTATACACATTCAGTGACAAGGGTTATGACATCTGGAGGATTAACACATGAGTTGACTAACCAAGGTTCAGCTTTAAGTCCTTATCACTTTACCCTTATCTAAGATGAGCTCACCGGACATATCCAACAAGCAATACCTTGGTGTTTATTGTTTGCAGATGATATCGGTTTGGTCAATGAGACGCGCGAGGGTATAAACGCAAAACTTGAATCTTGGTGAGACACTTTAAAAAAGAAGAGTTTTAGTTTTGAGCAGGACAAAGATGGAGTATATGGAACTTAAATTTAGAAGTATAAGAAGGATGGATGACTTCGTTATTAAGTTGGGTGATCAAGATATTTTCCGTAGTGAGTGTTTTAAATATCTTGAATCAATAGTTCAAAAAGATGAAGGTATTGATACTGATGTGACACATAAAATTCAAGTGGGTTAGTTGAAGTGGAGAAGCGCGCCATGGATCTTATGTGATCGTAAAGTACCATTAAAACTTAAAGACAAGTTTTATCGTACTGTAATCAGATTAGCGATGCTTTTGTAACACCCCAACCAAGTTTAACAGGAATCAGCAGTCCAGCCGGGTCCGCGATAACAAATAAACTAAGTAACGATATATAAACTGGTACAAAGGAGCTAAAAGTAATGAAAGTACTAAAAAAAGACTTACAATGATATTGTGAAGTAATTCTAAATTAAAAAGTGTACATTGTTAAGCTGAATTCACAGAGCCAACTAAAACTGAAAATGTATCACTAATGGACTGAATTACAGTCAAACTGAAATATCTGATATATCCAAAAATATGGGTGAAGTACAACAAAAACAAATGTCTGTAAATAAAAGCAAAGTACAACAACAGTGGTACAACTGAACAAACTAACGACTGAATACTGAGCCGTCTATCCTAAGCGGATCCCCTAACCTGAGCTCCCTGTAAAAACAAGTTCCAAAGGGTCCGGTCCACTGAAAAATAAGAAAAACTACTCTCTCCAGCAACATTTAAAGAAAACAATTTTTGGTGAGTAATACATGAATTTAAAAGTTTGTACAAATATTCTAATATTAAATGTGGCACTTGAGACATGGTATGACATGAATTCAACTTATTGTGTGATCTAACACACACTTTCTTATCTGTATCGATCGTTGATTTCTGAAGTTTTAAAGTTATATCGGTTGTAGGTTTCAACCTGTTTCACTGACTTCTTATTAACTCGTGTCACTAAGGACGACTGTGCACAACTAGAGACTGCATTCCGAGTGGCAAGCCTGATGGTGCCCTGAACTGAGTGTTCAGATCAAGTGGAACACAGACTCCTATCTGAGAAGTTTCATTTCTGAAACAAGGGTCAACGACCCTGAGCTTGAAATACTAGTGGTGGCCTACTGGCCCTAGAAATACGGTGGTGTGCCTCCACCAGCATCGCTAGAGTAAACCCTTCTTCGCCACTTTTCTTGATTTTCACTTAAACTGATGTTCAGTGAGTCTAACACAGAATAGGAATCTAGTTTAATATAGTGGCTTACGATTTCCATGATACTGATTTTGTTAAATTAAGCCTAGTGTATCCTATCCCGTTGACTTGATTCTAACTTTAGGAACTTGTAAATCTAAGTGTGTATACTAACATTTTTAGTACATGAAATAAATTAATCTGAACTGCTGTACTAAAAGGAGTCGAATTTCTTACTGCGGTGATTCGACGCTCGTATACGCGTTGAGGTGACATGGTGCTTCTTCCCAAAAGATCTGACCATAAGGAAATTCTCCAATTCTTGGCTCCAAACCACCAAAATCTGAAATCCAACGGGAATATAAACTAAAGTGTTTCCCCCTTTAGGGTTTCAGTGGAAATTACTCCAAATAATGCCAAATGACTAAATGTGAAGAAAAAACGTAAATGAAGCGTTACTTCGACCTAACAGTGGTTAGCTCCAAAATTTAGTGGCCGATTTCTGACTAAAAGGACTGAATTCTGCGATTCCCAAATTAGGGTCAAAAGGAAATGAAGAGAAAATCAAAATCGGTCTCCAACTAAAACGATTTCTGGTAGGAAATGAAAATACCAAGAAACGGAACTCACCAGGGCCAAACTAGGGTTTTCAGAAACTTTTTCCCCCGGTTAGGGTTGAAACCGGAACTTCAACATCACTAGGGAAGGAGGAGAGGGCCGACTAGGGCTGCAGAGGGAGGAGGAGAGGTCGACACTCGAATCCGGCGACAGAGGAGTGGTCAGCTAGGGCTCCGGCTCCCGGTTTGCGACGTGGTTGCTGGAGACGGAACGCGCGCCTCACGAAGTACGGGAAGTTTCCGCCCGTCTTCTATTCAGATGGAGGCAATCAGGATGAAAGGGCACAGGTTTAAACTGGAGCGGTTTTCTCCTATGGTTATAACCATGAGCTGGTTATCAGAAGGGGGGGGGGGGAATCCCATTTTTTTTAATTTCTTTTGTTACTTAATCTTTCCTTATAAAATGCTAATACACTATCACTAAGGAGCGATATATAAAATTAATGTTACTTTCGCACTCCGCCGACTCGATTAATTAAGCCCGCGATCGGACCCTGAAATTAATTTAAGCGCGACGTCAAAATCTGGGGCTTTACAAATCTTCCCTCCTAATAAATTTTCGTCCTCGAAAATTGTAAACGTACCTGAATCAAAGAGAAACTCATAATCTTCATTGTCACGGAGTTCGTCCTCTCTGGTTGTAGATAAGTTGCTTAATGTCAGGCCTTCTTTACGGGATGGTAATTTTTTAATTAATGTTGCTGAATCTCTTAGCCAAAACATTCAAATAGAGTGTAATTCATCCACAATTCATCCAAAGGACCTTAACCATACGGATCTCTCTGTTTTTGAGCTTCTGAATCCTCGAATCCTCAATCCTGACTGACATAATACTGATACTAAGCTTTGATTCAATCGGCGCATCCTTAATATTGATCACCTGATTTGGATCTTTGACTTCTCTCCTTAGATAGGAGACGTGGAATACGTCATGTAATCCACCCATATCCTCAGGTAAGGCCAACCTATATGCAACCTCACCTATGCGCTCCAGCACCTCAAATGGACCCACAAATCTGGGACTTAACTTGTTCATCCGATTGATCCTAGAGACTCCCTTGACTGACATCACCTTCAGATAAACGTGATCCCAAACTTTGAATTCAACCGCTCTGTCTCTGATCGTAGTACTTGGCTTATCTGTCCTGAGCAATCCTCATGCGCTCCTGAATGAGTCTGACTCTGTCTGTGGTCTTGTCTATCCAAGATTCTTTGCTAAAAGTTCTCTCTTCGCTTTCTGCCTAACATAAAAGTGTCCGACAACGCCTGTCATACAAGGCCTAGAATGGTGTCATGCCGATACTTGCCTGGAAACTATTATTATAGGAGAATTACACCAAAGTGACGTACTTCTCTCATTTACCCCCAAAGTCCAAGATACACATGCGAAACATATCTTCTATGGTTCTATTTGTACGCTCTGTCTGCCCAACAGTCTGGGGGTGGAAAGGTGTGTTGAACTTTAACTGAGTACCCAGGCGCTCCTGAACGTATCTTCAATCTCTGACAGTAAATCTACCATCTCTATCTGACACAATAGACTTTGGCACGTCATGAAGCCAAAATATCTCATCCACGTATAACTGAGCCAACTTTGGACCCTGGTCGGTTCTCTTGTTGGGAATAAAGTATACAACCTTGGACAGTCGATCCACGATCACTCATATCGAGTCATTCTCATTCTGGGACCTAGGAAGGCCATGCACGAAATCCATAGAAATGTCTTCAAAATTCCACTATGGAATCAGAAGAGGTTGCAACTTGTCTCCAGGCCTCTGACACTCCGCCTTAACTAACATGCAAGTCTCGCACTTCCCCACAAAGTATGAAACATCTCCTTTAAGTACTGGCCACCAAACTGACTTCTTAATGCCTGCATACATCTTCGTGCTGCCCGAGTGAATAAAATACCTGGAGTTATGAGACTCAACTAAAATATCCTCGTGAAGATGCCCGACATCTGGAATGCACTCTCTGCCCTTAAACAACAACCCATCACGAACCATGAAATCGTCTCTCTGGCCTGTCTATGTCAAATCAAAAATCTCGGCCATCTTTGTATCTAAGGGCAGGGCATCACGGATCCTCTCTTTGATGTCGTACTTTATCTCAATCCATCTCAAACTGACTTGGCAAAAACTAGGGCGCGACACCACACTGATCTCTAGCCTTTCCAAAGCCCGCACCAATTCTTCCTGTTGGGTGACGAGAGCATAACTAGAACTTCTACTGAGAGCGACTGTCTCATGTTGAGCTTCTGCCGATCAAAGATGTACTTGTGTCTCTTATGATCTGTGAAGATCTCACACCGCACGCCATAGAGGTAGTGTCTCCAAAAATTCAATGCATGGATGATAACTGCTAACTCCAAACCGTGCACCAAATAATTTTCCTCGTGATTCTTTAGTTGTCTGGACGCAAAAGCTATAACTTTTCCATGCTGCATGAGAACACAACCCAGAGCCTAAAGCATCACTGTAAATCTGAAAGCCATCTACACCTGAAGGAAGACTTAGTACTGGTGCATCTGGTAATCTGGTTTTCAACTGCTCAAAAGCAAACTCGCACTCTGATGTCCAACTAAAAAATCTTCCCTTCCTGGTAAGCGAAGCCAACGGAAGGGCAATCCTCGAAAAGTCCTGAATGAATATCCTGTAGTAGCCTGCCAAGCCGAGAAAACTACGAACCTCTGTAACTATTTTCGGTCTTGGCCAATCTTTGATCGCCTCTACCTTCTATGGATCAACTGTAAGTCCATCACTACTAACCACGTGACCCAAGAATTCCATTTCTAGGAGCCAAACTCGCACTTAGAAAACTTAGCATATAACTGATTCTGTATAAGAGTGCTCAAAACTGTCCTGAGATGTGTGGCATGCTCCTTGCTCCTGGAATACACTAGGATATCATCAATAAAAACAATCACGAATCGATCGAGGTACTCTATGAACACCCTGTTCATCAGATCCATAAGTGCAGATGGGGCATTGGTCAACCCAAACGGCATGACCACAAACTCGAAGTGTCCGTATCTGGTACTAAACGACGTCTTCTGGATATCCTCATCGCGAATCTTCAACTGATGGTATCCCGACCTCAAAGCTAACTTAGAATACGCGTGCAAGACCCCTCGAGTTGATCAAACAAGTCATCTATCCTTGGAAGAGGATACTTGTTTTTAATAGTAAGTTTATTCAACGCTCGGTAGTCGATACACAATCTCAAACTGACGTATTTTTTCTTCACAAAAAGGACTGGTGCTCTCCACGACAATGTATTGGGCCTGATAAATCCCAAATTAAGCAATTTCTGCAACTGGATTTTTAATTCAGCCAGTTCCCTGGGCGCCATGCGATAAGGAGCCTTGGCCACTGGTGCAGATCCAGGAACAAGGTCAATCTGAAAATCAATCTCTCTGTAGGGAGGGGCACCAGGTAGCTCCTCGGGAAAGACATCGGGAAACTCACAGACCACTGGTACCTCCTACAATAAGGATTTAGCTTTCGCATGCAACAACACCAAAAAGGCGGAACACCCTTTACTGACATGCCTTATAGCTTTTACTAAAGAGATGATCAGCTTGGAGACTCCTTTCAAACCTTGAAGATAATGAGAGACTGATCAGATCTTTCTAGTTGAATCTTCTTACTCATGCAATCTATCTTGCCATTTACGTCAGTCAGCCAATCCATGCCCAAAATTAAATCAAACTCAGTAATAGGTAAAAGAGACGCCTCCACTACGATTTCTGCTTCTCCAAATAAAACTGGCGGCCTACACTTACAACTGGTCTGCATCACTGAACCGTCTGGCATCATGACATCTAACAGAGCCGGGTTGGTGACGACTTCCAGGCCAAGATTAGACGCAAAAGATTCCGCTATGAACGAATGTGATGCACCCGTGTCAAAGAGGACCTTAGATGGTATGACATGAACTATGAGGATACCTATATGCAAACTTATAATATTAACCTTTAAGTGTTGCTGGAAGAAAGAGAACTAAATATTTCAAATTAAGGCTCCGTTTGGGGGGACTTATTTTCACCGGTCAAGCGGTCATGACCGCATGAATCGGGACTTATTTTAATTCCCGATTCATGCGGTCATGACCGCTTGACCGGTGAAAATAAGTCCTCTCAAACGGAGCCTAAGATTCCAAACCTGTCACCACGTCCTTCTGCTCCTTGGCCTTCTGCTGTCCAAGACCATAAGCTCGAGGCTGAATCAGACCGCGTCCTGAAGCTGACTTCGGGACAGTAACCACCACTGCCTTCCCTTTATCGACCCCACTCGAGCCGACATGCTCGAATTTCGACTAAAAGCCACGACACAGTACATGTATTAACTTACAAGAGAAGGTCCTGCATAAAGAGAAAATCACTAAGCAAAAGATCATATTACCTGATTACCCGCAGACTATGGGCAATTCTGCGCAAAGTGTCCAGCCCTCTGGCACTTGTAACAGACGGCCAAAGCAGCCAAACATTCTCCAGAATGATGTCGATTGCATTTAGGGCAAATGGGTAGTCTCTGGGCTTGCCACCATACTGATTGCCCTGCTTAGAATCGGCCTTTCGCTTCTTATTCCAGCGGTCCCTTGGCTGACTCTTATCCTACTGAAATGGGGGCCACTTGGAGGTCGCTTGGGGCGGAAACTATCGCGCCTTTGGACTCGCTGCTGATCAACCTCTAATCTTCTTGTTGTATCCACCAAACTCCTGTAATCTGCATTGACCATGGTTATGAACGGCTGTCTTAGAGAATCTCGCAGGCCATCCACAAAACGGTTACACTTCTCAGCTTCATCTCCC